>JAOXXN010033784.1:0-13577 GCA_026770055.1 Myrmophylax atrothorax
GGGGGGGAGTGGGGGAGGAGCCCTCCTTTTCTGATCCATTTAAATATCTTAGTTTTCTTCTAAATTAAGGCAACTTGACACTGAAAGATGGTAGGTTAATGTTAGGCATTTGGAAGAAATTCTTTACCACAAGGGTGGTGAGGCACTGTAATATATTGCACAGAAAAGCTATAGATGCTCCATCCCTGGAGGTGTTTAGTGCAACATTGAATGGGGCTTTGAGCAACTTGGTCTGGTGCAAGTTGTCCCTGCCTATGGTGGTGGTGTTGTAACCAGGTGAGATTTAGCACATAGGTAAAGCAAGTAGAAATTACCACAACATATGAATTGGCAATTTTTTAAGAAATCTCACACACATGGGAGGAAAAAATAAAAACACTGGAATATGCCCCAATGTGCTGCAATAGCAAGAAGATTTGTTCACAGCATGGGCAGCAACATCCTAAAGATCAGTGGCAACAGATTTTCTCCATCAACCATAGCTCATTAAGTTCACTGCAAACAAACTGGAAGCCTACATTCACCAATCTATGTTAGAGTTGGTTTAAAACACAGGCTTGCAGGCACAGATGAAGGTAACCAGAAGCGAAGGACTGCCTGGAAAACTCCATATCCTAGAATAAAGCAAGACTGACGTAGGAGGAGCTGATGACAGCATATGACCCCTGAAGAAGCAATCTGATTCATGAAAGGATTGCATGCATTATTTAAACATGTTACCACCCCTTTCAGGGGCATATATGTGCTCCTGTAATGGTCAATAAATCAGACGTTGTACCAGCAGTTCTTGTCTTCACTTCACACTCATGCATGACAGCCGTGTTGTGGTTTGACCTTGGCAAAATGCCTAGTATTCACCACAGCAATGCAGTCTCCCTGCCAAGGGAAAGGAAAAAAGAAAACAAAACTGAAACTGAAATTTAAAACAGAAACAATTTGTATATTAGGTATATACATGGAAAAGGGGAAATCATAACAAAACCAACATAAAAAATATATATACAAGGGAAAAAACCAACAATAAACAATGAGGGAATTTCCAACTCCAACCCAACAAACTGTTATCTCACAGATGCCCTTGTTTCCTGAGGAGACACCCAGTCAAGAGAAAGAGTAAAGCTAACAAGAAAAATGTTTACTTCCCCAAAACAAAACAGTTGCAAAGCAGCAGTAAGGCCCAGCTCTCCCAGAACAGCTACAGCATGCTCCCAGAACAGCAACCATGAGAAAAAGGAGGCTAGACACCTCCTACACTGTCTCTTATACCCAAGTTTACATCATATGTTATGAAATATTTCTTTGGCTGCTTAAGGCAGGTGACAACTTCAGTCCCTTCTATTCTACATAACCCTATCAGGGCCTACTGTAAGAAACTAAGACCTAGTCTAGGCCTAAACTACCACAGCCCAGAATTGGGACAAATTAATCAATCCATGCAGGGAACTGGGAACAAGAAAAGGTGCTCCCACCCAGGGCATGCGATATATGGCAGCTTAAACTGAAACAAGGAAAAGGAGGGATCCCCTCTATCGCTCAAAGCACATATCACCACTTCTTGGACGGCAACAAAAAAATAAAAAAGAAGAAGAAAAGGAACACAAAACAAAACAGGCAAGGAAAACTCAAATGACAAGCAGGAGATTGAAGAAATGAGAGGATTAATCCCAAGAACAAAAAAAAATATCTAACTGCTGAAGTTAAGGGCTGCTTGCAGAAGGAAAGTAGAAAAAGACTAAACAAGATGAAACAACAATTCTAGTTCAAAGTACCTTTCAAGTCCTTGGGCTTTTGGGGACAAAATGCACCAGAAAGATGGACAATGCTCCTTTAAGGCCAGCAAAGAACTGAAGAATTGCCCCTGTTCCAGCCCAGAGATGACCCACACTGCACTCAAGATAGCACTGGCCACCTGTTCTGAGGCATAGAACCCTTGCAATGAGAAGGTTGAACCTGCTGCTGTGGGACCATGCTGCTGTGCTCCTGCAGTGTTTGTGAGTGCTAACAGCTACACAACAATCAAGCCCTGTGTGGGGCCAGGCATGGGAGTGGGAAGTAGGGAGCAGGGCAGCAAAGCAAGTCGAAGTTGGGACCCTGGGGATAAAAGCACCAGAGGCTGTGGCAGGAGTAGTGCCACTGCTGTGACTGCCCAGCATTTAAATCCCATGACCCCCGATCCATGCTGAGTGGTACAGGAAACAGCAGTCCATTAACAGTACTCGGGCTCCCCCCTTCCCCTGTGTGGGCAGAGGGGAGCTGAATTTGGTTCTGAGGAAAAGGCAGTGAGCCAGGTGTGCCTGCCGGGGAGGGGGGCTCAGCAGGTGGTGGGGTGGCTGCAATCCTGGCACCAGCAGGTCCCGAGGCTGCCAACGGGACTGAGAGCGGCATGAGAGGCAGCGGCCCAGAGGGCTCCCTTTTCCTCCCCAACCACTCCTCTGCGCAGGCACTGCGAGAACAGCACAGACATCAGCGTGTTGCACCGGGCTTCGTGGAACTCTGTGCCAGCCGATGCCAAGACAGCATGGCTGGAGGGAGCGGACATCTGCAAAGCCACAGAGAAGAGACTAGGTGCTGGATTTTAAAACTGAAAGTTTATTTTCTTTTCAGGGTTCGAAGCTTCTCTGGCTCAGGGCTGGGGTGCTCAGCAGGGGATGCCGGCAGGTGCCAGTCAGGCCTGCCACGGGGGTTCCAGTCGCAGGAGATGGTAGTGGCCTGATGGGGCCCTGGGCGAGGTGGCACAGCACTGGGGCTGCCCAGCCAGGGAGAGTGGGACAGTGCAGCCACTGGCCCAGGACAGCTGCCTCTGTGGCAGCAGGCGGAGGTGCTGGGGTTTTGTGGAAGCTGCCATGGCTGGGGAACCATAGGTTCGGCAGGTGTGGCCACCCTCCCCAGCCCCTCTGCAGCACAGCCACTGGGGATGGCTACTGGAGGATGTCGAGGTCCGTGGAGCTGAGCCAGGCCAGCGAAGCAGTGTGCCAGAATACCAGGAGCATGACACGGTCTGCGTGGCAGTGGCAGTTACAGTAGTGGCCATTTCGCTTTGTGTGAGCGAACCATGTGGGGACTGCATGCCAGAGGCCATCTTGGGGGCACACCTGTCTGCAGTGGTGGGACAGCCGAGAAATGTCAGGGGGTTTGTCGGTTTTTCCCTCTTTACATTGGAGAATGTTGCATGGAACAGCTGGCCACCCCAATATTTCATAGGGTTTTTGGCTGTTTTCAGCCACAGGAGTTGTTCGATGTGATATTTCTTTGTTTCTTCCCTCAGTGCATGAGCAGGATGGGGGTGGAGCCAAGTGCCATATTTTCTTTGTTCAAAAAAGCCCTCCAAAAAGCATTGAGGGCACTCCAGAAGCTGTGTGACCGTGGCTGAGAGCAGGCAGAGGCTAATACCTCAGCAGCACACAGTTTCACAGAAAACAGCAGAGATGGCAATGGAGAGAGATGCTAAGCTTCTGAGAGGGTGCTGCTGTGAATAGAGGAGTGCCAAGAATGCTCATTCAGTAGCTCTAGTGCCCTGTTACCACCATATGGGGAGAGCCAAGGGGCCAACCTGCCTTAATGATACAGCAGCACAGCAAAATGGCAGCAGCGCGGTGAGGCAGTTTGCTTTGGGACCTGCTCCCTTCATAATGAAAGGTACCAAGGCAGAAGGGAGGGCAAGGCACATGCAGCTGCTACCGAAAGGCACAGGCATGGACAAGCTGAAAAACCGTGCGTACACTCAGCAATTTCAGACACTGGCTCTAGGTGTGCTACTAATAAAAAGGCACAGGCACAGGTTGCCTTAAAGGGCATCCCACAGCACACGGTGCAGGCAGGCATCTCCCAGGGCTGGGACACTCGAGCCCCCCACCTAATGTAACCAACTGCATTTTAAAACTGGGAGCAAACTCACTACAAGTAGGGCAAGAACAACCATCCATGAAACACTAAAGAAAGAAGAAATGCAATGGCTAGAGCTGTTGTTAGAAGAGACAAGAGAGAGCAAGCTGTATCAACCACAGAGGTTCCCTTGGTGGTTATTAATTTTGAGAACTATTTTTGTTCTCATCCTGTTCTTCCTATTCTTTAAGCTAGAGAATGCCCCAATAACTAACAGCTTAAATTAAGAAAAATAGATAACACAACAGTAAAATCTCTATTTCCTCAGGAACCAAGGCTCAAAGATAAAGGATAGATCTGAGAACTAATAACCAAAGATATTCTAAGCTTTTTCCAGAATTTAGATTCATGATTGGAGCATAATAAGAATTATGTCAATAAGTCTTTACATTCACAGGTAACCGTAAGTGTTATTATTGCTATGAAAATTTCATAAAGTACCAAATGTAGCTTTCTTTAATATGTGACAAAATTTATATGTTTTGAATTATGAAAAACAAGTATAACTCACCATGTCAAGTCACTTCTATTGCAGTTGTGTATGTTACTATCAAACAGATATTTCATATTACTACCTTACAGGCTAAAACTACAAAAGGAAAACAAATTTCAAAGAACACTCTTTCTCATGTATTGAAAAATCTCAAGTCATTCTATAATTTATATAACCTTGTAACTGTACGATTCAAGTTAAAGTTTACAAATAAATTTGAATATTATGTTTGCACTAAGGTTTGCTGAATGTTATAAGCAAAATTCTATTTACCAGCTGTCATTGTCAAGCAGAAATATCCTTGTTCTAAAAATGAAGGTTAGTACCTCCTTTCTGCACCATATCCATAAAGGAAAAAATAAAAATCCGTATGCTATTACGCCTTGTAAGCTCATAATGGATTGAAAGCTAAATACTAAATGTAGATATTTCAAACAACAGTTTATAATGTTTTGCTAATGATTCTTTTTGTTTTCCGTCAATAGCTACCCCATAGAACAAACTAAGAAGCTCACAGATCATTATCAGGTGGCAGCACTTTCAAATAAGCAAATGGAAATAACTCATTATGAATATTAATTTGGCTAATGATTGATAAAACACCTCTTCAAATTCACCAAGATATCATGAGATAAAGTAATCCTTTGTTAACTAATATTAAAGGTAAACAAAAGGAAAGAACATATATAATGCCCTAATAGACAAGTATTTTTCCTGTAAACTGCAAACATGTAACCCCTCTGTATGTTATTTTTCAACATATGTTCTAACGGTTGCACTTTAAAACAGCATCATTATATTTATCTTCTAATCACTTGTGAACTGTATTCATTGTTTCACTTTATCTTGCACAAGTCATGGTACAGAAACACACGCATGTACAGCCTTTGCAGAAACAGTCCTTGATTTCAAGGAATTTAGTAGATAACAAATCCTTTATCTTATCTCACAGCACAAGAAGAAATGGCCCAACTTAAAATATTGTATAGAGACATGACAAGATCAGCAGGCTTTTGGAAAATATTGATGAAATAGCTAGAGTTTTCTTGTGTTTGCATAAGTTTCTGTATATTAATATCAAAGGTATAGTTTTGCAACTCCTATAAACTGGTTCCTAATATTTCAGCAATAGTCTTGTTCTTAAAGATACGCTTACAAGTTGGATAAATATGTGAATGCTTGAAAGACACTGGGTTGTAGGAGCTGCGGAAAACCTTTTGGAAAGTACTAAGGAAAAAAATTCAAATTGAAAGTAATGAACAGATAAAAAACATCAAATGAACAAGCTACAATACAATACATTCTGGGTATGTTCTTTCAAGCATTTATAACTTCATGGTTTGTATTTTGCAGTAACCATTTTGCATTCACAGCAACCTGTCACTATTTCCAGGATTAGTTTTTAGAAACATTTTGAGTCTTTCTTTCATTGTTACATTTCAAACTCAAGACATCAAGGCCCTTTATAGTTGGTTTGGGTGTTTCTGGCCTTGCAAACCAAAATTAAGCCTTAATATAACTTGTAATAGCTTTTGCTAAGTTTTACAGAAAGGTGCTGAATTCCTCACAGAAAGCTGGCACCAAGACACATTGAGTAATGCCTCATCACATACCAGTCAAAAACAAAAAGAAGGAGGCGAAGCCTAGGATTGCTTCTCATCCACAGAATGTTTATGAAGAAATTATATGTTTTGACTTTTAAATTGAATATGGGAGAAGGGATATGCTTATGTTTTCTCAAGTTCTTTTGTTTAGGTTGTCATTCCTCAGTAATTCAAAGGTCAAAAGAAACATAGTCAAATATTTTTCAATCAAGACTACAGGAATCAAAGCAAAATTCCAAGTTCAATTGTATGAATGTGTGACTGAAAAGGGCGCCCTTTGAATGTGTGTAAAACATGAGTGTGTGAACATGTGAGAATGTAACTGCGGATACACAGGTCTCAAAATGCATGATCACTTTACCTCTGTACATAAACACCTTCAGATAATGGTCAAGAGACACATAACCTTAGATGAATCAGGGTCATTCATTTGCAGAAACACTTAGATTGAATAAAGATTTTAGGAACAACTTGTGCATTAAAACATCCCCCAGATGAAAAGCTTGATGTTAGGAAACATATACCCTGGAGTCATCAAAGTTATTGATTTAATTAAAGTTGCTTGCTTAAAGAAGAGGTCAGATTTAATAAAGATTTTAGGAAGTTAATTTAAATAAAAGATTCAAGAGGATAGACACTGAAGAGAACTGTTTTCAGATTGTTCACATTGAAAAAAAGGAGGTTGTATTCTGATTTGTGTTGTATTCTGATTTGTATTGTATTGCTTATGATACTTGTTATACTGCCCTTAACCTGTTCATTAAAACAAAAAAAATGGGGAGATGTTGGGACCAGTTTAAAACATAAGCTTGGAGGCACAGATGAAGGTAACCAGAAATGAGGGACTGCCTGGAAAACTATATCCCAGAAGCAAGCAGGACTGCTGTAGGAGGAGCTGAGGACTGCACATGCCCTGTGAAGAAGCAAGTTGATTCGTGGAACGATTGTGCATCTTATTTAAACATGTTCCCAACTCCTTTCACAAGCATATATTTGCTCCCGTAATGGTCAGTAAATCAGATGTTGTACCAAGCAGTTCTCATGTTCACTTCACTTCACTCTCATAACCCTACAAGAACCACTCACATTATCATGTGTAACTGGTTGTGGCCTTGATACCAACAGCAATTTCATCAGAGAGTAAAAAAACCAAAAACTTTTTTTCACATTACAACAGTGTGCTGGTTTAAAGGTAAAACAGCAGGAGAAATGAACCCAGCTCAAGAGAAAATCCAAGTCAGAGTTACAATTTAATAAAAATATTACAATAAATGCAATGACACAAAGAGAAATTGGTTTTAACTCACAAAACCCAGAAGTATAACCCAGCACCCTGGGCCACAAACACAATGGTGTTCGTTAGCCCTTGTGCTGAACCCCACGTGGTTCCCTTGAGTCCAAAATAAAAGGAAGGCAAAAAACTGTTGGTGCAGATGGTGGTAACAGTCTGGTCAAGAGTGGCCGTCGCAGTGCTGTCGAGGTTCTGGTCCTCCTCTGGATCCGATTAGTGGTCCCCAGAAGTCTCCAAACCAATACCCTACGGTTCAGGTGGGAACACCCAGTACCTCCCCCAGGGCAGGGAGTTCCACAACGGGAGATCTAACTCTGTGAGTCATGGGGTATTTTTGGAAATGTTGATGGCCCATTAGCAGACATGACACCTCAGGCTGGGTGTGGAGGTGCTAATGGCTTCCTGGAGGGGAGTTATCACAGCTCCATTCTAACAGGTTTCTTTAACACCCAGCTTACAGCCTGAGGGGTCAGGTGTGCCCCAGGCAGCTGCTGCAAATGGTCCATTGTTAGCAGTTCATGGGAAATTACACAGAAGGTGTAGAATACATAGCCTTGGTCACACCCACACAGTGATAAACTGGTCCCGCCTGCTGAACTAGGACAGACAGATGCATGATGCTGAAAGATGAATTCCTCCTTTCGCTATTTTCTTGCCAAGGATTTCTCATTCTAACTAATACAGCCTTTCTTGATAAATCCTCTCTAACTCATCACATAGTAAAGAACAATATTAGTATTGTATTGACATATTTTCTAAAGCGGTGAACCTTAGCCTGGCCATATGTTCATTTTTCATAAGTGAAATTCTTTTTAAAAGACAGTACAATTATCAAAAAGACCATGCCTATTATTTTTTCCTCTTCTCTAATAATAAAAAGGGGGCAATAGTTCTCAATACTCCATCTTCTTGAGATGAAACACAACAGATTTTTTAGTCAATGTTTCTAAGGTCCGTGTGAGAAAGGGAAAAAATTCTCTCAAGACATAACTGGCTTTTTATCAACATCAATGCAATTCTGAAATACAGTAGTGATGAGATTAGGTGATAAAAGAACTTTAAACTGTCTTAAAACTGAGTATGTATTTTCTGTCTATATTCTTATGAATATGGCAACCATAAAAATAACGTAGGGCAGTTAAACACTATTAAAAAAGGATTCCTTCTGACTTTGTTAAATAAGTCAATCAATAAAAGCAGGGAATGAGGCAAAAATAGTAATAATTTGTCTGTTCAAGAACAGCAGCAAAGCTGGCAAGGAATGTGGAGCACAAGTCTTATGAGGAGTGATTGAGGGAGTTGAGATTGTTTAAGCTGGAGAAAAACAGGCTCAGGGGGGTCCTATTGCTCTCTATAACTGACTCAAAGGAGGTTTCAATAAGATGAGAGTTGGTCTTTTCTCCCAAGTAATAATGGAGATAATGAGAGGAATGGCCTCAGGTTGCACCAGGGGAGGTTTAGATTGGATATTAGCAAAAATTTCTTCACCAAAGCAGTTAAACACAGGACTGCCTGGGGAAGTGGTAGAACCACCATCCCGGGGGTATTTTAAATATGTCTAGATATCACACTTAGGCTAAGGGTGAACTTGACAATGCTGGGTTGAACAATGGTTGAATTGGATAATCTTAAGAGTCTTGCCCAACCAATATGACGCTCTGAATCTATGATGCTTCTTATATATAAGGGTCACAGGAAGCTTCAAACTTCATTCTGAAAATGTAAACAACCACAGTTTGTACATTGTTCAAGTTTTTGAAGAAATAAACTTGCTGAAAAACATGAGTCATTATTATAATAATTCAGATATCTTTTTCAAACAGAAAATTTAGTCATGAAGGGAAACTCCTTCGCAGAGAATAGAAAAGACTGCTGACATTTGAATGAGCAATGCATCTTCTCCTCTGACAAAGGGAAAAACCCCTTCAGATGATCATCTCTCCTGTCTACTGAGATTAATTCAGACACCTTTTCTTGGTATTAGAATTGCATTAAACAAGAATGGTTTCAAATGATACAATATAAGTTTGTATAAAAATGAGGGATTGAATTTACAAAACTTTGGGAACCTTTGAGTATGAAACACTAACTTAGCCCATTACAAATTCAGCAGTCACCCATTTTAAAGTTCAGAACCTGAACAAAATATTCTCAAAGTTCAAAGGTATATGATGGTTTGGTGTTTTTTTTCTCAGACTCTTTCACACATTGAGGACACTCTTCTGCTTAATGAGATTTGAAATTCAAGAAATGCATTTCTCACATTTTCCCCCCTATTTTAAACCTCTCCAACTCATGATGAAAACATCTGTTAAAAAAAAGAAACGGCAGTAAGGAAAATATTTCAAGTCTTAAGAGGAGTAATCTCTTCAAGTTACAAGATTAAATCTTTTAAACTAAATGAGACTTCTGTTTCATTATGGATGCAAGACCTTTGAGTGTGATTTGACTCTGATCAAATCTGTGATCAAATTCTGCATCAACAACCACCACTAAAATTGTACCAAAAATATACATGGATGAATATTTTTATTTTCCTCTTCTCTCACCAGTGTAAAACAGAGGTAAGCCAAATGAAGTTGGGCTAAGTTAAATCATTGAGCTTGTATATAAGTTGAGAATCAGGCCACTGGTATTTGAAGACAGATAAAGTCATATAGTATCAAAATTATGTTAGTGAAACCAGTGTTCCTGCAGGTCCAAATGAACAAGAATCTAGTTAATTTCCAAGAAAGAGGAGCCAGTTACCATGGTAACACAGCTAGCAGTGGCTTTTCTACTTTAAGAAATGTGGTTTTTTAAAAAAAATTTATAAATACCTCTGCAAATTAAAGAAGAGGACTGGCAGAAGTAGGGTCAAATCTGAAAGCATTAGAGATCAAGCTTTTAAGTAGAAGAAAATGAAGATTTTGTGAGATAATGTGACTGGGTTACAAAAAAGAAAGAAAAACCTCAAATACTGTAGAAAAAATAATACATGAGCCAGTAAGCAGAAATTGCACACAAGATGTTAAATCTGATTAAATGTGTCAGTGGAGGGTGAGGGAAGAAGCTCATTCAGGGCAACATAAACTCCTTTTTTAACTCAACAGAGAGCTGGAAAACATGCTTGTAAGAAAACCGTCATTTCCCTTCATATTTCTCACCTGACAGAAGCCTTCTTATGCATGACACAACATGTGTTTAAGATCTCTAAATGCATTTCTCTGGGAGCAGTGCCCTGTGCAGAGCAAAGAAGCAGGTTGACTGTCAGGGCATGAAGATTTTGCTCAATATTTTGTCCATAATTGGGATCAGTGGATTAAAACTTGAGAACTTATAAATTCCTGTCTGTGTTTTATGTCACACTTTAGCATATGAAAAACTTTAGAGGTAGGACATTCTGAAATCCAGAAGAAGGTATTCTCTGTACACTGTGATGTGATGGTTAAGTGATAATGTGTCCTCATTTCATTGTTTCTTTCTCTTGTTTTGTTTTTGAATAAAATTAGGTTATTTCCACATTTGCACAAGTGAATTGCATCCTGGTGCCATTGAATAAAGACTAATTTAGGTTAGTGCAAGTGCCAGGCAAAAGCTCAGGCATATGGTTTTATAGACAGAAGAGAGCTCTTCCTCCTCCATCATCTGAATCTGTTAGTGACATGAACCTTCAGTTCATGATAAGGTTATTTCAATGCTCAGCTACGTCTTTGCCTCTGTGCTGCAACAGTAAACATTTAGATGATGCATCAATGAACTCGAAAGCATTACTTCCCTACCACTGATTACAAAGACAAGTAATGAAATAAGTATTTCTCTTAATACTTAGACTTGATGTCATGTGCTCACAACTAAATAAGAAAAAAAAACCTCTGCAGGAAATAAACACAGTATTAAAAGCGAAAGTTAATTCAGGTTTGAGGGTAAATGCATCTAAACCTCCACAAGATTTTAAAGTTTAAACATGACTTTTGCTACTGAAACACTCTGAAAATAACAACATAGTTTTCAAAAACAGCCTTCATTTTTTCAGATTTAATGTAGAAACCTTTTAGTAATTCAGGACACTATAAACAAGAAACAGTGTAAACTGAACATGCAAATAAGGAAATATGAGGAAGTTATAGACTGGTCTGCATTTTTTTTTCAATAGAAGTTAAGTTGGGGAAATATACACCAACATGTTTCAAAATGTAGATAAATGCCAGGTGAATTTGTCTGTGAATTAAAAAGAAATGTCAATAAAAACATAAAAATAAGACAGCCATTAAAAATTTATTTAAGAAACAAGCTCAGCAAATAAATCTGTCATCAATAACTGAATAGGCTTGACCATGAGGAGAAGTTAGTCCATGTCATTGATTAATTGAGTCTAGGAAAAGAATGCAGGTACTAGGCATAAGCAAATTCCTTGAATTCCTTGTGAAAGTTTACTGTGTTCATATATGTCTCAAAAAAAATAGATACATAAATTCTCTACAGTTTGCTTTTCAGAAGTCTGTTTGAAATCCCACAGAGATCATCAAGGCCTTCCTGTGATACTCTTCATTTTTAATTGGTTCCTTCAGTTCTCTTCCTGCCTTTTTTGCTGGCTCCACTTGGAATGCGCTGAAAAATAAGGAAAGTAAAATTCCATTTCAATGAGTTTATCACATGATGCTAACGTCGTTAAGTTGCCCAAGTATACCTGTGCCTCTATCCATTTCCACTGCACAGGCTCAAAGTCACACCCACGTGGATAAAGCCCTTCCCAAATCTTTGTTCACAAAGTCTACCCATACATACATACATACAATTTATTACAATTGATCACACATTTTAAAAAATTGACTGTACTTTTGAAAACACTGAAAACAACATGGAGCTGTTCTGATGTTTTGAACAGTGTGTATCTCAGATATACAAATAATTTTATGCATTTCAGTAGGAATCTTTGTGTAACTGGTCCAGTGAACCTGAGAGCACTTACAATCTCTGTGAAGAGTAAGTCAGCTGCTATTGGCATGGAAAGACAGAACTGTTACTTCAGCAGAAATGGCAGTTTGTTTTGGAGGCAGAAATGGCAGAGAGTTTGTTTTGGAGTCACCTCTACCTTTTTGTGCATATGGGTGTTTTTGACCACACTCCTCTAGAAAATGGATCATAACCACAACAATATTGTTAACAAGAGACCCTGTATGTGCACAACAAGTGATTAGAATTGGCACCCTCAAATGCAAGGTTGATCACTGGACTGATTCTATGCTTAGGCAGCCTGAGCTTTGATATATGAGCTTATACCAGCCAAAATATATTTTTAAAAAATAATAATAATATTGACTGTTTTGCATTTGTTTCTGTTTGTTCTTATAGACCATCTGGAAATCAAAATAAGTATTAGGAATCCTTAATCACCTCCTTAGGAATCCCAGTTTCTTGTTGCAATAAGTTGTTTGTCAACGTTAAATACCAGAGCGGGTCTCCAGTAGTTATCATTATGTGCTTTTATTTTTTTAAAGTGTATCTTTCCTTCTCACCTTTCATGAATTTGTTTTCCTTAGCCTGATCTATACATAGATCAGCAAAATCTCACTGCTAAATGAACAAGCTGAAGATAGTAGACTAAGTCAAAGAAAGGCAAGAGATCACCCTAATTGCATTCCCACTTAGGACACAAAACAGGCTGTACACCAAAGGCTTGGACAAATGAGAAGAAAGCCCGCTGCCTTAATGACACTTCACTGTTATTCTGACAGTTCTGCCCCCAGTTTCACCTCCTTATTTAAAAAGATAACATGTTTGTCTTTCATTATACAATCTTTTCTCAACAGTCATTTTCATTTCAAGCCTTTAACAGGAAATATTCCATCTTCTTTTACCTTTTTCACCCCTAAAACTCACTTTAGGATGGTTGCAGTAACTGCTGTTATCCATCTTATTTCTGAGTCTCCTACAACTTGCCCTCAGCTCTACCATCTCAATGAGCTGCTCTTAGCAAATTCACACTTCATTTTAATCACTGTTAAGTACTGCACTTTCCACAGACCAAAGAGAGATCAGCCTGGCATGCTCAGATAATTTGTAACAATGTATGAAACTGGAAAATCAAGTTCCACTACAAAGACAAATTTAGGACATTTAAGAAAGCACAGCACAGTTTATCTCAGCAAGTATTTTACCAAGCTAGATTTGTAGTGATGGGTTCCACAGTTTTAAGTATGTGTGTGGCCAAACTTCGCTAATGAAGATTTGGGAAGGACTCTCCCCCTCGTGGGTGTGCCCTTCGAGCCTGCGCAGTGGATTTTTTAGGTGAGGCTCAGCGTGCGCAGAACTGGCCCCACCGTTT
>JAOXXN010033785.1:0-13482 GCA_026770055.1 Myrmophylax atrothorax
CTGCAGCGCGGCGGAGCCGTGAGTGCGGCCGGGGGCACGGGCGGGGGCACGGGCGGGGGGCACCGGCACGGCCCCGGCGTGACGAACATCCTCCGGGGCCGGCGAGCATCCTCCGGGGTCGTGGCCCCCAGTCCCGGGTGGGCTGAGCGGAACTGGGGAGAAACCCCCCTCAAGCCCTCTCTGCTTGAACAGGAGAAGAAAAAAGGGGCAGTGGGGTGCGGGTCCGTCCCCCGCACAGCCCTGTCCCCGCTGCAAAGTTCGGGGCTGCAAACTCCTCCGAGACCCCCGTGTGGGGCGAGGGGAGACCGTCAGGAAAGGGGTTAATTCACGGGCACCTCCCGGAACTCCGGGTTAATCCCTCAGGGAGGTTTTTCGTCCCACTGGTGACCGCGGCTCCGGGTGGAACCCGCCCCCTTGTCCCGAGCACACAGCCCGGCCCCCACTGGGTGCTCTGGGCCAGGGGCGCAGGGGGGCAGCCCCCCAGACGCGGTTTTGGGGGTCACAGCACAGTGTGCACGGACAGACGGACGCGCTGTGCTGGCACAGACAGACGGCGCGGGCACAGGGCCCGGCACACGCGGGTGCCCGCGGGGCTGGGGGCTGTTCGCCCCGGCAGGCGGGGCGGGGGTCGCGTTTCTGCAGCGCTCAGAGGTGCCGGGTTGGGGTCTCTCTCACTTGCCCCGTTCCTCATCCCCATCCCTCATGCCTGTCCCTCATCCCCATCCCTCCGTGGGACGGAGGACACACTCGCGCCCCGTCGTGCATCTCCCACCGCCCCTTCCCGGAGCGCCCGCGGGGAGGGCGATACCTGTCCGGGTGACAGGACGGCCCCACCGGCCGCGCAGAGCCGGAATCCGGGCAGGAAAACTCGGCCGGTGCCACGCACGGCTGTTTTCCAAGAGCAACTGGGGTTGTTTCAACAAACAGCAGCGACACCGTCGCGATAGCACACGACCAGAGAGAGGGTTTGGGAGCGGGAACGAACCTTGTCACCGCGATCGAGACTTCCCCGTCAGCCATGGCGGGTCCTCCCGGCGCCTCCGGGCGGCGTGTCCGGCCCGGCCGGGGAGGGTTCGGGACTCGGGGGCGCTGAAGCTGCTGCACAGCGGAGCCCTCCGGGCACTGGCACTCGTGCCACGGCGTCCTGGGGTGGTTGGAGGGGCTGTGGCTGCAGGTTTGGGGGGTTTGAGGGGTCTCAGTAAACCTCATCTCAGCGAGCAGCTGCAAAGTCGCATCGGGACCTCCGCAGTTAAACACCAAAGTTAGCGGTGGAAGGGAAAACCAGAAGCTGCGTGGCCCAGGGAGCCGTAAAGGAGAGGGTTTAATGCGAAATGCACAAATAAATAGAAAGCTTTGCTTCTTCCCACCTCTGCCTAGTGATTTCCAGGGGTTTGGTGCCAGGGAGGGATGATGCTGCCCAGGAAAAATCACACACCGTGGCCGTGTATTGTTCAAGTCTCAGTTACATCTTGTGAAGTACCTTCAGCCAGGAAAACACTTGACTTCCAAAGCAAATCTGGAGTAATAGATTTTAGGAGTGAAAAAGGACCATTAGCTGGGCTAATGTGATTTTCTCCAGAGCACAGAGCAGATAATGTCCCTCTGTTACTCTCCTATTGAGCCAATAACTCGTGTTTATAATTCATACAATTTCCTTTTAGTTCAATTTAATTTTGTGCAGAATCCATTCTGTTGACACTGATACAGTACTTTTTCTCTCTTCTTTTTGAAAGCCTGCGATTTCAGAGGCTTTGTGTTAAAAATAGCAGCTGTCCTTTGACAAACGTGGGCAGGCTAAGGACAGTTTTTCTAAGTCATTTGCAAGTGACACATTTTTACCAGCATCTCTCTCTGTGCTGGTGATTTGTTTCCTTCTGATGGCAGAGTGGCTGCCCTTGGCATCTGAGCTGTCGCCTCACAAAATCCCTTCGGAGCAGACGAATAGGTAGGAGCAGAGGTCCCAGATTTTTAAAAACCCCTTTTCCTCTCTTCGTGCCATCAGGCAGCTCAGCTCCCCCTGCGTTGCTTTTTTTACCCCTGCCAAATCAGTGCCCAAACCACCCCACCCCATCGAAGTCCCTCTTGCAGTGAAGTTTGTTCCAGCCCGGGTGTGAGATGTCCTGGGGGGAATAGCTGGGCTTTTTGTCTCGCTGCCGAAGTGTCCATTTCCTGGGGGGTGCCGGGGGAGCTGTGCCCTGGCACGTTGGCACGGGGGGAGATGGAGCAGCTCGTAAACTTGTTATGTGCTGGAGGGGGTTTAATTTCGTTGACGGGCTGGAGAGGAAGGGTTTATCTCTCCGTGCAGGGAAGCACAGTAGATCTACTCTTTCAGTGGGTTTATTTTTGTATTTGCTGCTTGGTGGGGTCTCCTGAGCCTCTGGAAGTGGGACTCGCTGGGGCTGAGTGGCCACCGGGAACCTGTGAGCAGGTCGGGGTGAAGGAGCTGGCAGAGGGTGTTTGCACCCCCAGGTGAGTGTTTTGGGGGAGAGGGTGGAGGGAGCCCTTCCCTGCTGCTCTGGGCGGTTGGTGCCACCAGCCCTGTGCTGTGGGTCACAGCAGTGTCCCCGAGCAGACAGAGCACCCTCGGGTGCCACAGGGGTTGGCGCTGCAGGAATTGGAAGTTTGCTGGTGAGCAGATGAGGTGGCAGAGTGAATCCCTGTGGGATCCCGTGGGATTCTGTGGAAGGTGGGTCCCCGCTGCTGTCCCAGCCCTCCGTGTGCTCGGCGCAGCCGGGCAGGACCAGCAAACAACAACCCAAACTTTGACAGCTGTTGGTGTGGTGCTGGTGTGGCAGCAGCTCTGCTTTTGGGGGTCTCTCCCTGCCGACCCCGTGATTGCGGGGGGGCCGTGGACCCTCGGGGTGGGCAGAGCCTGTAAGCCGGTGGCCTTTTGCCACAGGAGCTGGTGCAGAACGTGGTGAGCTCCGCATTGTGCAGGGCTGTGTTCCTGCTTGCTCCAGCTTTATCCCATTGCAAACACCTCGGGAGTGTGTTGTGCTGGGCTGGCTTTGTGTGTGCACGTGGAATTGCAGGAATGCCCAAAGCTCTGATCACCCAGCGCCCACCTTTGGCCGCCGCCGCCGCTGGGGACGCGCTGTCGGTGCCGCTCCGCGCCGGTTTCACACCCTGAAGTTCCCAGCCGTGCCAGTAAAACACATTCTGCTTATTTTCCTAAAGAAAAACATTTATTGAAACGAAACAATCCCCTCAAGACAGGGCAGTTGCTACCTAAAGCCTGCGATGCCCTGGAGGAGCCAGCTGCCCTCTTTTGTTCTCTCCCGCGTAGCAGGACCAGGGATGAGGTATCTTCATTTCACAGAACCACAGAGTCGTTTAGGTTGGAAAAGACCTTTAAGATCATGATTAACCCAGCACTGCCAGGGCCACCACCTCATTTTCCCTCGGCTAAAAAACGGTGGTGGGTCAAAGCCTCTTCTTTTTATGAGTCCGAGAGCAGTCGGGTCTGGCAGGGAGGATGGAAGAGGAGATGGGGTCAGGGTTCCCTGAGCAGCTGGGGGGGCTCAGGAGGAGCTGGGGGGCTCAAGACTGCAAATGGAGGGGCTGGGGGGCTCAGAGTCTATTGAGGAGCTGTGCTGGGCACTGATGGAGGAGCTGGAGGGCTCAGGAGAAGCTGAGGGGCTCAAAGCTGCTGCAGGAGCTGGGCTGGGGGCTGATGAGGGAACTGGTCTCAGAGCAAGTGGAATAACTGGGGGGGCTCAGGAGGAGCTGAGGGGCTCCAGGCTGGTGATGGAGGAGCTGGAGGGGCTCACAGCTCATGGAGTAGCTGGGCTTGGCAGGAGGGAGAGCCCAGAAAGATGGGCAGCCCCAGGGTTGGGTGTTCCCCAGCTGGGGGTCCCCCAAAGCATTGTGGCCACCCCTGACCAGCCAGGACTGGCCTCTCCTGGGCTGTGCTGCTTTATTTTTCACAAACTTCATGGAGTTTTTGGTTTCATTGCACCGCAGGGAGGGAGATTTGGGCCACTCTGAAGTTTTGTATGATGCATCACTCATTTCCACCCCGTTTTAACCCAGGAGAGAACACGCAAAAGGGAAATAAATTAGTGCAGTTTATGACAATCCTGCTGGAAAATGTGTCTGTGCCTTTACCCCGTCCTGCACTCTTTGGGGAGTAACTTCAGGAGTGGAATCTGCTCCCAGGGGGCTCCTCATGTCTGGGTGCTGCTGGTGCCAAGCTGAGAAGTGTGTGGGCTCCTCCAGCACCAGGAAAGTTGGCAACGTCCAAGGCCTCAAGTTTTGGAAAATGTTTTGCTGCTTGGAAGCCCTCCTGCCCTCTCTCCCTCCCATTCCATGCCCACCTGCTCCAGGCCCACATGTCCCAAGCTGGAACCACTCCAGCCCTGAACAAGAGCTCTGCTGAAACAGCCTCGTCCCCTTTGGCCCCAAATCCCCCACCAGCCCCTTGGACCCCAAATGTCTCTGCAGCTGCTTTTAGCTCAAATCTGTTGTTTTCTGAGGGAAAAGCTACCCCTGTGAGCATTGCACTGGAGGGAGGGTCCTGTCCCTGCCTCCTGTCCCACAACCCTTCAGCCAAGGAATGCAAATCGGGAGATGGGTCTGAAATATTTGAAATTCTGCCTCTCCATAATTGAAAGCTCCGTTGGCAGCCGGGCCTGCCCCTGGCATGGGACTGTTACAGAAGATGCAGGTGGGTGGCTGGGCAGCCTCGGGCCACCTACTCCAGGTCTCTTGTCAGAGGGGGGCAAGATAATGTGGCTCATTATTAAAGTCACCTGAAGACCCCTGAGAGCACCCACCAGCCATGGCCAAACCCTGCTGGCCCCAGGTGTGGTTATTTTAATTCTGCCTGGGGAAGGCAGGTCGGGGCTGTTCATCCTTGGGTGGGAAGGGGGTGAAAAATGTGAATTCAATATAGCAAAGAGAATTGAAAGCACGAGGCAGCAGCGAGCCCAGTGGGGCGTTTGATCCTCTTTGCCTGTATGAAATGGGGTTAACAGGAGCTGGAGACTTACAGGGAGGGAGGAGAAGGTGCAGAAGTTGGTAGATAGAAATTCATGATGGCATTGCTGCCACACTGCTGGTGCTGCTGCTGTCCCAGCATTGAACCATCCCCAAACTGGAACTCTTTGGGTGTAACTCACCATGTCCTGTTCAGTGGGGCTGGAAAGGCTGAGCACGTGCAGGTGACACAGTGGTGGGACAGGCAGGGACAGAGCAGAGACATTTCCCAGCAGAGATGGGACATTTCCCAGCAGAGATGATGGGATGTTTCATGTGGCCGCCCTCAGCACCCATTGCAGAGCAGTCCCCTCGGTGTTGTCACCACGTCACCTTGCCTGGTGCCTGGCTGTCTGTGGGTTTGCAGTGAGCAGCCTTCATCCCTTGTAGTCTTCCTTCCTTGTTCTGGCTGGGTGTTTTGCAGCCTCAGTCAAGAGCCTGGAAAAATGGCTTGTTTAAAAAGCTGAGTGGGCTGACGGTGTGTGTTGGATGAGTCCTGGGCTCCCACCTCTGCTCTGCCCCCCACGCCAGCTGGTGAGGCCACCAGGGACCATTCCCCAGTGCTGGCCACCCCATGTCCCTCCTGCCAGCACCTCAGGGTGCTCTGTCCCCACCTGGTCCCTGCGGGATGCAGGGAGGAGAAGCTCAGGGTGGAGGGAGGATGGGGCTGAGGTCTGTAAAGGGGCTGGCCCAGGCCATCCCTGCTGGCCCCAGTGGGGACATGGGGCCCTGGGAACTGGGGACCACACAGGAAGGTGTGTGTGGAGTGTAGGAGCTCCAAACTGGGAGGGAGGGCCATTCCCCCTCCGCAGCCCCTCCAGGTCACCTGCTGAGAGGGAGCTGATGTGCGAAGGGTTTAGAAAACCCTCTGCCCTGGCCCAGGGTGGCAGCCCTGCCTGCTGCCTGCCCACGAGGGCAGGGCGTAGGGGAATGCCAGAGCCAGGGGAATGCCAGAGCCCGGCTTATCTTTTGTCTGGAACAATGGAGGGCTTGGCCCTATTGTTCTCATTTCACGCCCAGCGGAAAGCGGGTCCCCTGGGGCAGAGACTCGCACAGGAGCGTGCCTGGCTGCAGGAGGGGATTTATGGGCAGGGACAGGGACAGGGACAGGCAGGGCTGGCAGGGCTGGCCACGATGGCCAAGGATGGTCAAGCTGTGCTGCATAGCCCTGTGTGGGGGCTGCTGCCCATGGGAAGCTCTGCCAGTGAATTCCCCACAGGGAGACCTTTCCTGCTGTTTTCCTTGGGACTCATGGCTTTTAGGAGAGGGTTATTCTGGGGCAGATCCCCAGTGCTGTGCAGTGAGGCTGCAGGACCCATCTGTACCTGTGCAGGCTGGGCACAGAGAGCAGAATTTACTTTCCTTGGATTTGGGTGCCCAAGTGCAGCCTCCGGACTCCTGTGCCTGGTCCTTCCTTCTGTGTTTCCTCAGGTCTGTGGGTCCATCCTGGGAACTGGGTTTGGGGACACACATTTTTCAGTGGGGGATGTTGTGTGTGTGTGTTCTCAAGTAAAGCTGGGCCTGGGGCCTGGGTACCAGCCCTGGCACAGCCCAGGAGAACAGGCACCAGGAGCCAGCTGTGCCCATGCCATGCTGGGATGCAAACCACAGCCCCACAGTCCCTCACAGCCTCCTCCTTCCTTCATTTAGTGGACAAAGCAGGGCTGACCCATCCCCATGAGCTCTCAGTGCCATCTGCACAGCTCCAGCAGCCACGTGTGACTTCGCCAGGGTGGCATGAAATGCCTCGGGTCCCTTTTGTTGTCCCCACGCTGCCCAAGAGCCACAGCAGTGACAGCAGCACAGTGGGGTGTGTGTGCTGCCTGTTCCTGCTGGGAGCATGTCGGGACATGGCACGTGGAGCCTGGAGCTGGCAGAGCCCCTCGCTGGAAGCTCAGGGACCCCGGGGAAAATTGGGATAGGGCAGCAGGGGGATGACACAGGTGCCACTGGGCACAAAGAGCCCCTTGTGTGCTGCAGGGCACAGGGAGCCCCAGGCTGATTGGGGGCAGTTGGATACCCCCTCCCAAATGAGGAGGGCTGACAGCTTCTCCTGCTCATGTTCCTTGTCTGTGCTGTGTTTTTGTTGTGCAATGAAAACTCCCCCTGTGGCTTTAGTAAAAGCTCATTCCTAAATTTCTCTGTTCCCCCAGAGGAAAGGAGCCAAATAGGAGCTGGATTTCATGGGCCTTAATTCCTCCAAATCCAGAGGGGAGAGAAGGGCTGAGGTGCAAACCCAGCCTGGTGGGATGGTCATGGTTTGCAGGTCGCTGCTGGTGGATCCCTTGGGTCCTTCAGTGGGGTGGGTGGTGGGTTGTCCCCTGCCCCAGAGCCCAGGGTCCCTCCTGGTAGTGACAACAATGGCTCTTGCTCCCTGCTGCAGTTTCTCTTGCAGATGATGTGGGACCTGCTGCAGTTTCTCTTGCAGATGTGGGACCAGCCCAGCAGCCCCGGGGCCGATGCTGCTGTCGCTGCCGCCGGATGTTCTGGTTCACCCCAGGGGGGACAAGCAGAATCCGCACCCTAAATTTGGGCAAACACCATCAAAACAACTGTGGCTGAGGGGGAGAAGTCAGGCCAAAAGCGTTTTTCTCTGGGACCTTCATCCAGCCTTGACTCTTGTGAGACAAAGCCCAGCAGGAGCAGAGTCAGGGCTGCCATTAGTGAGGGGGATGGTTTGGGGCAGGTGCTGCTTTGGGGCAGGTGCTGAACAGCCCCTGGCACCCAACACCCGGCCCTCAGGCTGCCTTTTCCTTCAGGGGTTGATGATGGCCCTGACAGCTTGTGGGGCAGCTCCTGACACACCAGCAAAACAATCTGTGGCTGGAATGTGAAGCAGCACCAGCAGCTGGAGCTCCTCATCCCCCAAATTTGGGCAGCAGCTGAGAGGAGCGAGCGGCTCCAGGGACCCTCCATGGCCCAGCATGTGGCAGCTCAGGCATAAGGACCTGGTTATTGCAGCTCAGAATCCCAAACAAAGAGATCCCAAAAGTTTCTGGGGTGCTGCTGTTTGTGGGGTGTGAGGTGGAAGTTCAGCCCTGTGATTTTTGGGTGCCACGTGTGAGGGGCACCAGGGCTGGCTCCAAACATCCTTTCATGCTCTTGCGTGTTCCTGGCTCTCTTAGGGAACACAAGCTGGGATTGCCCCCCTCAAATGGGAGCCTGGATTAATAAGGACATGAGTGGGATGTGTGAAATGGCATGAGAGTCTCAAGGGTGGGGGGTTATGGGCACGGGTGATGCCGTGGGATGGCCCTGGGGATGAAACAGCACCAGGGTCTGTGTGTCCCCACTGTCACCTATGGATTCCTTGGTGTGGTGCATGGAAAGAGGGTTTGGGAAGCACTTCCCTCCCAGCAGCTCCAGCGGGAGGTGCAGGGCAGGTCGTGGCGAGGTGGGTGAGCCCCGGGTTGTTTTTTTTTTCTAAGCAGGAGAGGAAAAGGGTCAGATGTCTTCGCCCTCTGTCATGCGATAGGAAAGTATTGTTTACGAAGCAGCGAGTCAGACGTGCCCCCCGCTCTGCCTGGAAACGCTGAGTGAGGGAAACGACACCAAAACGACACCGAGATTGGCCTCCCTGATAAGCCCGAGGGCCGCTTTTGAGTGAGGGGAGGGCAGGGGCTGAAGGAAAGGAGGGAGACGCTCATCACCCTCCCTCGCCGTGCCAGGGTGAGTGAGTTCTCCCCATCCTCCTCCCGGCTCCACCGACCTCCTGCATCCCATGAGGATCTTCCTTTACCTCTCTGGGATTTTTAAGATTTCTTTCCCTTAATTGATTGATTGATGCAAATTGGTTCAAGTGGGGAGTGGGGAGATGGAATGAGGCGATGGGCTGGGGTGGCTGGAGGGGGGATGGGAGCCATTCCAAGGATCCTTGCTGGATTCCAGGGATCACCACCCACCATCCCTCTGTGGGTGCTGGTGGGACTGTGGGGCTGATCCAGCCCCCTGGGTGCTGGGTGTACAGGCTCAGGGCCCGCCAGCCAGGAAGGTTTGGCTGCTGATTTTTGCACCCAAAACTTCTTCTAAAAATTATTTCTGATGCAGAAAAAAGGAAAGAAAAGTAAACCCCCATTTTCCAGAGTGCCAGACTTCCCCTGCATCTTCCCTCCTTAATATGCTCTGATGTTTCTGGGTTTCCTTGGCTTGTAATGCAGGGAAGGTGGGAAGGGCAGAGGAAAAGGGTGCACAAAGAAGGGGGGGCTCTGGAAATATAAAGGTTGGAGAGTTTGTGCTTTTCCCTGGAGGTTTAGACCTGCAGGGAAGGGGATTTTCTGGGAGGAGGATTTTCTGGGAAGGGGAGTTTGTGCTCTCAGCACTTCTCCCACCCTGATCCCTGCCCATTTGCTGCTCAGAGCCCGGCAAAACATTTGCTTCTGCTGAACACTCCCTTTTCCCAAAGATCCTTTCAGCCACATAACCTTCCCTGGACACAAACCCATCTGCCTGCAGGGCTGGAGGCGGTGCAGGGAGTCCTCTCCTTATGGATGTGCCTTCTGGAGTGGAAGGCCAAGCCCAGACCATCCTGCAGACTGTGTAGTCTCGGGGCCAGGAAACGGGAATGACCAGTCCTGGCTCACGTGGGCTGTCCTGGGATCGCTCCTGTGGCTCCTTCCCTCGGGCTTTGCACGGCTTGAAAGAATTCCAGCGCCACGGAGTTTCCTCTGCTTCCCTGATGAGATCATTCCCTGGCCTATAAATCTCGCAGCCAGGAAGTTCCACCTGAGGTTCAGTCGAATTTTCCCCCCTATTTAAAGCCTCCCTATCACTCATCCCAGTAAAGGAAAAATGTGTTTGGGTCGTGGCTGTGAAGATGGTGGCCCCGGGCCAGTTTACACCCAGGGAAGGATCCGGATGCCTCTTTGTATTGGATTTTATTTGGATAGTTGTAAACCTTCTGGCTGGGCTTTGTCTGTGTCCTAACACAGCCAGGCTTGTGGGAAGCAGCATCCCTGATTTTGGGGCGTGGAGGAGGGTCCCAGCAGAGCCCTCGAGCTCAGGGCAGTGTGGGCAGGGAGAGGCTGAGGAATCCTGGGGTCTCCTGGGGTCCACAGGGGATGGAGGACACAGTGCACCCGTGATGGAGGTCATGGAGCATTCAGGGTGGAGGACATAAAGTATCCCATCAAACAACCCAGATCATTCTCTTCTCCCTGCCTGAGAATTCGTCTTTTCCTCCCTGCCTTGAGCTTGGGTGAATTTAGTGATTGCTAAGGGTTGTTTTCCCTCTCTCCTCGAGTTTTGAATATCTGGATTGAGTGGATTTCCCCCCAAAGCTCTGGAGTTTTCGCTTCTGGCTGCATCAGGGGGAAATGCATCTCCTCAGCAGAGCTGGGTATGGCCTGGAGGCCTTTGCAGGAGACAGGTTGGGGTTTTCAGGACAGAATTAGTAAATGCTGGTTGTAATTGCTTTAGGGTTAAATCTTCAAGTGCACTGTGGTAACAGGAGACCTGTGGTGCTGCTTTTCATCTTAGCAGATGGAAAATTGATGCTCCCCCAAGAAAAAAATCCATAATGTGTCAGTGCTGTGGCTGAGGCACCTCTTCTAGAGATGAAGGGGGAGGTATCCCCCCATGGGGACACCAGGATGGGGGTCCCACGCCCCTGGAGAGGGCACTGGTTGGAAGGTGGGGAGCTCAGGGTGGCACATGCAGAGGGGTGACCCCCCTGTTCCTTCCTGTGCCAGCCATTCCCAGGAGTTTCCATGATGCCAGTGCCCTCACTGTGGTGTCACAGCTTTGCCCTGACCCCATGGAGACATTTTTGGGGGTTGTTATCCTTTGGGGGCAGAGAAATTCCTTCAGGGAAGTGATGGTGGGTGGAGGTTGGACAAAGCCCCATCTGTTTTGTGTGGACAGAGGGAAATCCCAGCTCCTGCTCAGGCCAAAGCTTTTCCCATGGGACCCCAGGTCTCACCAGGGCGGAGAGGGGCAGTTGGGTCTGGAGGTCTCTCTGGGCTGGGTATTATCCCTTGGATAACGCTGGGCAGGACGTGCCAGGCGATTCACATGGGCACCACCCTGCCCGTGGGAGCCTTGGCACACCAGTGCCATCCTGCTGCCCAATTCAGCTCTTGCAGGGCTCTTTCTGCTGCCTCTCTGCCCCTTGGGGCATCACCTTCCCCAGATCCCCCCGTGCCCACCAAAGCTCTCCCTTCTCAGCGCTGATTTTGCAGCTTTTCCGGCCGCGGAGCTCTCGGCCCCCTCTGGGCAGAGGGAGGTTGTGGCTTTCGGTGGGGGCACCACAGGCAGGTGAGATGTTGTGAACATCTGAGGGTGGGGAAAGCGCTGGCTCCTGCCCCCCAAATTCAGAGCGTTTCCGCTGCCACAGCGCCCTGGTTTGTGGGGCAGCAGGGTGGGCACAGCCCTGCCAGGGAACACGTGCTCCCAGCAGCTCCATCCGTCCGGGACACGTGCACCTGTGGCTCTGATGTGCTGGTGGCTTTGCTGGGGCTGAAAATGCTCAGCACCCAGATGCCTTTTGGGTTTAAAACCTGCTTTTTCAGAAGCGATAAACCCTGCACTCTTACACTGTCTGGGCCGTGTCCCCCATGGATGGATGAAGATTCCACATCCCTCGTGACCACCCCCTTCACCTTCCCGGGCAATATCCCCTTTCGTGGGATGCTCTGCGTCCCTGGGGAGGGATGGCAGCCCCACGAACTTCCCCCAGGCAGGGCCACCGGCCCGGCCATGCCTGGCCATGGTGCCCGGGGCTGGTGGAGGAAACCATCCATTCTTTCATGTGCGAAGGGACACGGGGCGGAAACGCTTGGAAAGGGCCCCGAGAGGACATTCCAAGTCTGGCAGGAAAGCAGCCTGCTCGTCTGGCAGGAGATGGGCTATTGTCTGTCCCGGTGGCCGGCAGGGATTCCTCAGGTCCTGCCTGGAAGAAGAAAACGTCTGTGTGTGCCTTATTTTTTCCTCTGCCCTCTCTCTCGGGGGTGTTGGGGCCGCGGGAGCTGCGCGTGGCCGATGTGTGTGCTGTGCTGCTGTTGCTGCCTTTGCTCCTCTGGGGTCTCCTCCTGGGGTTTTTTTTGGCCTGTGTTTCCCCCTGGCTGGGTTGGTTACTGGTTGGGCTGTGGTGGCAGGAGGAGGCCGTGGGGTCAGGGGTGGGGGGGTTTGTTTTGGGATGACCACACTGGGCTCCTGAAGGGAAGAGTCACCATATCCCATGAACTGAGAACTTTGTGCTGTAACTGGGAGAGAAGAAAGTGAAAGCCCCAAGAGTCTGGTCAACCTGATGGGCAGCTGAGGGGAAGATCATCCCAAAAATCTTGGCAGCTCAGCTTTCCCAGCCAATTATCCGAGTCCTGCAGTGCCTGGGCAGGGTGGGGGTTTGCTGGCACCTCCTGTCCCCCCACCTCGGCCTTTGGAGCTGTTCTGCTCCACACAAACGGGGCAGATAGGATCAGGCCTGGCTGGCAGGCAGGAAGGGTGGCACGGCCACCAGGAGAATTGCAGGACGTGCCGTTCGGGGGCGCGAATGGGCAAAGAAAAGCTGTTGCCATCCCAAAAATCTTGGATTTGCTGGGCTGGAATTTGGAATCAAGGTGGGCACATTGGTGCAGGGTGGGCATTTTAGGACTTCGGTGCTTGTGAGATTAACCCTCCAAAACACTGTGTGGGGAGGGAGCAGCCAGTGGGTCCATCCCTGAGGATTCGTGGCTCCTGAGTGGATCTATTTTGGTCCTCCAGGCTGGTCCTTTGCATCCCAATTCCATTCCCTCCCTTCCCCTCCACCCTGCATTCAACGGGGAACATTAAAGGTGAAGAAGATCTGTTTCAGTCCCGGTGCCAAGGCAATTGTTCCCTGCCTTTTGTGTGCCCCAGGCAGCCCCGGAGCCCACACCTGAGCCCTCGGCACAGGGACCAGCCTGTAACGAGATAACGGGGCATTTTCTCCTTTTTCCTTTTTTTTTTTTTGTTCGGCAGACCATATAATAAATCCTCAATGAGGCCTCTTTCAAACAGAGCCCTCCCTGTTAAAGCACTGGCCCCATTTTAAGAGTAAACTTCCAGTGGCACCGGGAGGTTAAACACAATGGAAATGTGACCTGCTGGAGGGTGGGACGGGGCTTTGTGGGTGTCCCAAACCACAGGCATGGCTCGGTGCTGTGGCACTGATGCTGCTGCCCCTTTGTTGGGCGCATGGGCAGCATCCCAGGGATGCACCGAGCAGGGGGTTTTGCCTTAAAAGCCTGGAAGGAGGGAGGGAGCAGCTGTGCACCCACACCTGAGAGTGCCCGTCTATTTGCGCCTCAGGGTCCCCACCTGTAGCACATCCAGCTCAGCCGGGTGAGACAAATCCCACCTCAGCGGGGGGCTGGAGCGGGCAGAGCCCTGGGCACAGCTTCCCGCTGGCCTCTTGCCATCCCCACGGCTCTGCCAAGCGTGTCCCGAGGCGGGCGGTGGGTTTGGGGGGCTGGGTCGCCCTGCGGGCCGGCCAAGGTGGGCAGGGGCAGGAAGGGGCGGCGCGGGCGGGGCCGCAGGATGCGCAGCCCC
>JAOXXN010033786.1:0-13475 GCA_026770055.1 Myrmophylax atrothorax
AGCTGAGGTTTTACTGGCACTTTTCCTCCATTAATTGGTGTTATAATGGCAATGAACAATGAAAATCATAAATTTTGATTAGGAATTTATTGAAAAAGGCAGCAAATAATATGTCAAGGAATTATGTGAGCCTGGTACTCTTTTAGCACAGTGCACCCTAACAAATGAATTCACTGCCCAGTGTTTATGGAGTAGTTTATAATAGCACCCAATGCATATTTTTCAACTGTAAATGTAGCTGCTGCATAAAAGATGTTTCCCATCACATGACTAGATGTATATGACAAAAATGCTTCCAGTCACATCGTGATGATGGAGGTATAAGGAGAAGGTTGGCAGAGCTACTCTCAGTCACCCCCTGTCTCCCCCTGAAGTCTAACAGCCAGAGGCATTAACCCCATCCCAATAAACAGGTGGAATAGGTTAATTGCTACAGGCCCCAGCTGTAACAATTCACATCAATAACGGCTTGTTAAGAAAAAAGAGGTTTTTTTCTTTTAGGTTTAATTCATTGATACAATTATTCAAAATTATACTTGCCTATTTTTAGTTGTATTTGCATTGTAACAGTGACATCCACTGGCCGATGTAAATAGTGGCAGGTTATTTTCCACTGACTAGAACTTGGTTATTAAATACCTAAACAGATCTACTTATGAATAAAGTAAATAAATCTGACTGTTCATTGTCCAGTGAAACACTGAATACATTAAAGATTATGGTACATTGGTACCACACATTTTCCATCTAGGGCTAGTCTTGTCAGCTAAGGAGGTAAAGTAAAAATATAACTAAATCTAATATAGCAGCAAAAGAAAACAGTCTGAAAATAAATATTGATTTAAAATATTAATGACCATCAGATATTTATTTATTCTGAAGACATCTGCTTTTCAGTTGACAAGAGAATAATAAAGTAGGATTTCTTGGCATTTTAAAATTGAATTTTAAAATTCTGGATATTGCAGAAAAGATTCCCTTTTTACTAGGGCAAATTTATAGCAGTGCTAAACAATCATAACAATCTAATAATACCAGCATGTAAAAGTATAATAATACTAGCATGATAAGCAAGAACAAATTGTTTATCTGTTGTATGGAGGGTGAGAAGCAGAGGAAATGCACCCCATTAAAGATCAGCTGATGCATTAATCTTAGGAGGTTGCAAAATAATCACCTTCCAAGAAATGCATAAATTAATTGTATGAGGAATCAGATAAAAGTAAAGTTTAGAGCAAAGAAATATTAGAAATCCATTTCCTGTTTGCTGATGGCTCATGGAAAAATTCAAAGGAAAAGTTAAAAAAAAAATTACTTTAAAGCAATACATATTATATTCATGTCCTGAGTAAAATGTTGCAAAAACTGAATAAGCCTAAGAGAACTAACCTAGCTCTACAACTAGTGTTTGCAAGAAGGGTTACACAGAGTTAAAGGTTTTCACTGCTCTTTGGAAAGTCATATGGCTCTGGCATCCCTTTTTCTAATTCCCCCCACCCGCAAAGAAAAATCCCAGCACACTCTCCGTAAAATGCTTGTCCTGTTGAGAATGTACACAAATAAAGAATAATCCCTATTGCTACAAACATTGTGTATCTGGACCTCTTCACTGGACTTAAATGGGAGGATCACCCTGGTGACAAGTGACAGTAAAAATGGTAAAAACATACATCAGTTAATCTTGGTGCTGATAAACTCTCCTGCAGGAAAGAAGACACAACGGGGAAAGGGTTTATGCTGCAAAAAGGAGCCTCTGTTCACAGAAAAGAGCAGCAGGTGAGAACCTGAGGTAAACGAGGAATGTGACTTGGACGGTTGAACTGTCTTGTGTCTTTCATCTCTGTCCTTCTACCAGTATTGGAGAAATAAAAAGTGCACAAGACAGTGCTCAAGTACAGTGGGAGGAAAATGCATGCTTGAAATCCCCCTGCAACAGCTGCCTGTTTTAATGTGAAGCACTTGTTGGTGTCATGCTGATGCTCTGCCTGAGATGCACATTTTGGGAAAGGCATCGGGAAGAGGAAGGATGCTGCAGCTGCCTGGAGAGCCTCATATTTATTTCAGATAAATCCATTAATTGTTCATCTGAGTTACTCATGCCATGGGGTACTTCTTCGAGTGTAAACAGACTCAAGCATGAGGGATAAAAATAAAAAAATCAGCCTGCTCCAAGAACAGCTCACAGATATTGTTCCTCCTCCTTCCCGAGGGATCGCTGGTACCAACTCTGTGCTTGTGCAACTGTATCAGCTTGGCATCTGGAGCGTTTTATGCACAGGAATTGATTCACTCTCAGAAAAGGTGGGACACAGCAATGTAGCCTCCCCTACAGGCCTGGAAGGACAGACTTCACATTTGCCACAGAGGTAACATGACAATAATATGGATGCAGACTTTCCAGTTGCTGGGGGGGCTGGAAGCAGACCATTGCTTGCAGAAGGCAGTTGCTGGTAGGAGCTGCTCTACTTCTTTTTTTTTCTTTTTTCTTTTTTTGAAACAGAAGCTGCTTAAAGCAGAAATTACAACCAAGAGTGATGAAAATAATCCAGTTATAAGTAATTGCAAGGAACAACTTAAAAACTGCATACCATCATGATCTTGAGTTTTGTCCTCAAGGGATCAAGAGAGCCCTGTTTTAACAAGCAGTGGAGGAGAGGAGAGAGAAGTTACTAAGTGCATTATATTATTCAAAAATCTTAAATGGATCATTTCTAAGCCTTCCTGGCTTTGGACCTGTCTGTCTGTGCCCTACCCACACCTGGGCATTCCGTCCTAGTGTTGCCTCCCCTTTTCCCTGGTTATTAATGGAGCTGCATCAAGGAGCACCAAGCGGTCACAGGTATCATGGTGAAGGTTCTTCCAGAAAGTATAAGAAATAATTCAAGTCTCTGCTCTCTCCAGGCCCATTTCACACAAATTAAATATATATGTGACCACAGGAGAAGGTATTTGATATCATGTTCTTTCAGCTGGGTGAAAATTTTTGCTGTGATAAACACTTAATAATTTATATGAACCAGTGGCTGCTAGAACAACTTACGAAAGAGAAAAAGGGAACATCTGGTAGACAAGAGACACCTGGAATTTGGGATTCTCCTGCTGTATGAGACACAGCACTCCTGCTATCACAGACAGCTGGGGCAGCTTCCATATTTTTCAATTCCTGGCCGTGACCAACCCAGCTGTTTTGCTGGAGCAAGAACACTTAATGCTAAAGGCATTAAGGAATTTTCCTGAGCAGCTGTGCTCGGTGTGAGTTATGTGAGGGGCCACATAAATATGCTGACAGCACCAAGCTCCAGCACTCAAACAGGCAAGGGGATGCCCAGCAGCAGGGCTGGGGTTGAGCTGGGTACGACTGCTCACAGAAGGGATTTGGCTGGATTGAGGCCATAGGTAGCGCTGAGAAGACCAGAAGGAAGGTTAACTTCCATTTTCAATCAAAAGTTATCTACAGTATCTTTGCAGAAATGTCCCTTGCATCTCTCCAATGCCATTTTTCCTGTAAGCATCTACCAAAAGAAAGACACATTTGGAGAGCAAAATGAAGTTAAACTATGTGAATATCATTTGCAGTTCCAAGCAAAAGTTGATTACACACTCACTGACATGTGCAAGCCCCTTAAATCCTGTAAGTCTAAAGAATTAAGGAAGATTCCCAATACGCAGGCAGTAGTTTACAAAGGTGAAAGAAAGAAAGATGGCCTAAGGAAACTATAGTACATTAAATATTAAAAAGCATGAAAAAGAAACTAAATACTTAGGAAAATAGATTGGAAAGCCATACATACGTATATATATATACACATACACACATATATATGAATGAAAGGCAGGTAAGAAGTTTTTATAGACTTATTGTCTTCTTTATGCTTACTATTTTGAATAATTGGAAAACATGGTGTAATCTGACACTTTGAAACAAAGCTGTTGGTAAACAGTCCCTTCCCTTGGGAAGAGAACATTAGGTTTAAGCTCGTTTGAAATATTAGAGCAATAAAAAAAAGAAAAAGGAATTTTCATAAGCCATGGTTTCATAAACCCCTCGTTAAAGGAGGACAATAAGGAAAAACTAGAGTAGTGGCAAATGTTAATACTGAGATTACATGTTAACTACTTGAGCATCTAAATGCCAGTCTCTAGAGAAAAAAAAATGTCAGACCTAATAGAAAAAAGGAATTATATACAATTTAATTAGTGAAAGATTGGTAGTAGAGAACTGGAACCATGTTCTTAGCCCTGATCTTCTCTAGAGCTGAATTTGATTGTACAGTAACAAAGATTTGTCTTCCTTTTGTTTCATTGTAAACACTGATGAACAGTAATGAAAGTGGGAGAAAGAAAAGCATATTAGGGGTATAAAAACTAATTATGTGAACACGTAGGGTACTGGAGTATGCCCCTCTTTTTCCTTACAAGTTCTCTGTGATGTCAGTCCTTTAAATCAAATTTCTATATGCAGTTCCTAAAATTAATATAAGATCTAATTCTATTTTCCAGTTTCCAAAATTAAACATTTAATTTTTATAACAGCGTAGATACCTTCTCAGACAGGCTCCCTCATCCAGAAATAACAGAGAATTCTTTTAAAATGTAGCAATTTCAGAGATTTCTTTTCCAGGTATGTTCTGGTGTGCCACTGCAATGTCTCTAAATCCTTAAAAAGTAATGAAATTTATAGAACTAATGCATATAAATAATACATTTATGATACACTTTGTATTTATGATTTTTTAAGATAAATATGAAGTATAATTTATAATTTTAATTGTCTCTTTTGGTTTCTGCTCATCCTATTTTTTACACATTCTATTCTACTACACATTCTTCCTGTCACAAAATCCACAGCAGCAGATCAAGACATGAGATGAAGTTAGCAGTTCTACGCTCACTGGTGCTAATGAGAAGCATCACTTTCCTCTTCATGGTTTTGTGTTACCATGGCTAAAATTCCTGCTCTGGTTAGCAGGATATTTGGCTCCATAACAACAATATTTTTCTTCACGGTACCACAGGTAGAGAGAGAAAAAGTCTCATTTCAGTCATTTTAATTTGGCTCCTCAGGAGCCAAAAGATTAACTCCATTGTCATAAAATGTATTAAAGCACCACTGTAGCTGTAGGCCAGAAACATCACCTGGTGTATTGCCTAATTCTTGTTTCACTTTTAGGTAAACTGACCTATTTTGCCTAAAGTAGTCCAAAGGCCATTCTCTTGGAAAATCTGCCAGAAAGTTCTTTCTGTGCAGACATCTATTGAATGGTATTTTATCATTTTAGATACATTAAAAATAGCTTGCAAAACCACATTTAAAGCTTTCTATCATATTTTACCTCCTTAAGTAACACTCTATTGTTACATTGTTCAAGAAATAGCATTATAACATGGAAGAAAACTGTGGAGAATCTTTTCCCCAAATTTTCAGTAATTTTTTCTGTTTAAATAACATGGTTTTATTTATTCTTCATTGAATAAATTAAAGAGGAATCTTTCAGCAGCACGATTCCCATAGATTCTTTGGACTGAACACCAAAATAGCAGTCAGAAATACAAAAATTTAAATGTCATTATCATATCAAAAGGGTCCTCAGAGGGACTTTTGCAAAGAAATCAGCAGGATAAGGCCATGACAACTATTACCAATACAGTTGTTTATCTCCCCAGGCTGCACTGGTCTCTTCATAGTGTTCATTACTAAGAGCATTTGGGAAATGCCCACTAAAAAAGATTTAATCTCAAACTGTCATGCAAGAAACAGCCTTAAAAATGAACTTAAGGCAAAGAATATAAATGCATATTCTGTTACAAGTTCTATGTGCTTCCCAAGGAAAACACCATAAAACCACCAACCTCACAGATGTTCTTCCAATAGTATATGCAGACCAAGCAAAAACAACAATAAAGGAGCCTCTAAAGCATTACAAACTGAAGTTTGCTTCTGTCAGATATCTCTTCTGACCATGCAGGGAGCAAAGGAATGCCAAAGTCTTCCTGCAGATATCCAAACAAAAGTTCAATAAAGCACAGAATCTGGTACTGCAACGTATCTACTGAAAGCTGTTACTGAAAACTGCATTTCCATTTCTCTGACACAAAGATGCACTGGAGCAAGATCAGCATGGCTGAGCTGCTCTGCTTATCCTGCAGAGATGTGATATCAACACAGTTCTGTAAGATCGGTTCAAGTAGAAATGACTCTTTGAAGGCACCACAGTTAACAGCACTCAATGAAGACTAGCTTTGTGAAGCTAACTAGGGATAGATAACTCAGATAACATCCTGTAGAGAAGAAAATAACACACTGTATTCATTTAAAAAAACTTTACAGAAAAGAAACACACACAAGCAGAACCTCTTCTTGGTAACTCCTATCCCCCCTAAGCAGTTCATTTGGCACAGGCACTCAGTCAGTCCAAACTTTTTCAGTATTTCAAAGTGAACCCTAGAGGGTGTTTGCTTATGCACTTTCAGTGCTGTTAGTCGCATTTACAGGCTGCAATTAAATTCTGAACGTTTCTAACACAGCCTGAACTGAGGCTTTTGAGTAGGAGAGGCATGCTCAGTGAATGCCAGCATGATCAAAGCCTGCATTCAGGACTGACAGAAATAAGCTTGTCTGGATTTAGCCTTAAGCAAAGGCTTCGAATTGTTGGCATCATAAAGACTGAAGAATGCCTATTACCAGAGAGACATTTCAGTCAGATGCAGTCAACACCTCAATTCATCTGTTCTGAGGCAGAAAAACAAGAGTCTGATGTGTTCCAGTTCAACTTTTATCCACACTGACAGAGGATCATACCCAAATCAAGATACCTTTGTCCCAGTAGGTTTTATTATTTCAGGCAAGAAAGCTCAGGTGAGATAGAGCAGGCCCATCTGTAGCTCTGCCCAAAAGCAATAACAAGCTCATGATTCCTTTATGGAAATACTACCAAACTCCCTTCCCTATCAAACTGTGTATTACTGCTTTCTTTTTCTCTCCATCTTATCTATGTCATGTTTAGCTCATGAGGACTTCTGAGCACCGGCAATTTCTCATACGAAATTTACAAGTCTTTCCTATTGTAGTGAGTGCTTCATTTTTGAGAGCTCTCTGGGCATTGATACGATGAAAAAAAAAAAAGACCAAAATATAGGCATACCAGATACTGCTTCCCTCTAAGTCACACAGGACAGACTAAATTTGGGCCTAAAATAGGGCTTATTTGTATCAGCTGGTGATCTGAGCATTCTCTTCCTCTCATTTCTCAAAACAAAGCCAAACATTAACATAACTGAAAGACTTTGACAATTCCTTGTCTTCACAGTTGTTAAAGTTCCTTCATATTCCTGCTGAAACCAGGCCCTGAAGCACCAAAATAGCACGGGAAGGGCATTTCATGGCTGGGAGCAGGAAATCATGGAAAACTCATGAGAAAACACATCTGGCAAGTGTATAGGCTCAAATCCTTGAAATACTGTACTTCAGAAGAGTAAAAAAAGCTGAACCTCAACTATGGAACTCATTTATAAATAGTCAATGAAAATAGTCACAGAAAAAAGAACCAGTGAGACACACTCTCTGGAAAACAGTTTCAGCATTCTGTGAGGTGAGAAACAAGGAAGTTCAGAGGGAATCTTCCCACGTTTTTCCACCTCCTAAGTTTTTAAATTAATTATCCAATTTTATTCTTTTTGTTGTTGTTGTTCATAAACTAATGGAATGTTTGATTTTACTTTAAAACTCTCTAACGAGGGGAAAAATTGCATTTTGAACTCTCACTAGAGGGAGCTCCGAGTTTAGGAAGGGGAACACGTACTATGGATTTCCACACAGATCACTTTCTCATCATTTCTTTTCCATCTGCCTCGTATTGGTAGGCTCAGACAGCACGAACCTACTTCACTGCACAACTCCAACAGTTCCTGTTATATTTGCCGTGTCAACTTAAAAACTGTAAAGATAGAATCTCTTAACACAATAGTACTATTGGCTTACAGTCCTTCTAGGAATTTCTGAAGATGGACAATAAAAAATATAATTTCAAATTAGATAGGAAGGTAGGTAGGTAGGTAGGTAGGTAGGTAGGTAGGTAGGTAGGTAGGTAGGTGATAGATAGATAGATAGACAGACAGATAGACAGACAGATAGATAGACAGACAGATAGACAGATAGATAGACAGACAGACAGATAGACAGACAGATAGATAGACAGATAGATAGACAGACAGATAGATAGATAGACAGATAGATAGACAGATAGACAGATAGATAGATAGACAGATAGATAGACAGACAGATAGACAGACAGATAGACAGACAGATAGATAGACAGATAGATAGATAGACAGATAGATAGACAGATAGATAGACAGATAGATAGACAGATAGATAGACAGATAGATAGATAGACAGATAGATAGATAGACAGACAGACGGATAGACAGACAGACAGATGGACAGATGGATGGATGGACAGACAGACGGATGGATGGATAGATAGATGGATAGATAGACAGATAGACAGACAGATCCAAATTCAGCTCTAAAGTGGTTCTTGACCAAATTTCAGATTATAAAATCAAAACTGCACCGCTTTCTGAGTTTTCTCATCCTGAATAATAAAAGTGTTGAAATGAAATAGTACAAAAAGCAACAGATACTCCAGTGCTTCTAAACTCCTGATGCATTAGTCTTTTTGATATACAGTGTGTTTGTGCAGTGTGCCTTCATTCAAAATCATCAAACTTAGAGTTCCACGCCCTTATTACAAAGCCTACCTTTCTCACAGTACATGTGAGATCCCAAAATACTTCTTAGACATCTGGCAAAATTAGTATTTTTACTCCGTATTACTTTATATCTCAAACAAAATTTATTCGGTCTGGTGGAAAGACTGAACTGTACAGTGAACTGTAGTGATATTAACTAATTGAATACTCAGATAATAAAATAAATGCAGGATTAAATTTATTCATTAAGATGAGAAGTTCTTTTACTTGTTCAATCACAGAATGAAGTTTAAGGTAGTAAAAATATCTTAAACAGCACCATCAATATGAAAAATTAAGGTCTGTGAACATATTTAATGTTACAAACACTGCCAACTTACGCAGCAAAAACCAGATGTGCAAGCTGGTGCTTTAATAGGTGAGAGAGCCTTTCAGTCCCTCTAAAGGTCTTTTATGGCAGTTGTGGGTCCAGAAAGGAATGCTGAAGGCCTTGGGGCAGGCAGGAAGATACTGAAAGACATGGGACTCACAGAAACAGCCATTGTCAGGCTTACCTAATGTAGCATAAACCCTCACGTGGTCAGCAAAGGTAAACTAGCTCCTGAAAACACCTGCCTAGCCTAATACCACATTGCTGAGGGGTAAGAGTACAGGGCTCCTGGAAAAAGGTACGAGGTTGGGTGGAGACTGATTACTCCACTAACAAGGACTGACGCTTCCCTGCAGTGCGTGGCCTGGAGCACTCCCACATCGGAGCCAGGTATTCTGTTGCCCCTGACACATCCTCCATGGTTCTCTAACCCCTTTCAAATCCCTTGAACTCTGCAAGACAAGGTAGCAAGGCAAAGCATATACTTCTCTATTTCATTTTGTCTTATTTCTGTTCATCTGATCCTGACACTGAGTATCATCAAATCCCTGGGTTATACAAAAGAGTGAATAATGGATCCCTGATTGCCATCTTCTTTCTAGTCTTGGTTTGATGGACCCTTTCCTGGTCTGACCACTTTTAGCCATTTGCTTTCTCCCTGGGACCGAAGCCATTTTCTGGCTGTTTTCCCAGGCACTTCTACCTGTGTTGTATTCCAGCCAAGGAATCCAGGGCCACACAGCTCACTGAGGATGCTGCCCACCTTATGGCCTTGTGTTACAGCTCAGTTATGCTTTCTGTTTGGTTCTCAATTTCTTTTTTCCACAGTAATTCTCATTTTGTTTTCTGGGCATGACTTTAGTTTGAGAAATAATGTTTCTGTGCTCACAGAAGAAATGAAGTTCATCACTGTGTTTAGCTGTATTTGCTTTTCCCCACTGGCACTGCTTTGGTTTTTATGAAGTTACAGATCCACAGATTGATGTTAAGCAGTCAGTCTGCCAGCACCACACTGAGCAAACTAATCTGGACATTGCTCCAAAAAGATTGTGTTATCATTTTTGTCCCATGGTACTCATCAGCATTTAAAAAGATGCTCAGTTACAGAGATATTTCAAATGATAGCACCAATAAAATCAGTAGCTACAAACAAATAAATCAAACATGTAACACATAAGAAAATTGGTTTTGTAATACTCACATGGTAGCTCAGATTTTAGTCTTAACTCTCAGTGACAAGATCAACATCAGAAAAGAGATTGTTAAAGTAGAATGTTCATTTTAGTCTAGTCTTTGGCATTACTTTTTCTGTCTTTTAAGTTCAGGTTATTATCTTTAGGTGTTTACACCTTCCATATACATAATTTTTTTGTATACCAACAAACATTGTCTAAATAATCTTTTTTCATTTCAGTCTTCTTTCTTTTTCACCTTTCCTAGTCATGCTAAGAGATGCCCCATGCCCTAAGAGGTACTTCAGGTTTCACTGCACTTGATAAATGTAGGAAGACAACGAAAAATTGCATTTTAGCATATGGAGTTGAAGTTACAGCTTCAGAGTCTACTTTGAAGAAATTTAAGGTATGAAATTTAATAATAAAAGAGGGTTTTTAATTGTCACTCCAGAATACTGTAAGGAGTAAATGGGATAATGTGTTTTCAGGATGCCACACAAAGCTTCCTAGTATTTCAGTATTTAAGCCAAGTGTGTGTGCCCTAAAACTGCACAAAGCATATACCAACATATGGATAATTTTTTCCACAGGATTTGCATAATATGTGTGGGCACAGTCTATCACCATAGAAGCTGAAGCAGTTTGAGGTAGTCCATTAGGTAATCCAACAGTTTTTGCTATTCAGCTGGCTTGCTGAACTGCAAAACATTGCATAATCACCTGAAGAAATTAGCAGGTGAAACACAGGAAAATTTTACTAAACAAAACACCAGTTGCAGCAATTTTACTGGACCAGCACATCCGATGGCAAGAGAACACGCCCTGTGCACTTGGCCCCAGGAGACCTGGGCTTGCTCAGCCTGGAGAAGAGAGAATTTTGGAGACACCCAAGAGCAGCCCTGGGCACCTATGAGAAGGCTACTGAAAGCTGGGTCAGGCTCTTTGTGAAGGCACACAGAAGCAGGACAAAACACAAGTTTCAAATGAAAGAGTTTTAGGTGGGGTGTAAGGCAAAAGGTTTTTGCCATGAGGATAGGCAGGTGGTGGCATAGGCTTCCCAAAGGGGCTCTCATCACTGGGGAATTTCAGGACATGCCAGGCCTGTCTCAGCAGGCAGCCCCCTTGGTAGCATCAGCTTGGACCACTGAGCACCCCAAGGCCCTGCCAGTCACAGTACTCAGACTCCACGTGTGCACAGGAATGCCTGTAATAAACAAATTTGAACTCGATAGATATCAGTTTTATATAATCTGAGTGAAATTAACCCAATTGCAAGAAATTAAGGCTAATGTCAGCACATGTTTAAAATTGCTCACTGGCACCATCTCTTCTCAGGGGTCAGAAGAGTAACAATGAGTTTGCCAGTGTGAGTTGAACTAAACATGCTGTGAACATTGCTATGGCTTGGTTAAAACTTGCTTTAAACATCCTGTCAGAAAAGTGGAGTTTCAGCAACTGTTACATCTTCTCACCATTCCTGAGAGTTTCAGTCATTGCAATAAACTGCTGTGAACTAGTAAATCACAGGGCTGAAGGAAAATACTAAAGCTACTCAAATGGATAGTTTTATATTTGAATAAATATTCATACAGAAAAAAGTATATCTCTTGTAGAAAGAAAAATATTGGCAGGTTAAGGGAGGGGATTCTCCCCTTCTGCTCCACTCCTGTGAGACTCCACCTGGACTACTGGGTCCAGCTCTGGGCCCCAAGCATAAGAAGGACATGGACCTGCTGGAGCAAGTCCAGAGGAGGGCCATGAGAATGATCAGAGGGCTGGACCACCTCTCCTATGAAGATGGGCTGAGAGAGCTGAGGTTGTACAGTCCAGAGAAGAGAAGGCTCCGGGGAGATTTTACAGCAGCCTTCCAGTACCTAAAGGGACTACAAGAGAGCAGGAAAGGGATTGTGGACAAGAACATGTAGTGACAAGACAATGGGAAATGGATTCAAACTGAGAGGGTAGGTAGACATTGGGAAGATAATCTTTACTGTGAGGGTGAAGAGACACTGCCCAAAGAAGTTGTGGGTGCCCCATCCCCAGGTGTACCTGCCCATGGCAAGGGGCTTGGAACTAGATGGTCTTTATGATCTCTTCCAACTACAATCTTTTCATAGAGATGCATATCTAATCCTTACAAATGTTAAAACTGAAAGCCACAAGTAGAATACCCTTTTAGTAGTGACCAAGTTGATGATTTTCCTCACTTGGCTGCATTATAAAAGACTTGAGAAGTCTAACAAAACCCTAAAGATTGAAGGAGTGAGCACCTTTATGTACTGCTTGATCCAAAATTCTGCAAGGACAATGAATGTTCTCCTAGATTAAAGTGTTCAGTCCAATTCAACAGGAATAGAATAAAACATCAGCTCTCTGACTCATACAGAACAAATGTGGTAGTTTGTAAGGAAGAGAAGAACAAACCAAGTAGATGTCACCAGGACTTTTCCTGCATCCTAGACTGAGCCACAAACAGTGCAGAGTCAGCAGCAGAGTATGAGTTAATGATATTCTTAATCTCTGTGCTTGGATATATTGACAACAAAACCAAATAACCAAAGCACAGGAGGATAACAACTCCTTCTGCTTCTTTCAGGCTATCAGGGGGAAAATACTTTTAATGTGACCTGAGATATGAAGAAATGCTATAAAAGAAACTTTTACATAGTACTGGTTTCAGCTTACAACAAACTGGATTAACATGGTGCTGGACTCACCATTGGCTTGTACAAGAGTAACAATAAAACCTATTTTGAAATGCTGTTAAAGTCCAGAAGAGAAAAAAGGCAAACAGAAAAGTGTGGCCATCTACTCCTTTACAGTTCATCCCATAAATCAGCATATTGTAATAATTGTTTTGTTAAGGACAGTTCTATAGAAACAATTACTTTTTCATATGCGATCACACATTCCTATGGGGACACTTCCATCCCTCCAGTTGTGTCTCGCAGACTCTGCAGCTCCTTGCGAATCACACCTGATTAAGACACGTTTATGAAAAGGGACAGTAAAAGTGCAAAGTACAGCCCAGTGCTCAAGCCATTACCTTGTCTGCTGTTTATGTAGAGAATTTTTATGAAGTGAAAACAGCTTTAAATCCAATAGAGCATGAAAAGGCAAGGAACATTTAACAGCTGTGAATATGTTTAATACTGTACCATGCAGTGGTCCACAGGTCTCTAAGAGGTGGAGAACAGATCCCACACTACAGACATTCC
>JAOXXN010033787.1:0-13469 GCA_026770055.1 Myrmophylax atrothorax
ATAATAGAGATACTGTACAGATCCCTGCTGGCAAGTTACCTGGTGATAAAAGATTACCTACCAAACCTCTGTATGATCATCTGTGAAATGCAAAGTGTTAATGAAGAACAAGACTCGCCAAGTGTATGTATGTATAAGACATGTTAATTTTAAGTTGAGATGTAAGACATTGCTGTGTATTAGATTTTTTCTTTTATTTTGCGGGGGAGGGAGGGGTGTCTGTGTTATTTTATTATATTTTTTCAATATGGAATATTTACAGGTAGGATGATAATTTAGGTATTAGGGTGTTCAGGCATTGGAGTAGGTTGCCCAGAGAGCTGGTAGAGTCACCATTCGTGAAGGTGTTTAAGAGGCATTTGGTTTTGGTGCTGCGTGATCTGGTTTAGTAGTTTAGGTGTTACAGGGGTAGTGGTGGTTTGTTAGTTGGACTTGATGAACTTAAAGGTCCCTTCCAACCTTGACAATTCTATGACTCTATGTTGCTTAAGAAATGTGTCATAGAGAGCATGACCTAGAATCATCAGATTTTGTTAGTATTTTTAAAGGTTTTAAAGACCAGGAATGAGAGAGATTAATTAATTAAAGGCAGGATTTCTCATGAACACAGTAATGTTACTAAGGAACAATTCTTCTTAATCTAAAGAAGTATTTCATGCTTCTGTAAATATCACATATGCTTTCCATGTATTTCTAGGGACCTCCTTGCCAAAGAAAGCATATGATGGTAGTCCTTAGTTCATGTAGAATATTTTTCATGAGGAAATTATCATACACTGTTTAAAGAGGATTAATATAAACATTCTGATTTGAAAATACACATTAATATTTGTTAAACTTTTGGAAATGCACATTACACCACATATATGTCAGACTTCCTAGTTTGTAGTTAAAATTGCAATGAAATCTTAAGAGGAATGGTATGACAGACATTAATACATCCCAGAATATTTAGACTATCATACTGATCTTATAAACACTTTTAAGATCATGTTATTTATTGGACTATGAGAGCAACTGACTTTTTTCTGCAGAATTAAAATCAACTGGAAACAACAAAATTAAAACATCCAATACTTGAATATTGTTAGATAACACATTTTTTAATGTTGCATTTCCTTCCCTTTCTTAATAGAAGGAACAAAAATTGATGTTATCTAAATTAAGTATCCTGAATTTACAGTTCAGCCATTATTGACCAATCCACTACCTGTTCCTGGACTAACAAAAAATTCCTTAGAACTACTAAAGAATTCACAAGAAACTAAGGAAGCTGCAATTAAGTGAGTATTGGTACACAGGACAGATGCAAAAACACACAACGGTCATCTAATCCAACTGCTTGATTCTTCGGGGCTAAGCAAAAGTTAAAGCATGTTTTCCAAATGTGTTTTAAATGCTGACAGGCTTGGGGCAGCAAACACCTCTCTCAGGAAGCCTGTTCCAGTGTTTGATGATCCTTTCAGTAAAAAAATGCTTTGTAATGTCCAGTCTGAATCTCACCGGGTGCAGCTTTGAACTATCATGTGTCTTAGGAAGAAAAGATCAGCACCTCTGTCTCAATGTTACCTCCTTGGGAAGGTGTAGAGAGCAATAAGGTCATCCTTTAGCCTTCTTTTCTCCAAACTGGACACAGAGTCCTTAGCTGCTCCTCCTAAGACATGCATTCCAGCCCTTTCACACTTGTGTTCCCTCCTCTGCCTTCCTCCTTTTTCTCTGATTAGTCATACAAACAAAAATGAATGTGAAGACAGATAAAAGAAAGAACTTTACTACTGTAGTAAACATCTGGAGTTGTTCAGCCTATAGAAGGCTTTGGGAGGATTTTATTAATATATATTGCCTGAAGGGAAGGTGCAAAGGGGATGGATGCATGCATTTTTCAGTGGTGAGTAGTGACAGGACCAGAAGCAATGGGCACAAACTGAAACAAAGCAAGTTCCCTCTGAATATCAGAAAATTTGCTCTCTCTCTGATTATTAGTAAAAGGACTTAGCCAAAATCTCCACATGAAAACACCAGTACTAGCCAATAATGAGTTCATCATGACAATCTTAACTAAATCAATCATTATGTTTACACAATTTTCAGAAAATATATTTGCCATATGGCTTTATAAGTTTGATTAACCTTTACTTATAACCTATTTTAGTCTATTACAGTTACTACCTAGATGATAAATATGTCTTTCTTACAGATTTTTAAAACCACCACAAAACTAAGAACCCTCCAGTTTTATAATGTTTCTCTTTTCATTTTATTTTTCATTTATTTTGGCTTAAGGAAGATACTGGAGAAAATATGAAAGCATAACAGGGTTAACATTCATATGGAATTTATATTTTCTGATAGCTTACACTAAAACATTTAATTTATCTTAAGTTAAAAGAGAGTTCATGACTTCTGATGAATCTTCTGTTTATTCCTCCCATCCAGCCGGGCTTCAGGCAAGACGTGGGATAAGAAATGGAAAGGTCAGAGGCTTTCGTATTTCAGGATACTTTGAGGTTCCTTTGGTTCTTTTATCAGGTTACAAAAGTTGTAAAAAACATGAAGATACAGATCACATTGCCATGTCTGCTTTAGTTTTTTTTCCTGTTGTGTTTGACCAAGTGGATTACATTTCATTCCCTTTATATTCTTAGCATTGAAGCTATGAGAGATTGATGAAGAAGTTTTATTTTTTTGGTAGTCTTGTTTTTCTTAGAACATGAACAGTTCTGTGGCACATAACCAGTATTGTAGAAATCACATGGAATTAAGCAGCTCATCTTCAACAGTTGTAATGTACAGACTACTAGACTGTAATTTCTAGTTCCAGGAAAAGTCATAGACATGCTGACCAAGTAAACATTAAGAAATATGGGACTTTTTTTCAGTTTGCATGATGTTTTAGTAACAAGAAATATCTGCTGCAAACCAGATTCCTTAGGTTTCTGGATATGCCTCATACAGCTATAATTTTGACAGTGATCAATCTGACAAATACAGGTGGGCTTTTTTTCTTTCATGAAAGGAGATATTGATTTTGCCTCTGAATACATAGATAACTCTTCTAGTCTATTCTGTGTTCATACAGTAGTGAAGGCTACCAGGCCTTTTGATTTTCCATTCTCTTCTGCCGGACTTTTGACATTATTTGGTATAGACTGGCCCTTCATATGTACAACAACACAATTGCTCTACACAGTTCTGCATCTCTGGGTACAACAATGGAGTCTGGAAATCTAAGGAAATGATTCTTGTTTAACATGTAGTAGTTGCTAGCTAATAGTAGCAATACTCTAGAATAAGATCATTTCATTTTGCCGTTTGATTTGCTGTGCTACCTATAAAATTGAGAAAACATCTGCACTGTGAAATAATTCAATTTCTAACTCAGTCACAGCTTTCAGTCTCCTGATTGTCCACATTGAATCATTGCGGCTTCTCTTTCTGGAAAAAAACCAAAACCCAAACAATCTGCAATTGCTTGATTCTTGGGAATGGTTCACTCCAGGTACCCTTTTGTCAGTGTTTATGAGTAAGAATGCACCATGTTTATGTCCCTCTGTTCTATTTAGTGAACTAACACTACTTTGTCAGATATCACAATTTTGAGAACCTCTAGAGGTTTTTTTGACATTCTGCCACACACACCTCAGTTCCTCTCATGTATATCATAGGTGCTCCACTGGAGCATGCTTTGTCCTTCACTTGAACTCAGAAACTTAGAGTTGAAATGTCCCCTTAAATTTTGGGCATGTCTGAGAACCTCCAGGAACCACGTAATACTCAGTCAGCTCATACAAATGTACAAACACTTTGCAGCCTTGGTCTAGGGGTTGGGGCTTAGTGGTTGCAGTAGAAGCATATAGAAATGTGAAAGGAGGCCTAAAATCTATTTCAGAATTAACACATTTTAAATAAGTTGAAACTGTGAAGATATTTCATAAAATAGTAAAGTAGTTCGGGTTGGAAGGGACCTTAAAGATCACCTAATCCCAATCCCCCTGTCATGGTTGTGAACAACTCCCACTAGACGAGGTTGCTTAAAGCCCCATCCAACATGGCCTTTAACACTTCCATGTTTGGGCCCTCCACAACTTCTCTGGGCAACCTGTTCCAATGCCTCACCACTCTCACAGTAGAGAACTTCTTCCTAACATTTAATCTAAACCTACTCTTAGAATGAAGCCATTTCCTCTTTGTCTTATCACTACAGTTCCTGATCAAGAGACCCTCCTCTTGCCTTTATTGTAGGCCCCCTCTGGGTTCTGGAAGATGTCTATGACATCTCCATGCAGCCTTCCCTTCTCCAGGCTGAATAACCCCAACTTACGCAGCCTGTCTTCATAGGGGAGGTGGTGTAGTTCCCTTATCAACTTCATGGCTCTCCTCCAGACTTGCTCCAACAGTTCCATGGCTTTCTTATACTGGGGCACCAGATCTGGACACAGGACTCCAGATGGGATCTCACCAGACTGGAATAGAGGAAAAGAATTACTTCACTTACCTTCTGGCTACACTTCTTTTTCTGCAGCCCAGGATATGGTTGGCATTCTGGGCTTTGAGTACACATTACTGGGTCACGCTGAGTTTTTCATAATTATTAACATATCCATTTATTAACATAGCTCCCAAATTCTATTAAGTCCCTGTTATGCATTTAGCTAGGCATAAATTTAGGCTTTAAGAGAAGGCCTTGGATTATCAACTGACTTGAGCTGGGTGAGGCCAGCTGACAGCTGACTCTATTGGCAAGTGGCATTCCATACCATATTCTGACATAATCTCAAATATGAATACAGTGTAGGGAGGTCTCTAGCTCAGTTCCCATCATGGCCACGGTAGAGACAGGACATGCTGCCGCTGTTCTGCTGCGCTGGGCATTGCCACTGCCACTGCTATGTCACATTTTGTTTTAGTTTGGGAAGTAGACATTTTATTGTTATTCTTTCCCTTTTCCTTGCTAAGTGCTTCTTGGGAAAGGTTCGAGGGGTGATTTAATAGACAGAATAGTGAAATTTGTGTTCCAAGGGGTTCAGTTTTCTGTTCGGTGGAGAGGCGAAAGAATTATTTGTTATATCTAACCAGTGTGAGTGTGTCTTACATTGTAGTCTACTTTTAATTTACCCTTTTTTGTGTAAATATATATCCAAGTTCCTGTTTCAAGCTTAAGTGTCCAGTTTTTTTCATGTCCCTTTTCTCAGCAAGGGGGGAAGAAGGAAGCCTTTGTTGCTTTGGTTTATACTTGGCATTTTGCTAAATATTCAAACCAAAACAGTCCCTGTCGTGTTTAACTCCTTCACAGGTTCATCACCTAAGCAGTAGAGCCCACCAGAAGCTATATTTCAGAGACATGAGAAAAAATATACCTATCACTTATATACATGTAAAATAAAGGTCCTCATCAAATAGCAGACCATAGTTATTATTTTGTCGACAGAGACCTTCTTTCTGCCACCGTTATTATGGTTTTTGTCACCTATCAAATTTGAATCTAGTTAAAATTACAAATTTGCAAATTAAAGGACACAAACTGTACCCAAAAGGGTTAGGAAAGGAACAAAGGCTCAAATTCATTTTCTTTAAACAGAAAATAAAATAAAACAAAGATACAACAACAAAACCAAATCAAACTCTAACACAAAACAGAACCAGTAATTACAAGATTTGTATAAAACAAATGGAATACAGAAAGATACAAAAAAGTTAAACAATAGTTTTATTATTTGTTTTAATTTCACTTATATTGATTTGAAATTGTACAGTTAAAATAGACAGGCTACAGCAATTAAGGGAATGTTGCAAAGAGTAGTGGCTACAAACAACCTATGCCTGCTTGCGTAGCTTCTTTTCCAAAGGTTGTCTACTGAGTGCTATGCTACTTGTGACTAGTACATTTGTTTACAGTGTGCTAAATTTTACTGGAAATGTTAAGTACAGTGTCACAAGCCAGCCAATGAGCACTGTTTTTATTGTCAGAAAAACTTTTGCAAAATATGAAAGATGATGCTTTGTGATGAATAAATATATACAAATACAGTCTTCACAACTTTGTTCTTCATATAACGATCTGAAAAAGAACTTTTAATTATCTAAATATATTTAGTGAGGGGAAATTGTGTTTTTCCTATGATAAATGTGACACACAAATACTATTAGCATTGTCAGTTTGTTATCACAATATACAGTGACATATTAGGTTAAGAGAAGTAGCAAGCAGTCATTTTATTTTTCTGATTTACAAACAACAGATATTTGACTATGAGAAAAGATATAAGTCTGTTGGTCACTTATTACTTCCCCTCAGCAAAATTTACTACAAAAGAAAGACCACTTATGATATTTAAACTTATGTGACACGAATATGCATTCCTAAGGCAGCCTGTTTGCAAGCAATCTGTGATAGAAAAAAGTGCTATGAAATAAACTGGAGTTGACAGTGTCCATAAAACAAGCTGTGCACTTGCCTGAAGATGTAAAGTACCAGACAAAGGTCTGTAAACACTGAAAGTCTAAATGTAGGGTACTATGTCCTATGTTTTTAAAGAGGCATAGATACATATAGACAATCTTTTACATTTTCCGCAGGAACAAGAAGGAACTTTCTCTCCTTGGTCAGAATGTAAGGTTAAAAGAAGAAAACAAAACTGAAGATTATCCTCAACAATTTGAGACTTCTGTGAGAGCTGTACTTTTTCAAAGTCTTCCTTAAACACTTTCTGAAAATCAGAACTTCAAAATATTGTAAATTGAATTTATGCATATTGTTAAAAAAACACTGCTGACTTTTTTTTCCTCTTCAACTTTAATTTTTTGTGCATAGGCCCCCACTGTAAGAGTTTTTACTAGTCTAGACCCTGCTCAAAGAGAATATTAAGATAAATGCATGATAATATTCTATGAGTAGGACAGTTTATGGTCAGCTTTTAACAGCTATCTTGCTTTAGGCTTCTTTCTGATACTGCCCCTGCAGCTGTACCAAATTCTAAAAGAAATAATTATTTTTGGATTTGCTCCTTTTCATAGGGGTAGGAAAGAACATCATTTGGAATTTTGTCATAAAATTACAGAGAGGAATTTGAACTTAAAATCAGGATACAGCTCTGAGTTGGCATGATACTGGAAGCTAATAATAAGCCTGATGAACAAATCTATTCAGATCAGTTCTTGGTCTATCAAGTGTTTCTACTTTTGGTGGCTGTGATAAAGTTTGAAGAAAATTTCATCACAGAATCACAGAATATGCTGAGTTGGAAGGAACCCACAGGAATCATTGAGTCCAACTCCTGGCCCTGCACAGGACCATCCCCAAGAGTCACACCATATGCCTGAGAGTATTGTCCAAACCCTTCCTGAACTTTGTCAGTTTTGGTGCTGTGACCAATTCCCTGGGGAGCCTGTTCATGTTTTAACAGATGGTGAAATAGTAAACTGGACACAGGGCAGGAGTCCTGGTACAATCCTGCCATATGAGAACACTGCAAGATTTAAGACCAATCTGACATTTTCAGGATTGCAGTTGCCATCACAATTTATAAGCCCTGCTTGTTCCCATAATACCTCATTCAACAATACTGTTTTTATTGATTTTCAAGTCTCGTGTTATTTAAATAAAATTGCTTTATAGTAGCTGCATTCTCTTGTAATAAGTGACAGTGACAAATATATTATTGTGGGGTTTTTTTATATATAATCTGTCAAAAGGAGTTCTGGTTAGGAAATGATGACCAAATATCCTTTTCTGGAGAGAAAATATTTACAAGAACTTCACATTAATATTTTGAATAGCACTAAATTTTGAATAGACTATTAGCAATCTAATAAGGCTATTAGTAAATTTCTGAATTGATGAGTGAGATATATTTCTTTATCCCATATATGTCATATGTTTGGTCTGGCACTTTTGAGACCTGGTTGCAATTTGAATACAATGCTTGCACTACTATGGAAAGATTTTTTGGGGGGTTGTTTGTTCATTTCCCTATTTTATCCATATATAGTGACTTGTTCAGCTGTTCAGTGCCCTGTTTTATGGAACAGTGCTAACAATGGAGAAATAAGGCCCAGAAGTGAGTAAAGAAAAGAAAAATCATGGATGGCATTGATTGATGGATCAGTTTTCAAAGATCTGTGCTAGTAGATGTGAGTACAGTTAGGTCAAGAAAAAGATGAATATATTAAATGGCCTTTCTTAAGAAAGTTGATGAATGGGCTCATCAGGAAGAATAGCTCTTTTTCTGGAATAATGGCTGGACTTTTGTGGAAGACCTTTACCTAAAGAACTGATGGCCTGTATTGAAACAAGAATAAGGTCTTAAGAAGTTATAATGTTAGTGCCTTGCTCTGTAAAGTACTGTGTGAACATTTAACTTGTTCTGTCCTTCTGACTACACAGATGATGTTACTAATGTACTCCAATCACCCCAGTAATCATAAATAAAGATTAGATAGACACTCAGAGAAGATAGAGAGGACATGAGTCAAAAAGATCTACAAGGATCAGCACTTGAGTCAGGCTAACAAAGAAAATTGAAAAGTTCAAAGTGAGGAAGAGAAGCAGAAGACCCCAAAAGTGAAGCTGAAGGCCAGAACAACCCCCTGAAAACCCCGCCAAAAGAAGGTCCAAGAAGACTCTGCCTCAGGCTCTGCCTAAACTCTGCTTATTATGACTATGATAATTAGATGTCAAAATTATACAAGTACGTATGTTAAGATGTTGTAACTTTGTATGAGGACTGTATAAATTTTTTCACTGAATCGGAGGAGCTAGCTGTCCAGTGCTAATGGTTAGCCTCCCCACGCTAGAAAATAAATACCTTTGCTGCTTAAAGATAAATTGTCTCTAAGCAATTCTTTTAATTCCATGTCTTTTTGGCATCAGTATATCAAAAAAAGGATTGTACTTGTTTCTTTTGAAGCCTATCTGAGCACCATGATCACTCATCTCTTCAATCTCTCTCCTATGACAATATTCACGTTGTGCCACTCTATTACTCCCTCCAACCTCAAAAGATAACAAAAAAAGACATGTATGAGAAAAAAAACCCTGCACCTAACCAAACCCTCAAGGAATAAACCAAGGTTTACTACAGTGAAATGATCTTTGTAGGCAACTCTTTGTTGCAAAAAAAATATGAAAAATACAGGGCTGTTTTATAAACAGGTCAGTAGCGTTTTATAGCTATAGATATTCTTGTGTTGATTTATAAAGCTAAAAAAAGTGTTCATAATTTCAAAATTTGGGGGTTTTTAATGGGGGCCATTTTGTGCACTCCATTGATAAAGTTCTGTTTCCAGTCCATTTATTACCTGACATAATCTAGATATTTTACTTCCATTTTTACCAGGAGTTCTCTCCTCTCATTGCCTACTAACTTGCTTGTTACCACATACGCTTGCTTCTTCCTTCTGGAAATGGGTTATGCATCTGATCATTAGAGGCATGGTTTCCTTTCTAAATCCTTGCCCATTTTTTCACTCCTGTGAGAACATTCTTCCAACTGTTTCTCCACTTTTACATCCATTTTTACTCTGTGTGCATGTTAGACCAAATAGCTGTTACAACATTGCCCATGAAGAGCATCAAGGAAAGACTTTGGGCAGAATTTTGGTGACAGCAAAGAAACTCATTCTATATACCACAACTCTGAAAACATGTTTTGGTATGTAGAATTTAACAAAGCAAATGACAGATTTGATGAAAGTAAATCATATGATAAAAAACATGTAGATTTCCTACCCACAAGGCAGCAATATTCTTCTTCATGAGCTGAATGAATAATTCAGTTCTAAAAAACACACCCCCTCCCCAAAAAAACCCCAACAAAAACAAACAAGAAAAATCCTCAAAATCTCAACCCCACAAAACTCATAGCAAAACAAAACAAATCCCCTGTAGAAATATTATCTGTTTCTTTTCAGTTAAATATTTCAGGGAATGAACATTCTACTCTGGTAAAATTGCTTTGGAGAGGAGATGATTTTCTTTTCTTAAAAAAGCGTATTGATGGGTTTAGCACAGATGGCAAACATGACAGATATTTATTTGCCGAGTGTGTTTACATATCAGGAACACAGTTTATGGAATGACAGACTTGAAGACAGATTTACAAAACACGTGATGCTCATATCTTTTCAGCTTTTCTTGGCATTTTAGGGTGTTAGATATAAGACACTGTTACTCCCTTGATTATGATCTTTGTTTGCAGAAGTACCCTAGTCACTGAAAGTATAGCTAACCAACATTCCAAAATACTATAAGAGCAAAAACATGTAGTAGTTTACTGAAAATGAAAACAATCTGAATTTAAAAATTAAAAGAAAGGAATTTAAAATGCTGTTAAATACATGTTGCCTCACAAAGGCAAAATCAAAGAACTGATTGCAAAATCTACTCACAGGTATATATTGTATGCCTCTTTTGTTGTTTGATCACAAAACTTGGACATAGGGAACATAGCATAAGACAGAATACTTCAAATATTTTTTTTGACACTGATTTAGATTCATATGTACAATAATGATCTTACACAGAGGACATATAACCAATATCTAAAAAAAAATAAAAAAATATTGTATTTAAAAATTAGCTGGATTTCAAGAGAGAAAGTAAATAGAATAAATGTATTAAATGTCTCTCTCTCATTTTCAAAGGCTGGTAAGAATTTCTCAGATAAATTCCATGTTCTGGAATTCCATGTTCTAAAACGTAAGTAGGAGAAGAAATATGGGAACGTAACAGTTGATCACAATATGAGTATGAAGTGATAATATTATGCAGTTATGAAGAGGACAAATTTAAACCTGAAATGAATTCTAGTACATATATCAAAATATTGACTGCAGTATGTGATGTTTTCTGATGTTTTTAATACTCTGTTTTTAGGAGAAATAACTGCCATCTGAAAGTTTAGGAAGCCACATGTGAAATGAAACAGCCCCTGATCAAAACTCACCTGCACATTCTGCTCAAAATTAACTGATGAACAGATTGACTGTGTGTCCTTAAGGTTGCTCAATCTTCATAAAAAAATGTTTCCTTTAGATTTTTTCTAGTTGTTTACTTCTTGCTATATTAGAGACTTCACCTTGAATTCTTAGCTAATGTTTTCTAATTGTTCATTATGTTCTGTACTATATCATGGGCTGGTGTGTATGTAATACAGTAAGGTAAGTCACCATATTGGCTCTGGGTCATTTGCACTAAATTTATACCCAGAGTCAGTTTTTCCCTGAACTCCTCTGTAATTGCTTTGTGACAATATTTCAAAAGGCCATCCAGTGTGGAGTGTGATCTGTTATTTAGTCAAGCCTTCTTTGTCTTTCTATGGTAACACTGTAGTTCAGACAAGAACAAAAGAATTCTAATAGAAATATTTAAAAGCTCTCCATTGCCGAAAACCTTTTAGTTCTAAATTTATTACATAAAGTACTGATATTCACAATAACAGACCCCTCCTTGTATTCAGTTAATATCATATTCATCAGACCTGAGCCCATCACACACATTTTCTCTGAACTTGTCTTTCTTATACCTGTGTTTTATCTTATCTATAGCAGCATTTGTGTAACAGCTATATAACTGTTATGGATCTTGTTTTATCTTTGTTTAACTTGGGTTATATTATTGTTATATGTGAGGTATAATGTTAAATTTGCCTTTTTTTTAATTTTAACAAGCACTGTTAAAATTTTTGATATAAACAGTAGTAACAAGAAGTGCTATGTGCTGGGAACTGACCCTAGAACAAAGCTAAAGTTAAAGGAATGCAGGTATACAGTGAGAGTGGAAATATTAGCAGAATAAGATACTGGAATACCCAAGTCTATCAAGAAATCAGTAGTCCTATATTGGCAGTAATGAAAATCAAGGAGCTGTACAAAACTAGTTTTAGGTACAAGAAAAATGAAAAACAACATTTATCTAATGCATGTAAAATATGCCAGAGATAAAAAAAGGAAGATACAACATGATGTTTCAATGAAGAAGATCACAAAAATTATTAGAGGGATGGAGCATCTCTCCTATGAGTATAGCCTGAGAGTGCTGAGAGCCTGGAGAAGACAGGAAGATCTTATTGCATCCTTTTAATAGTTAAAAGGGGCTATGAAGAAAGACAGAGACAGGCTGGTTTTAAACTAAAAGGATAGGTTCAGACTACATAAAAGGAAGACATTTTTCATGATGAAGATGATGAATAGATGCCCAGAAAGGTGGTGCCCCATCCATGAAAACATTCAAGGTCAGGTTAAATGGGGGCTCTGAGTAATCTGATCTGGTTGAAGATGTCCCTGCTCATTTCAAGGAGTTTGGACTAGATATCTTTTAAAGTCTCCTCCAAATCAAAACATTTTATGATTCTGATTGTAAGAAGGTGTGAAATGTGGAAATCAAACAATAGGAAAAATGCTAAGATGAGGAAGAAGAAAAACTTGAATATCAATTTCTCGTTCCTACTACCAAAAAAGAAGAAAATTACTTCTGTAAACATTATACTCAGGATGCTCACAACTTGTTACAATTCTTCCTTCCTGCAGAAACTGATGATGTTAAGACCAACAGAAGCAGTGGAAAGATCTGAACATAAATGCCAACAAAAAGAGGTGAAGATATTAGAGGATTCTTTGTACAAGAACTTGACAACTGTAATATTATTAATGAGATTTATTTATAATTAATAATTTAGATAGTGTTAACACCATTGTAACTGTGTTAATAGCAATAACTGTCTGGGGTTTTTTTGGTTACAGTAGTAAAAATTTTGAATAAAACTAATAACAAATTATTGACTTCATTTACATATGAAATGTTTAACTTTCTGCATATCCCTGGTTAAACAATCCAAGGGAAAACAACAAAATATATGAATGAATTGAGCCAATACGCTTATCAAATACATCCAAGAAGTTATATTTATCATCTTTAAAAATTCTCTGAAAGGTAATATATTAGAGATAATGAGAGGTTAGTTGAATTGAAAAATTGGAAGAAAGCGTAAAAATAATAAGGAAAATACCTCATCAGTCCTTGAGACAGAATGCTGCAACCAAAAACTATTAAAACCATCTGGTGGCATCTATGATCTTACACAAACTGCCTCTTGCATTTCCCCTGCCAAAATTCAGTGTCTTCTTGATCATTTCCAAAATTTAATTATAAGCCCATGGGAAGCATACGAACCCTGGATGTGTGGGGTTTACTTTCCACAAAAGGCTTCCAGTGTTACTCCCAGGTTTTGTGGTATTAGAGGGTGTAAATACCTTTTATTTAATAAAAATTCAATTAAAGTAAATTTATATTGTGTCTTGGGTTGAACTGGCAAAATGCCAACTGCCCAAGAACAGAGAAAAAGTGTTCCTCTCCCCCGCCCCCAACCAGCCAAGAGAAAAGGAAGGAGAGAGAGGGGGAAAAAAACTTCCAAACCAGGTTTATGCTGAAACTAACTATATATTTATACAGAAAAGAGAAAACTAAAAGAAAA
>JAOXXN010033788.1:0-13466 GCA_026770055.1 Myrmophylax atrothorax
AAAAAATCCCCCCCCCCCCCCCCCCCAAAAAAAAAAAAAATTGTGTGCATTTTATTCAATGGATAGTTAAACCAAGAACATGAAGAAAAAATGTTTGAATAAAGAGGATTTCTGTGTAGTCTTCCTCTCATTCCTCTGCTTTCTAGTCAGACTTCTAATGAACTAACAGTACACCCATAAATTATATAAAGGATTAAATGTGCTATAAATTATAAAGGAGATATTTTGTTCTTTGGGATGACTGCTGCAAACAAATCCCACCTTTGTAAAACCCTCTTTGAAAGTGATTTATTGATCTCATTTTAAAAGTTGCATGAAAAATATCTGCTTATTGTCTGGATAGTGTATCTCTAATAAAAGCATATTCAAGTGTGGCACATCCAATATTCAAGTCCAATAAAATGGAGAGACTGTGGAAAAAGTGCAGAGCAAAGCAGTACAGAAAACAAGCTTAACACTTTAACTCACAGTTCGCACTCAAAATCTTGCAATGAAACCACCAACCCATTAAATTATTGGAAGTAAAGGACTCCAAAAGCTTCAGACAACTTGCCTGTAGAAAGGCTGTGAACAAACTAACAGCACAAGCACACATAATTAGGGCCGAAATGTCAGGTTTAAAAAGTATGAACATCACCTTCTGAAGCTGGTGAATTGACAGAAGATCAGAAAATCAATGTGTATAGTATCTCAAACTGTCATTTTTGATTTAGCACTAAATGCAATTATGATGGTATGTTAAAGGAATATATCCATGGCCAAAGACCTTCAGTAATTTTATATTGCATAAAACTGTTTGATGAAATGTTAAGTCTGCCTCTTTGCACTACGTTTAAGTTCTGTATGAATCCATCCTTTTATATTACAAGAAAACATAAATTTTATCCATTTATTAGACAGAATTGAGAGATAGATTGAAGTAGAATACAACAGAATATGTGCTGGTACTCAGTATACCATGGGAAAATTGCTTCAGTTTTTAATTTCACTGTAATTCATTTTTATGTCAATACAGCTGTCAGAATTATTCAAAGAGGACCAAATTTCTCTAAATGATACATTAAGTTCAAGAAAAGATTCTGAAATCACTGAAATTCTGACTAGCAAAATAAGTGAAAAAGGTCTTGATTTGTCAGGCAGTTAATGAAGAAATTAGGAATATTTACCAGAACAGATTATCAAGAGTTCAGGATTTATTTATGAGACAAAGCCTGATAAAACTGCATTATAATTTAACAAACTGAAGGAATTCATTATTCTGCCTTTAATGGTGTATGTTATAAATTAAAAGATAACTTAGTCAGCTTTATATTTGGTTGGGGTTTTAATCCAAGAAACTTACAGGTGCTACCAGAAGTGCATTGCCAGATTCTTCTTTTCCTTCTAATTCAATTAGGAACTGTCAACAGTTTAGTTTACTGGAAGGGCCACAGGGGAGTTTAGAAGTGGTAACAGTGCACAGCTGAACACTTAGTCATTAGAGGTGAAAGGTGATGCTAGCATTTTCACCACAGCTAAACAGAAAAATGTACTTTGTTTGTTTGGGGTTTTTTTTAATAAGACTATAGATTGTACATTCTGATGTTATTGCAACACAATCCCTTTTCAATATGCTCATCTTAACTAGACAGCTGCATTGTCAGCTAAGACCACTGTGCTTCACCCTGTGCTGAGTTTCTGTTTTCCCAGCATGCAGAAGAAAACAGCTTCTCCTGGAGGTACAGCTACTCAAAACACTGGGGAAAGTGGTGTTGTAAGCCTCCCTCACAGAAAAACAAGACTAATACTGGCCAAAATTGTTGGCAAACAGTATGTCATAAAATAAATGTAGCATGACGTCAATCTGGATGGAAGGAGCTGGAAATTGCCTTCATTCCACATTTGGAAAACAGCTTCAGTTGAAAACTGTTGAGAAAAAGAGATATTTTTGAAATGTTGACTCATTCTGTTTTGGCATTTCATTTAATGTCAACTTTTATTTTGTTTTGAAATGGTATTTTTCATTCCTAAACTGCCTTGTTCTAACGGGAAGGTTAACAAACATTTCAACTGACATCTCCAAAGATACAGTTGTTTGAGCTCCTTTCCCTAAACAGACTTCAAATTTACTTTTTTTTCCAACCAAAGCAAAAATCTATCAGGTGATCAGCTTTAATTTAAAGGCTTAGAAAGCCAAAGCCTGTGGAGATCTTTGAATTGTCACATCAGAAGATTACTACAGGAGCATGACATTTTGATATTAAAAAGAAAAAAATCATAAAAGTAGTCCTCTCCCACCCCTCATTTTTCCTTCTCCGCAAACTCAGTAACTTTATTCCTTTACTGGGATCCATTTTCTCCCTTCTCGTTGTAAGCTTCAAGATCTTTCTCCAAGCAGCAGTTTTGCTGATATCTTCCTCTTCTGACAGTAAATCTATCAACTCCTTTCATTTATGTTTTCTCTATTCTAAGGTCTTTTCTACTCTTACTGTCATTTCAGCCTGGTGGATGTCCGGACTCCATCTCTCCTGGACCTGGGTCAATTCCACAGCCTCTTTCTGAGTGTCCCAGTTCAGCAAGATGTTAATGATGAACAACAAAAATAATTAAGCAATCCAAGCATCCATACATGTAACTAATTAGTCTAGGAGAAGCAGGAAGCAGACAGTATGCCCTCAACAAGCTTTGTTAATGAAGAATGGTCTGACAGAGACAATTCTAATTGCACCATGGTATGTCTAATCTAATTATGCTAATAGTTTATTTGCACTCTAAATCATTTTTTGTCAGCTCAAATACAGAAATCTGGTGATACCACACAGTGATAGCGAAATCTAATGAAAACATCTCTCTTCCCTGTGTATTTGTTTTAGAGCATGACTGTTGGTTTGCTCTGACTACTGGGCCAGCTGGGAATTCCTTTATAAAAATGCTCTTTATTTTCCTTGGGAAAGACTAGCTCATCACAGAAATGTGTTTGAAGGAACATATTTGAGAGACTCCTCGGGTAGGGAATGTCCCTGTTCCTCCTTTGAAAAGTACTACTGACTTATAGTCAGAACTTATAGTCAGGAGTACTTTGGAGTACTCCTAAGGCCAGGACCAAAAGATTACCATTTGCATAAGGGCTGTTCATCCTTCCCTGATTATTTTTTCTATAAATATATTCTTAACACCGACTCTTATAATGAGCCCTGGCCAGGCAGGGCTGTTCTTCATTGTAGTAGATAGAGCAACCTCCTTAATAGATCAACACAATACCTACTCTACATCATCTACAACACCTCCATCTACATTGATGGAGGGAAGGTGGATGCAGTACTTGAAGGATTCTGGAAGTCAAGTGATGCTGATGGTCAGTTAGGAAAGTTAACCCAAGAGCCTAAAAAGCTATAAACCACACCAGTGCCTGACTGCATGGTATTGCAAACTGCTAGGCAAAAAATTATTCAGAAAATATGAGAGGATTCTGAGACATAAAAATGGTCAAGGAAAAAGGTAGGCCAGTTTCTTGACAGTAAACCAGCCAGAGGAAGATGACTAGGTGCCATGTAACAAATGGTCATGCCAGTTTCACCTATTATAGGTGCACTACTACCAACTGTATAAAAAGTATATCATAAAAACAGGTTTAACTTCATCTGAAAAATATAACTTTGAAATCCATGTACGCAAGGAATAAAATAACAAAAGCAAGTTCCTTCTTCACATCATAAGGCATCACAAAGGTAAAATAAATGACAACAATCAGTACTGCTGCATTCTATTCAAGTCACATGTATTCAGAGCTGCATAGCTAAAACCTGTTATGTCACACTGCAACAGCCAACACTGAAACACCCCAGAAACTGCTTAGATATCTGGACAGTCAGCTAAGAATCTTCAGTTGAGAGAGATCCCAAAATCATGTCCAGTCCTGGCAGGTGCATAAGGATTGCAGAGCTTCAGTTACCCACATATGTGCACTTGAGAAATCATTTGAGTCTTTAATGTATTCCAGCTGGTCCCTGTGCCTGTGGACATCCCCTACACCTCTATCACAGCTGTCAATCCCTTATGGAGGTGGTGATCCTGGCATGCTGTACTAGGCATCTATGTGACAATGAACATAGAGCCTCATAACAAGCTGCAGGTCCAAGAAAGGATAGAACAGTTGGAATCACCTGGAAAGATTTATGGCCCTGCCTCTCCATCAGTCATTAGGGGAAGAAGGAAGCATATACAGAAAGTATTTCAGTTTCTGAAGTGAATGAAAGAACTCTGAGAGTGGAGGAATCCATTGAGTTACCATCCTGGGTGCCTGCAGAGAAGCTGCATGTTCACAGGAAGTCAGACTGATGACTATTCCTGTAGAGTATTAGAACTGTAGACGGCAGCCCTGCATTCAGAGAAAATCAAACGGATGGATATTTCATCAGGGAGGGAAACTCTGCTTTTGAGGTAGGAATGGAGAATGTTACCAGTATCTTAATAATTGTAAGAAGCATTTTATGTTGATGTTGAAAAGAAGACCTCGAATGACAATCTTGTTGAGACATGAGCTAATTTGTCATTCCTCTTGCAGCATTAACCCAGACTTCTACCGCTGACTGCCTTGTCTGTAGCAGAAACATATGCCTACCAAGCAGCTGCCCAGTCCCATCAGTCTTCCTGCCTCATACCCTCTATTGTTGGTAGTGTCAACTACCAGCACTCTGGTTGATCCTTCTGAAAAATTTCTACATGAGGTAAAATATCCAAGAAATGTTTCACAACCACCCCAAAACTTTTTGGGCTCCAGAAGCCTCACTCAGCTGAATAGGAAGGGTTCCTGTATTTGGGCTGTGGGAGAAAATTACAGTGGAAAAGTTCCTGCAGCCTAAATGCTTAAAATATTCAAACTTCTATTATTATTGTCAGTTACCTGATAAATATTTTGAAAATTCCCAGTAATTGATTTTTTTATCCATTTCTATGAGAAGGCTCAGATGATCACTACTTATTGTATCAAAGACCAGGTTGTTTGAGAGGAACAGGGGAACATATACATGTTTTAAATACCACCTTCTAAATCAAATTACACGGAGACAGATGGCAAGTGACCCTTCAAGATGAAATTCTTAATGAGCAGTTTAACACCTACCAGACAAAAAAGGAAAAATCAAAAGCCAAACTGTGCTGAAAGACAAACATTCAGTGACAGGATAGAAAGCATTCAGAAACACAACCCCCCCAGGTAAAGCCTGGCAGACATATTGCATTAAAAATAAAATTAAGAAAAAACGTCAAGACTGGAAACAAACAGGTAAACAAGAAACCTTTGCATCATCTGAGTGGGACATACCAGAAATAGAATTATTTTCTTCACTACAGACTTTGTTTGTGATACATTGTTTTTCCCAATCCTCAAAAAATTTGACATACCCTTCCCTTTGCTACTATAATTTAAGAAAATGAGAAGCCATTTCCTAGCTTTATGTATGTACTAACGTGCATGCATACGTATGTACTTATAGAGTCCCACACCCTCAGTTTTGTTATATTTACCAAGCTACCAAAGTTTTCAAGGTGGCATTATCAGCTATCTGGAGCTCTATGTGGAGTCAGTATTTTGCTTAGAAGAATTCACCATTCAAACGTTTAACTGTACCATTGTGTATCAAGACTATATACATATATAAGTCTTCAAAATCATTGCTGCTCAGATTGCATCGTCTTCCAGAAGATATTTTAGACTTGAGGGAAAAAATGGCCGTGGCAGGAGCACAAGAAAACCTTCCTGGGCTAGGATGCTGCATTTATCTCTGTTATTTCCTTGTCTCTGCACAGATACCCAAAACTAGTAAGCTGAGGAGGTATGATTTTTAAAACCAGGAATTTACATGAGAGGAAAACACTCCGGAGCTTCCTGACTCTCACATAAGATAATCAACACTCATGAGTTTATATGGAACTTTGTTGCACAGAAAAAAAATGTATTTTGCAGATTTAGGCCTTGATTCTGCAAACAAGTACAACTTCGCTCCGTTAAATAAATGGAATCAGACATGAGTTCAAAGGTAAATGCACCCACATATTCGCAGGATTGAAGATTCACTTTCATCCTTATCAGTGATAGTCCAAACCTTTCTTCCATGCTTGTTTGATTTGGATTTAGCCCCTCTAAAAGATGAAGCAAATATCAGAAGCTCTCTAGGTGGAGGTTTCTCTCTAAATATCTGGGACTGCTATAGCGGTTTTGAAAAAAAAATAAATTATTAATTTCTGATAAGCATAAGGTCTTATTTGGAAATCGTTTGTCAACAGCTTTAATACTCTTCCCATTCATATAATAGATTTCAGCAATAATGCTGCCTCTGTTTAAGTTGACTGACAGTGGATAAGCCCCGTATTTTGGTTACTTATAATTTCCCTAATGTTAGCCATTAATTTTAGAGTCCCACAGTCCTTCTATTGTTTTTATTTCAGTTTAAAATTGCTCAGCTTTCCCACAGAACAACCCCCTTCATGTTAGTAACATTTTCTAGCCATTGTCCTGACAACTTTCAGAGCCTTCCTGAAGGAGAGAAAGCACTTGTAATACAGGGAAGGGAAAACTGTCCTCTACATCAGGCAAAGAAATTTTTCTTATGCAAAAATTCATCCAAATTTTCATATTTTGGACCTCCTCTCACAAGGAAAAAAAAAGTGTTTGCAGAGTATTACTAGGACTAGGTAGGCAAACTTCTTTCTTCTGCACATTCCACCTTAGCACATCTCCTTCTGTGTCATGCATTTATCCAGACAATATAGGAATTTTACTTCACAAGGACTCCAGGATGTACAGTCCAGGAAATCTAATAAAAATTTTCCATTAAGAAGTTCAAGAATCAAGTCAAGACTCTCTCATTTGCCCCCAGCAGTGACAATAAATACTCCTATGCTATCTTTCCAAAGGATTCCCTATGGACGACAAGACTAATTCATGTTGCTTAATAGTCTTTTGTTTTCAGGAAACCTGTTGTGTATTGCAGTAGATGGAATATGTATTAAATGAAAAGGAAAAACAGGTTAAGGGAGTCAAATGGTGACCTACATAACTCCATTCTACCCAGATGCCTACTACAGATGCCAAGTAAATAATTTATCATAAAAATCTTTGGTTGATAACTGTCTTCCTTAGATTTTAAAGCTCTTTTTTTAAACTCGAGATCTGGCTGTGGAAGTGCTGTATGATTACTATTGCAGCTGAAATTAATCATAACTTTTTGGAATATAAAATAGCTTTTAAATGCTCTAGTGAAGGAAAAAGAGAAAAAAGAGACACCAGGCAACAAAACTCCATGTCATTTCTGAAGAAGTCCATGAAGTATTAGTTTTACTGTTTCAATAACAAGAAAACATAAACATGGATTCTTGACATTTCAAGGGGAGTAATTCAAGTCAGGAAGACTACATAGATGCTCAGAATGTTAAATTCTGTTTTAAATCATTACTCTGCAGATGCCAGAAAATTAGTTCAAGGCCTCATTGTAACTATTTGTTGTAGGGATGGATAGAAATGAGTTTAGGGGAATTAGTGAATTTCCGAAAATATGAGTAGATAGTCTGAGGCCCTTTGAAACCTCTGTGGTGCAAACAGACTCAATAGTGAAAAAACCCTCACTCACCCAATATTTGTTGAGGAACTGGAGCCCAGTGTTTCTGTGGCAAGAACACTGACCTCTGCTACTGCACTTCAAGAGAACTCAGTTATCTGAGGCAATAATAAGTTATTTTTTCCCCTCTGTGAACAGTCACCAGAAAGCAATATATTGCACTACTTCATAAAAAAGGAGCCAATACACCACAGCATCCTAAAAGTACCACTGCAAAACAAAAAGTTCAGTTGGTCAAGAACATAAAAATGTAATTTCATTTATAGAAAAAATCATCCATTTTTTTCCACAGGAAATTCTCTTTTTTTCTCCTCTGTTTCAGCCAGGAGGAAAAAAGCGAGTATTTTTCTTTTAGGTTTTCCTGGATCTAAATATTTCAGTTGTCAAACTGAAAGAAACTGCTACTTCACTTTTTTAATATACTACCCATTTATCTATGGAATGAAGTCCCCAAGTGTTGGTCTGGCAGAGCTGCTTTCCTCCTGGTGCAGTTGGAGAGAAAATAATCAGAATTCTTAGAGATAATTGAATACCTAAATACAGGTATTTTTGAAAAAATATGAACTTATTTGTCAGAAAATACTATTTGTTATAGAGTTTTATCATTTAGCCTATTGGAATTTTATAATTTTCTTTTTACACTCAAAGGACAAATATTTCTAAGCTGGTGCTTTATTTAACCAAGAATTAATAGAAAATCTCATTAGGTTACTAATTTTCATTTTATGTGACAAAGAACAGACTATGATTTATCACTTCCCATAGTTACAGGAAATATTGCTACTATAGGCATAGTGCCAATAGAAAAAATACTCACCATAAAATGAAAATAGAGTATTTGGCAAACACAAGACAGATCTTGTTTTGTTGTTATTTTAATTACACATTTTACAAAATGTCTGCCTTCATGAGCTTGGATTTTTCAAGTCCATGTTATAAATCACTCCCTTGATGGAAATTACTCAGAGACCTACTTGACACAGGATGAACAGCCCACTTCTCAGCTGTTATACTCTAGTATGGCTCAGAGCTGAGGATCATGACTAGCAAGAAACCTGGAGTGTGACCACATTTCTTTCACAATCTCTCCCCTCAGCCCCTCTTGATCTATCTGTATTTTATCATAGCAGTAAAAGAGCAGTAAAATGCAATACTTCTTCCTCTTTAACACAAATATTTAGATTTACTGCAAGACTAGTTGGGAAATATAAAAAAATCAGCATAAGAAAATTTTACTTGAATTTCAATTAGTGGCACAGCAGCACTCTGCAGATGGCTGTGTCCATCTAGAAGATTTTTCCAGTTCAGATCATGTTATAGTCTTTTTTTAAATGTAATTAAAAAAATAACAAAAAGAGAGAGAAGAAAAGCATGCATTTCTACAAGTGCTGGCACTGAAGGAGCCCAGTTTCCTATGAATATAGATGTTGCATAATTTTATATCTCAGCCTATCTATGCTGGAAGAAAAGGAAGCTCCAGGTTTTGTACTGGAAGCTCAGTCCTTTAGGGTGTACATTGACCACACACATGTGGGATGATGGATAGAGTTAAACATAGAGGGGATTCAGAATTTAGGGTAAAAAGCAGCTGCAACTCCCTGGATCGACTGAGGTTGACATGCTCCCCAATAAAACTATAATCATCTACTCAGAGAAACAGAACAGAGTGTGGAACAAAGCAGAGACCACATGGCCCCCCTCCATTCAAACCCCAGCGGAATGGGGGAACATTGTGGTACTGAGACCAGACAGGACCTGTCTGACAAGGGAGAATCAAGATGTTCTGCTGCCAAAGCTACCTACCATGTTGAACCCTGTCCTCAGGTGTCAAGCCATGACCACCACCTCCCTCCCATTAGGAACACCAATAAGAAATAGAAGGTATTTATTACTAGAGCCACTCAAACTCAACATAAAGAAAATAGCATAAAAGTAAGGTAGGGATAGAGGGAAAGTGGGAGAAAGACCTCCAATGAAACAGCTGGAATCAGTCAACAGGCTGAATCCATCTTCTCCCCTCCCAGAGAAATGCCTTAGGTGAGAAATATACTCTATGTGCATTAATGCTGCTTTTAGGACTAGCACTTTTGCTGGTGCTTACTCTATAGCATATTAGTAAATTGCTTCATATTAGAGCTTGTTCTTGCTTAATATATGCATCAGTACTTTGCTTTAAAACATATTTTTGCAATAGACACTATCACCAACATCCTTGAATCCTTATTATTCTGCCACAATTTGTATTAATAAAGAATGTTATCCCATAAACTGTTAAAGTGCATAACTGTTGCAGTTGCTGGCAGTGGGAAACACCTTGGCAGGACCTGCTGATGGGTCTTCGCTCTGTTGAGCTCCCCCTAAAAGGGTGGTCGCAGTACCCTCTGACCTTGTGAATCTGTTGGCAAAAGGTCTCATTAAGAGACATCAACAGACTGTCAGAAATCAGGGTCTCCACTCCGACAGGCAAGAATCTAAAAATCTAAATTCCCACCTTTCACATGACACCTTAGTTTCATGTTAGGATATGAGAAGAGCTCATAGCATTGCTTAGATACAATGGGGATTGTAGATACTGTTATGCTTTACTGCTCTGGGTATCTAAAGCAGTGTACATTCCTTCTCTGTGCCCTTCAGCAGATCTTTCCACACAGAATTTCCTGGAATCCTGAGACCTGGGTGTTTACAGTATAACCAATATCTCAGCTGAGCCACTTCTACAGGCTTTCTGCTCCACTGGTTACACATTTTCACAAAGCGTTGAGTGTTTAATTACCTTTCAGGCTTCCACCTGTTTGCAAAATTTGGCTGAAATATTTGAAGGAGACAGCAGCTGGTGGGTGGAAAGCTAGACAAAAGGGAGAGGTACTGGTTACACTCACAGACATGAAAAGGTCACTTAAAAAAAAAAAGGCAAACCAAAAATAAATTCCAGCTAAGTTCCACACACAATACATTTCATATGAGCTGCAATAGGTATACCAAAGAGATAAAACATGCTTTGTTATATATTATCAGAAACATGCAGAAACAAACAAATGTGTTATTCATTGCAAACTGTAACGATTAATGTGTTTTCAAATTCATATTGATTTTTCTTATAGCTCTAAAGAGATTATTTTGTTTAAATGGATGAATTGTAGCTTCACAAAGTTTAATAAACAATTTTAACCACAGCTTCCACATTGGAAGAATAGAAATATCCCTCAGAATGGCTCCACACTGAACCCATAAACCAACAGAGAACACTATTTGCATGCTCCTGAAAGACATAGTGGGTGATAAAATTCCTACACTTATTTTCAGACACAGGCAGAGAAAACTTTATTTCAACTACAGGTGATTATATTTTTGTTTCGCCTATAAGAAATGATTTTATTATAATATATGTTCTTTCGTAGAGTACTGCAGACAAAGGAAATAATGTACAAATTGACTAGGGCATGGACACTGAGGCTTTCAGACAGTGTCACAGCACTGTGATAATAACTACCTCAGTGTAAAAGCATAGATCTTCTAGTGTCCTTTTGGTCTTATTAAATGTATTTCCTCAAGTCAATGTTCAAAAAAAAGAAAACTATTCTCTCTGAAAAATCTATAAGAGCACCAAAAGATGCATCAGGACTTTTGCAACTGGTTATTGTCAGATGCTGGTTTACAGGTTATTAGATGTTGCTGTGTTTGTCACAGAAAGTAGTTCCTTTTTTTTTTCAGTATTCCCAATTTAAATTGTTCAGTATAAGCAATATTTACCTCTTTTTCCTCAATATTGGATACCAAAAATGCACCCTCTGCCTAAGAATAGTTTCTACCTTTCCTTTTTTGTGTGTGCTATAACAAAGATCTCCTGAAACTTGCATTTCTATCCCCCATTGCCTTTCCCTTCAAGCACTTAACACCTCAGCTTCTCCTCTCTCAAAAATAACTGAAGAAAAAATCTTTTTCCCATCTCTAACCTTCCAATGCATTAGTTGTAGCAATGCAACTAATAGATGACAAAAAAAAGACTTTCCTCTTTCCAAAGATGGATAAAGTCAGACTCAGCTGATAATTACCTGCTCTCTGAGCCTTCACTAATCAAAGCTAAACTTCTGCTCAAAGAAAGATTCCTTCAGAAAATATAATAAGTCCCAGGTGGTTCCAAATTACACCATTAAATAAATAAGAGGAATTTACATAAGGCTGCTGTCTAAACTGCATTAAATATGTTTTCCTGTATGAATAATCTCAGTTATAGTGAAGCTGGGCCTGTATTCTGGTCTCAGAAAGTTTTCTCAATGACCAGTTAATTGAAATTGTTCAACATTTAATATCTACTACTATTTTCATTAACTTTGCTAAAATTAGCCTGCTTGAGTGCTGTCTGCTGAAACTTTCCCAGGAAGCACATACAAGACTTGCCATGAACTATTTATCAGGTCGCATCTTAAATCCATATGAAAACTAAAGCCACAATAGCTCGCAGGATAAAGTTGTTGTTAAAACATACCTTCATCAGACTTTGAAAGTTGGCTGAAATCCAAATACTTTCTGGCACCTTGCTCAATTTTATAGAAATCTGCCAAAAGCTTAGGAAACTGTGTGCCTTTCCACTGACCGATTGCTTAGTGTCATGTCAGGTCCTGAAATCTGAAATGGCTTACAGGTAGACAAGATTCCCAGCTCCATTTGCTTCATACAAGGACTCTACACATCTACTTTTCTTTTCAAACTGAAGCAGCATCAGTGTTCGAAATCTCAGTCTTCCTAAAGTGGGTGTCAGTAGTGACCCTCATTTGATATGCCAGTACCCAAAGCAGGATGTCAACCTTGTATTTGAACCTGCAACCTCCTCCCAGTTTCCACAGCAGTTTCACCCTTGAAAGGTACTGTTTTACAGAAGGCTCTTTCAGGCAAGGACCTTGGCCACTTGCATAAACAGATATGAAAAACAGAGCTGCTAGTCCATATGTTTTGCTCCATTTTAGCTATGCCGCTCTCTCTGCCTTCCTCCCTGTGTTCATTAGCTGGTGGTGACACTTTGCATTCTAGCCTCTTCTATAGCCCCTAAACTACAGGTTTTTCATCTTCACAGTGCCAGTTTTAATAGCAAACAGCTGCAAAGCATGATTTCTCACCTGGAACTGTGTTCCTCACCATTTGAGATCCTTTTTGTGCACCTGTTGGGCTTGTGGTTAAATTCCATCACAGCTCCTCACTCTGAGCTAAATGAATCTTACTCAAAGGTTTTGCAGAGCACTAGAAGTTTATTTGTAGGACAAGTATCATAAGTGCCTTTCCAAGTATATGACCACCTACAAATCAGTTCCTAAATTGGTGCCACTGAGGAACACTAGGCTGCATCCCATGATCTTAAGATGCATTATAAAATCATAGAATTGTTTCAGTTGGAAAAGACTGCTAATACCTTTCACTCAGCACTGCGAAGTCCACCACTAAATTATGCTCCCAAGAACCACATCTACACATCTTTTAAACCTCTGGGAAGGGTGGTTTCACCACTTCCCTGAGCAGCCTGTTCTAATGCTCGACAAACCTTTCAATGAAGACTTTTTTCTTTTTATCCAATCTAAACGTCCCCTGGTGCAACTTGAGGTTATGTCCTCTCATCCTATTGCTTGTTACTTGGGAAAAGAGGCCAACCCCACACCTCACTACAGTCTGCGTTCAGGTAGTTGTAGAGAGCAGTAAGATTTCCCCTAGCCTCTTCTTCTCCTCCAGGCTCCCTCTGCCACTCCTCACAAGACTTGTGCTCCAGACCCTTCCTCAGCTCCATTTCATAGAATTGATTGGGTTAGAAAAGACCTCCAAGATCATCAAGTCCAACCCTTGGTCCAACTCCACTCCATTTACTAGATCATGGCACTCAGTGCC
>JAOXXN010033789.1:0-13394 GCA_026770055.1 Myrmophylax atrothorax
CACGAACATGTGCACCCCCTTCATGAACACTGTCCAGGGACATGGACACACTTCATGTGGACATACGGAGAAGGACAAGTGGACACGGACACACAGACACGGGTATTGAGGAGCACATTCAGTGGCAGCGCTCGTGGGTAGCTGCAGGCTGAGGTCTTGGTGGGAGCCCCCGGTGAGGGGCCAGGACCTGCCGACCCTTCACACAACTAAGGACCTGGGGACTTGTGGTCCAGCCAGGTGGGCACACCTGGAAACAGCAGGGGCCGAGGATTCCAGACTTTCCTGTGCTCAGACTGTGAGGGGATAAAAGCCCAGGGGTTCCTTTGCTCGAGGTCTCTCCTTGGAGGCATTAGATGAGGCTGTTATTTTGTTATTTAGTTATTGCACCGAGATTAAATTGTTTTAAGGATTCAGGCGTTTGAGCCTCTGTGATGGAAAACCTGGGGCCGAACTGGTGAGGGGAACTGGTCTGACTGGGGCAGTGTGGGGGGAACTGCTGTGAAGGGGCCGCAGTCCCAGCTCAGGTGGGGCAGGTGTGGCTGCTGGAGTAGCTCTGGGATGGTCAGACAAGTTTCTTTAACAGTTTGGTGACCCAGGTGTGGCCCTGAGCCACCCCCTTTGGGGCCTCCCTGCTCCAAATCCCTACCTGCCAGCACCAGGTGAGCTCACCTCGATCTTTGGAGCAGGGAGAAGCCAAAAGTGAGCGTTAAAATTCCCTGAGCAGACTCAGTATCAGTGATCAGGGTCTGTTACTAAGTTGCTCCAATCCACTCAGTCTCTCAGTGGGTGCAACATTTTGATACAGTCGGAGGAGTCCGGGCAGGAGGTCCAGCGTGGGAGCGTGGCCTGAGCAGTGTGAGGGGGAAGACAGGGTCTGGGGTCTCCCCCAAAGCGTGCAGGGAACTGGGGGTTCCTTGTAAGCCATGCAGGGATTGGAAGCTAAGGGGAGTTTATGACTATTTTTAGCGCATCCAGCATAGCAAAGGGGACACTCATGGCCAAGGTCGTGCAACTGGGAACACTGGGGATGATCTGAGACTTTACTGACCTTGGAAGTAAGAGAAAAGGTTGGCAGAGTTGTTGAAGCATTTGCGAAGATTAAGGGGGAAACTGTTTAAACCCCTGGGCTTTGTCGTGTGCTATAGACAGCGTTTAAGGTCTGGTGATTCCCTCAAGGCACCTTAAGAGTTTCTTTTGCAGCTACCAAAGAAGCAGTTGGTGCCCAGACACCGTGACTGGAGCACAAACATCCGCAGAAGGAGCTGGTCACTCTGGGTCACTGATATGTGCCCATGGGATCTCCTCAAAAAGAGGGATCCAGGTGAAACAGGGACAAAATTATAGCATAAAATTTTTAACTATGTTCACTGTGACTTTGCAAGAAGTAACTACTAGCAGACAAAGTAAAAGAGACTTAGGTGTGCCTTGAATGTGGACAAGCGAGATAAAAGAGGAATTAGAGGCTTGCTTGAATAAAAGACTGATGAGAGAAGCCTGTTTAGCACCTTCATCAGCCCAGCAAGAGGGTGGAATCCTGGGTGGAGGAGTAGAAGGGAGTACTGTTTAAAATGATATTATCTTATATAACATTCTTATATTAGAAAACATATGTAAACCTAACGAGAGTCTATAATGGATAATATTTGAAGTCACCTGTATAAAGGTCACCCAATTTCTGTACACAGTAGACACGTACTTTGGAGCATGAACTCCCTGTGTGTCTCCAGCTCTGGCCGAGCTGTGATAAAATTGTGCTTTACCATCAATATCTAGATTTTCTTTAAATCACAGGGACATCTGCATCCAGAGGCACCTCAGCTGTTCGTATGTGTTTGAAGGAGTTGTTGGCGTATGAAGTTGAAATCCCACACATGGAGCAGGTTCTCCAGAGAATGAACATCAGCTGAGGTGCTGCTTTGTTTTAGTGTGTGTATGAGATCCCTGTGCTTGTAATGGTGGTAATTCTGTCTGTGCTTCTAAAGAATATTTCTAAAAGCACAGTTTCCTCCATGTACATTTCTATTGGGTAAGTGGATGGTGACATGCAAAAGAATGGGGAGGACTGTAGCAGTTGTTCTTGAAGAATTGCTGTGTTCTGTCCATAAGTGGAGGCATCCCCTGGGCCTGGTTTGCTGCTCAGGCACAGCAGGAGGAAACCATTTGACTTTTCAAGTTAATGTTATTTAAATTAACTTGGGAGAAATGGTTTCATTTCCTTTCAGGAGGATGATGTGCAGAGTCCTGCCTGAGCAGGAAAGGGGTTCTGGTGCCCAGTGATTTGTGTGGCCCCTTCAGGGAGAAGGGAAGGAAAAGATTTGATACTTTTAAAAAAAAGTAAACGAGAAAAAGTTTATAAAGCTCTGCTGTGGTTTTACAGAGGTCGAGGGTTCAGCCACTTGAATCTGCAGAGAATTTTGGCACTTAATGCCCTGCAGTTCAGGTATAAAATTCCTGGGCCAATCAACTAAACCTGTGACTGAGGCAACCAAGGACTATCAGTTAAATGAGGAAAAGAAGAGGCTGCAGGCAGAGGAGCTGCTGAGCACGATTGGGTTGGAAAGCTTTAGGCTGAGCTTTGGTATGAGCATGAGTGAGAAAATCTTACAGGATGAATTGCAGGATGTAGAACCTGTAACATATCAGAAACCCAGTCTTGTAACTCAGTTTTTGTGTCTAGTGGAGGAGTTGAGAGATGGTGAATGGGTCTTCTGTTCTGATAAGGAGTGAGAAGTAACATTTGCATTGACATCTGATGAGGAGGAATTAAGACCCCTAATTAAAACTGATGATTGTCAGGGTCACTACACTGCTACTAAAACAGTGCCATGTACAGTGATTGAGATACCAAAGTTTGCCAGTACATCAGGTGAGACTGAAATCCAACAAGTAGAATCCTATCCATGCATCCCATACATTTGGATTCCAGTTGGTTCTTGTCAATAATTAATAAAATTTCTAATAGATATGGAAGTGCAACATTTGATATTAATGCAGTGAGAGTCTGAGAAGCTGAGTGTGTGACTCAGACAACAAAGAGTTAAAATCACTGGAGGAAACAGAACAAGTGTTATCTGCAGAGCTGCTAAGGTCAGTTTATGGCTCCTGGGTGAGAAGGAAAAGTCTGCCAATCTTAGAAGAAACTCGGAGACTGCAGTGTGATTGCTCTCAGTGGTGCCTGCGCTCCCTGACTCAGGGATTGCTGCTCTATCTCAGTGACAGATTTTTGCTGCAGCATGAAATGGAATTTCTGAAGTTGTAGCTGATTTGGCCCCATTAAGAGCTGCAGTCCCCAACACCACAAACCCAACAGCCACAATACAGGGACCCACTTGCCTGGGCAGTGACCGGGGGGTGTCATGCTCCCCTTCTAATTTTCCTGTCTGGCCAGTTTATTACAGGCAGCTGAATGCCGGGACTGAGCCTTTAACCTCTGCTGGGTTAAACCTTGTGGCAATGGTAACTCAGATTCAGTGTCCTGCTCGTGGATGGCAACCCGAGATGTCAACAGCGTGTCTGTCGTGGTTCCATGCTGGAAACCTGACAAGGCTCAACTGGTGCTTGCCTGGAAGGGAGAGTAGTGCACCTGCATCAGTACACCTGTATCATCAGTACACCTGTGTCAGCACACCTGTATCAGTACACCTGTATCATCAGTACACCTGTGTCAGTACCCCTGTGTCAGTACACCTCTATCGGTACCCCTGTGTCAGTACACCTCTATCAGTACACCTGTGTCAGTACACCTGTATCAGTACACCTGTGTCAGTACACCTGTATCATCAGTATCCCTGTGTCAGTACACCTCTATCAGTACACCTGTATCAGTACACCTGTATCATCAGTACCCCTGTATCAGTACACCTGTGTCAGTACACCTGTATCATCAGTACCCCTGTATCAGTACCCCTGTGTCAGTACACCTGTGTCAGACCCCAGAGGGGTGCAAACATTTGTCCCCAACTGCACAGGCTGCACCTGTTGAGCTTTCACAAGCAGCCTCACTCCCTCGGGACAGGAAATTCATCAGGGGAGATCCTCTGGAAAAGCTGGCAGAGGCAACAACAGTGAAGCAAATGCTTCATTAAATAGAAGCTGAGATTCCACCTGAGGGGTATCGAGTCCAGGCTGTTGAGCCTGAGCTGCTCGGGGAACCTGCCCAGACCGACCCCTCCCAGGCTTGTTATGTTTGCTTTTCCCAGGAATGGTGCCTCACTCACCGCTGAAGCCCAAGGACCGGAGTTACTGCCAAGGGTGCCCCCCATGAGGAGTCTCCCACTTGGTCCCCTCAGCCCCGAGAGGGCCCAGTCAGTGGATTTACATGAAACGTCACAGAAAACTCCAGGAGGTGTGAAAATCACTCTGCCTCAGGCCTTCAAACTTTCTGGTTACTTTTGTGGCACTGAATCAAGATCCATGGATTGTTCCTTCTTTTTAATGATTGGTCTGTAGTAGGCAAAACATTCCCTTTTCTTTTAATAGGAACCTGCTAGCACGTTTTCAACTGCTCTCATGATTACCGATTTATTAATTTTTGTGATTTCTTTGTGGTTTTAACATCACAAGCAACTTCTTGGGAGACCAAATATCAGTAGGATTATATAAGACAGACCAGTTTGATTTTTGCTAAGTTTCTTTTTATTTTTTACTGGAGAAAAAAAAAAGAAAAGAAAGAAGAATGGTGTGGGTAAAGCTTTTGCTTTTGTCTTTTGGATGTGTAACTTTGTCTCAACCACCTGAGAATCAGGGAGTTCAATTAATTTTAGCCTGGGATTTGTTACAAGGGTTTATGCATATTTGGGATCATTTAAATATATATTAACCTTCCCTGTTCTGCCTTAGAAGGCTTTATATCTATTACAATTTGGCTAAATATTTAAACAAAATAAAATGTTAGAAGGGAAATGGTTGAGTTCCACTTCCTAGACCAGAAGGAAGGGCAGTCATGGACTTGAATGGGACATGAATAAAACAAAGAAAACCTTTTACCAGCTCTGACACAACTTTATCTGCAACCATTTTTGAAACCAAATATGTTATCAATCATTATTAGATAATATAATGTTATTGGACATTGTAAAGTAAATCAGAGATTTGTATTCCCACTTGAACATGTCTAATGTACTGTTGGGTTTCCTACCATGTGTCCTAAGGGCTTTTAATGTTATCTCATTTCTTTTTTTTATGCTAATCAATATGGTAACTACTGTACATTCTACACCACACACACTTCTCAGTTGTGGGTGCAACTTAGTGTGGCAGCAACTGGAAAGGAGGGTGATGAGGGTGATTTGCCCATGGAAATTAAAAAAAAAAAAGCAACCTGGGATAATACAACTAAATTTGAAAGGAGTCATAATTTCACTTATGCTGCCACCAAAAGTAAAGCCACAGGTTTTGGGTTTTGTCAGGATTAAATTACAGCAGAGCTGTGCTCTGCCCCCTGGAGAACAGAGGATGGGCCCGATGTAAAGACGTGTTTGCATGAAAATCTTCTGTATGAGAACTTTTCTGTATTTTGTATGCAAACTTGGTAGCATAGAGCGCCTTGTTGAAGGTACCATGGTACTATTACTAGGGATGGATCGACTTCCAAAATCCCTGACTAATAGGGCTCTTTGTCAATCTTTCCCTTTTGATCCCATTTCTCACCCAGTAAAACAACTGGATTATTAAGAAGCACCATATGTGCTAAAGGTTAATTTTTCATGGCGTCCAGAATTACCCAATGGGACAGGAGCATTACCTATAAAATTTTTCCAGGTGGATGTGGATGTGGTCAAGAGAGAACCCTATTTTAGAGCCTTGTATGTGAACACACCTCCCCAACAAACCCATTCACACCTGTTTCAGTGTGCAAAGGTAATTAACTGTACTACAGGACCTGGGGATCCTCTTGAGACTGGGCTGATCAAGGAAATACACACCTTAATATGTGGCATGTATCTGTGGCAGAAATCTGCGAGATTTAAAAATCCAGACCTGCCGGGTAATTCTGTGGCTAATTCCAAGCCCCAAATGTACTTGATGACCATAATGACAGCTGGACTTGGAAGACAAGCCGCCCTCCAGCACTGCTTGGGTTAGTTGGGGGCTGTTCTGGTGGAAAGTTTTGCTCGTGGTTGAGCTTGACTCAGTACCCTGGGCTAAGGGGCAGGACAGGGCTCCCATCCCTTCACCTAAATCGTGCCTGTCATTCTTCATTACTGGGAAGGACATGGTGTGAACCAAGTTCTCCTGACCAAAGCCAGCAATGGGTCAATAATACAGATGCAAAGCTTTGGGGTTTAAGATAATTTTTACTCCCTCTGTAGTTATCAGGCAACCCCAAAGGGCCTTGGAAAATATCACATGGCAGGTACGTGTGTTGCAGGTGGAGTGAGAGCTGCAGACAAAGATTATTGGAGAGGCTCCTGTTGAGTCACGAGGTGCAGAAAGGACACCCTGGCTTTCTAAACTCCTACTGAGAGAGAAGCCCTCTGTATCCAATCCCAGCCCCAGACTCTGCCAACAGTCTAAGGAGTTATAGGGGTGTGATTGAATCTTTGCACAACTTTGTCCCACAGGATTAAGGATGGCAAATCAGAAATATATATATATATTTCTTATTTGCCATCATATATATCTCATATATATATAAAAATTATTTACTATGATAAATGATTAGCAAAAAGATCTTAATCAGAATTATTTATTACACAATATGGAAGCTCCTACAACTTGTATAGTATAGTACAGTGCACTATATCAAAGCAATTATATTAAAGCAATTATATGAAAACAATTACATTAAAGCAACTATATTAAAGCTAGCAAAAAGAAAACAATCATTAAGTAGAGGTTGGTGTTACTCACCCAGACCAACGACCTTGGGCAAATCTCTTTGGCTCAGCTTTGAGGGTGTTAGCTGTATTGTGGTCATACATTACACTTTTGCATACAAAATTATTATAAAAATCAGTTACAATTTAGTTAGCCATATTAAAAAGAGCATAATATAGCATTAGCTATCACTTCTGGCAAGAAACACTGTTGTTATTTCAATTTCTGTGCTTCTGGAATGGTTAGAATCCTCATTAGGTACCACACTCATATATACAATGATTCCTAATAAAAACCAGATTCTGAGTAATAACAATATTGTAACAACAGGATGTGACATTAAATTCAGGCTATCTGCAGCAGTTGGGGACCATCCAAACAAGTCATCCCACAGTGATGCTCTCCATCCCTTTTCACTCACTCTAGAACACAGAGTATTTTTTCCATATCATGATGGACAGTGATTAATGTTGTTTGACTGTTCTTTGTCAGTCGTTGTACCAGTTTGTGTAGATCACGATGTTCCAACAGTTGTTTAACCATGGTAATATCCCTTCCTTTAGGCATTGGAGATTGTCCTGAAAAACCTCAATTTTATTATTTGGAGCTGATTCAAGGGCTCAAGAAAGCTCATGGAACAGGAAACCCATTGGTCCATACTGGTTATTTATCTGATTTAATACAGAGAGGAACCTTTTATCCCATTCAGGTGCATGTGGCCTGAGGGAGCCTTTCACCAAGCCATTTCCAGCTCCACCATCCTATTGACTTGTGGATAAGGGGTACAAAAAAACCACTTGATCCCTTCCCTTTGGCCCAGTCTTGTACCATCCCACTGGTGAAGTGTGACCCATTGTCACTTCGTACACACTGTGGGTCAGGGAGACTGGAAAACCAGTTCCTGTGTCCTGAAATAGAGGCCTTGGCACCAGCATCTCTGCTGTGAGTGGCACTGCCAGCCCAGAGACCACTGTCAGTGTGTCCTTATAACCACTGAATGCTCTCAGAGGGCCAACATAAACTATTTGCCAAGTGGACCACAATGTCTTGTTATTTTTGATGTGTAAACACAGTGCCAGGTCTGGGTGATTTGGTCCAAGTCTTAACCAGCACTGGGGACATTGTGTGACAATGCCTGTACACATCTTTCTGGTCAATGGCCACTCTGTGCTTCGTGCAGCAAAAAATAAAGCTTCCTGTCCAGTTTGCCCCAATGTACAGTGTAGCCACTCACTCAGTCAGTACCAGTACTGAGGATTTGCCAACTGATCAGTTTTCATCTCTTTGATTTTCGTCATCTGATCCACCTGGTTGTTCCAATCAGTCTGTAAGGCTTGACCACTGGCATGAGCTTTGACCCATCTTTGTGGATTGGTGGGGTTTGAGCCTGTAACTCACTTGCCAGTCTAATGCTTCCCACTGGCACAGCCACTGGGTGGCACCAGCCCACACGGCATAGGAATCATCATAATTGTCCTTGCCCTGTCTTTCACTGCCAGCTATACAGCTTTTAACTCTCCCACCCGTGCACTTCCCATTCCTCCTTCTACTACTTCCATCCCTGTCTGAATGTCCAGAGTAACTGCCCTGTTCTTCCATTTGCCATCAACACTGAGGCATCAGTAACCCAGACACCTTTAATTCAGAGCCTGATGTAAATGCAGGAGCACCAAGCATAGGAGTATCCGTTTGATCCGTGACCCCTGAGACACAGGTACACAATCTGTGCACTGCTGGCCTCTGTGAAAGCCCATCTGGTGCAGCACTGCCCTTCTTGATCCTGGCTAACACGTTAAAGGGTCCTTGGATCTGCACAGATTGGTGCTGCTACATTTTTTCTACTTGTTTAAGAGCTCAGGTCAGAGACAATAACCCCTTTTCCCAGTCAGTGTATCTCTACTCAGTATCCTGTAATGCTGTGGAGCTGAACCCTAAAGGTTGGTTGGGCCCAGGAGAGCCTTTCTGGAACGTATTACAGTAAGTCCATGTTCAGCAAAACCCCATCCAGCTATTATAGGATCACTGGGGTGAACTTGCCCAAGTGACCAATATGCTTTTAACTCTTCTATCAGTGTTTGTAAAGCCTTTTTGTAACAATCAAGCCACTTCCAGGACTAGTTTTTCCTCATTAATGCATAAATGGTCTTGCTATTATAGAAAATCCAGGAACATGATTTCTCCAGTGTCCTAAAGTACCCTTGATCTTTTGAAGTTTCTTTTTAGTAGCAGGAGTGGGTATAGCATCTAATTTTGTAATGGTTTCACCTGGGGTAACAGCCTGGCCTGCAACCCACCACGTTCCCAGGAATTTTACCTCTTTAGAGGGGCCTTGGCGTTTGGCAGGGGACACTCCTACCCCTTCACCATTTAATTTATTCCATATATCCTGTGCTGTTGTTCTTACTGCACTTTCCCCTTCACCCCCTATCAACACATTGTCAATGTATTGACAGATTTGTGCCCCTTCCAGGATTTTCCGCTGTTGCAGGAGTTCAGCTGAACCCTTGTGTGCAATTTTAGATGAATGCTGATGCCCCTGGTGCAGGCAATTAAAGGAGGATTGTGTTGCCTCTCAAGGAAATGTAAATTTGGGGTTATCTTCTTCCTGAAGTGGAACCATGGGGAGTATGTCTTTTACATCCCTTCTTTGGCTGCAGGAGGAATGGGATACTGCTTGATATTGGTTGTAGCAGAAGCAGGTAAAACTGGAGCCATATTAATAGATTAATTTTTCTACTTTTTCCCAGAAAATGTATTGGAGTGTTTGGTGGGCCCAAATGGCCAAACATTCCCATTGGGCAATTGCCAAATTTTTTCTTTAAGGATATCATGTCCTAAAATGTTTTCTTCATGATCTGTGTTTGCAAAGGTGTGTGAGGTCAGTCGTTTTTCCCCAGGTAACCATAACCAGACTTTGGCAGTACAACATACAATACTTTGTCTATTGAATCATGTTAGATAGACCTTTTTTCTTTTAAAACCTCAGTTTAATTTTTCAGCATCTGTGAGGGTAATCAGAGATATCTGGACTGCTGTATCAACTGAAAAAAATCAAAGGTAGTTTTCTCAGTCCTAGTAAGTAGATATGGGCCCCAACCTTATTAGACCATTAATAAGTCATAATGAACCAGGTGATGAGGCCCAAGGGTCACCCAGTGGTTTTTCCTTTTTGGGTTTCTGTTATCTCAGAAGGGTTGGGGGGATGTTTTCCTGTGGAGGCTTTTGGTTATTCTTGTTTGTCCCTTCCTGTACTGCTTTGACTGAGTCTGCTCTCACTGCAGTGGGGTGGGAACACCTGAAGTCCCTGGGTGCTCATTTCAGTGTTCCTGTGAGCGAGCACGGGGTTTGGATGTTTCCTTTCTCTGGAGTGGGGTGTGTTGAACAGTCCTCACCTGTCCCCCAGGGGGTGTCCACACTTCCGTTTTTGGGCTCTTCTCCACAGCCCCAGAATGGTTCTCCAGCCTATTTCCCTTGCATGGTTTGCCTTACCATGGAGAGTTCTGCCCACACGGAGATCGGTCACATCGGGGTTTCTGCATCTTGTAAAGCTTCATTTTGCACCACATCTCTACTGGTCCCACCCCCTCACCTCACTGAACACGTTTGTAATATTGGGGGGGCTCCTCTCAGGACAGAGCTTCATATATCAGGGTCCACCTCTGTGGAGATTGGGGTGTCTGTGTTTGCACACAGAGATTTCCTGAGGTGACTGTGTGGGAATGGAACTGGTTCTCCTCTTTCTGTAACATTTATTCCTCCTGCCCTCTATGCAACCCTGCTGGTTATGGAGAGAGGTTGACTGGCAGGCTCAGGCCCCAGATTGAATCAGACTCCAGGCCCCCAGAATCCAGTACTCTCAGTATCCAGCAATATTCTGTCTGCCCTTGAGAGACTCTCCAGAAATACTCAGTCTCTGACCTCCCTGGGTTTTGTCCATGTTTTTCCTTTAGATTTGCCAGTTGCAGGAGCTCCCAGGGAGTGGTTCCTCCTCTGACCTCCCTCAGGTCTTTTGGGCACTTTGGTCTTAATTATGGGTCTCCTATTTAATTCTGGAAGCTTTTCCTCTCTAGAAGGTGAGGGTTCAGTTTTTTCATCAGAATACCATTCTCCCTCATCAGCATTTTTTATCAGGGCTTTCCCAAAAATCACCATCCCAGTCCTCAGATGATACTATTAATATTCCTGTTTTTCTAACATCCAGAGGTTTGGAGGCTTTTAATAACATCAATTCTAATTTTTCTTCCAAGATTTTTTTCTTTTCCTTGGGCCCCTTTAACTGTTGTTTCAATCAGTCATTTTGATACTGTAAAGACAATTCTACATGTTTTCTTTTTTTTATTTCATCTCTCATATTATTTGTTTCTTTTATCATTTGCTCTCTCCATTGCCACACAGCCTTTAAGCATAATCCCAGTGTATGAGTGACACTTTTTGCTTTTTTATCTTTCAGTGATCTTCGGTTTTTATCTAATTTCTCTTGTATCCTTTCCCACTCATACCGAGTCCACTGGCCAAGGATCGTCAGTGTCAATGTGTGTCCTGTGCCTCCAGAAATATTCTATTAAGCCTTTTGTCTATTTCTCAAAATTGTTTCCCACCCTGCAAACGGCACCAATTTGTTGCTGGTGGAGTGGGAGCTTCAGACAAGATCTCAAAATCTAAGAGACTGCAATGGGAAACCTGGGGCTGAGCCGGTGAGTGGGACTGGTCTGACTGGGGAAGTGTTGGGGGTGCAGCTGAGAAGGGGCCTCGGTCACAACAGTCACAACCCACAACCTGGGAAACCTGTGAGGGTCACCAGCAGGAATCTCTTTCCCTTTACACCCCATGGGCAGGAAGGAGCTGCACCCACCATCCCCCAGAGATGATCCTGTGGAGTCCTAAAGCCACTGCAGTGGATGGAGAACACAGGAAGACTGAGTCCTTCCCTGTTTTCAGTTCCCTCCTCTCCATTATTTACTGTCATGGCTCTGGATCTCCACCGCCTGTGGACAACGGGGATGCCATGCCAGGGAAACAATTTCCCAAAGAATATGTTCATGCTGGGATTTGTTACTCCAGAGTGGGACAGAACCAGAGCCTGGTTGTGCAGCACCAGCACAGCTGCAAACAGGGATCTCAGTGATCCTAAAGGTAAACTGAACTGGAGAGAAAAGTGGGCCCAGAGGAGGCCCCAGAGATGCCCCAGGGCTGGATCCCTCTGCTCTGGAGCCAGGCTGGGAGAGCTGGGGGGGTCACCTGGAGAAGAGAAGGCTCCAGGCACACCTGAGAGCCCCTTCCAGTGCCTGAAGAGGGACTGGGGACAAGGCATGGAGGGACAGGACACAGGGAATGGCTTCCCACTGCCAGAAGGCAGGGATAGGCAGGATATTGGGGAGAAATTCTTCCCTGTGAGAGTGGGCAGGCCCTGGCACAAGGTGGGCAGAGAAGCTGTGGCTGCCCCACCCCTGCAAGTGTCCAAGGCCAGGTTGGATGGGGCTTGGAGCAACCTGGGGTAGTGGAAAGTGTCCCTGCCCATGGCAGAGGGTGGGATGAGCTTTAAGGTCCCTTCCCACCCAAACCATTCTGGGATCAATGATGTTTTTTTCACACGCTTTTTACACATTACCAACACTGGAGCTGCATTAACAGAACAAACATACACTAACACCCCCCCACCAGTGAACTGCTAAAGAACCCTCCAGTTACCAGACAGACAGACAGACACAGGCAGATAGTGTCCCTGGAGCTCACCTGATGATGGCACTGCACATTCCAAGAGCACCTGAGGACAAAAGGCTCAGTCCCAACCTCACTGTTAATGAACCCCACAACATCCAGGACAGCAGCTGGGTTTGGACACCCCCCTGCACCTGACTCCAAATCCTCATGTTTCCCCTCTGAACCATCTGCTCAGGAATTATGAGCACAAACACTTAAAGCTCCAAGGAGGTGCCAGTGCCCCTGACTCAACCTGGAGCCTGTTCTACCATCGATACCCCTGGGGGACCCACTATCTCGCCCCTTCCAGGGGTGCAGTGGTGGGCACAGTACCCCTGGTGACGTGGCAGGACAGGGCAGGGAACAGCCACGAGGTGGAGGAATGGGTACCCCACAGCAGCCCCCACGGCAGGGAGTGAAACCACCCCCAGAGGCAGATTCAGCAGCAGGTGGGACTGTGGGCACCCCCTGACAGGTACCACTGCCCATCACCCCCACCAGCTTCAGCCCCCCTCCAGCACACCCCTCATCTGGGGGTGGGGGGTGCATCAGGGGGTGCATCAGAGGGTGCCCCAGCAACAGGACATGGTTCCAACACCTGGGAGGTGCCAGCACCCCCAGCGCCCTCAGAACCTGACTCCATCCCAGCCACACCATGACCAGAACAGCCAGGAACCTCCTTCCCTCCACACAGACCCCCCTTCATGCTGGGCACAGGGACAGCCCTGCTGGGGCCACAGATGGAGCTCGGTGCAGCGGGGCAGGTGGGATCACGGTGAACCCTGGCAGGAACCAGCCTCCTCCCCATGCCTCCCCCTCGGGCGAGGGACGGAGCCAAAGCCGTGGGTACAAAACCCGGTGTCGCATCTTTATTG
>JAOXXN010033790.1:0-13388 GCA_026770055.1 Myrmophylax atrothorax
GGGATGGTGGTTTGGGGGTCAAAATGGGGAGTGGGGGGATTTTGGAGGGTCACAGTTGCCTGAGAGGGAGAGGCAGAAATGAGACAAAGCTTTGAAAAAGGGAGAAATCTCTTGTAAAATCTCTGCTGCCCAGAATTCCCAGGAAAAGGGGCCTGGGATTGGGACACACCCGAGGGGGGTTCAGGTCCTGCCCCTCAAGTGATTGTTCAATAAAATCCCCCCCGAGGGACAAACAATTCAGTTCCCAAAGGGGGGTGAAGGGCCAAAGCTTTGCCCCATCCCTGTCTGTGTCCCCCCCTCAGCAGCCCCTTCCAGTCCTCCTCCTCCTTCTCAACTGCTCCAGCTGGTTTTCCTCTCCCAGGACCTGGAAAACTGGGGAAGGGGAGGGTGTTCACACCCGTGTCACCCACAGAGGCTCAGGGAAATGGGAATGTTCCTCCTGCTCTGGCAGCTGAAGGGGGAGGGCCCAGAGGTGGCTGGGGAGGAAGATATTGCTGGGAGAAAAGTCCCTGGATCACAGGACAGGGGTGGATCACAAGATGTCTCCCAGTGGGATGTTCCCACTTTTCTGTAGAGAAATCTGGAATTTAAAAATTAAAAGAACTCCCAAAACTTCCAAATCTTGGCTTTTCCAACAAAGTGAGATGGAAAAACAAAGCTTCCTGCTCCACTTAAGAGAGGAATCTCTGGGCTGGTGACACAAAAGGTTTCACACTTCCTACCTGGATGTTATCCAGGAATCCCAACTCTGGAATCAGCTCCTGGAGGGGGAATTTCACCCTTCCCTGCCCCAGACCAGCCTGGGGGTCCCCAGAGCCCCCCAAACATGCAGGGAAAACACCCACATTCCATTCAAAACAAAACCAGGCTTCCAGGAAAACTTGGGATTCTTCCCCTGCTGCTCTTGTGCCAAGTTTCCTTCCAAGTCCAACTCTGCAATGAATTTTCCTGTTGGAACTGAAGCAAGAGGGAATCAAACTGTTCTTGCAGCCCCTGAGGAGAACAAGGATTGGCCACAAGTTTGGTTTTTTTTTTTTCCCCATGGAAAAAGTCAGAAGATTCCAAGTCAAGGTTTAAAAATTAAAAATTTTATATATATTTATATATATATATATGTAAAAAATTCACTCTGTTCCCTACTTTTCCAGCTCTCCTCTTACAGTTTGTGATTTGGCAACAGGATCATCCTATGGCAGGAATTTTTTTCCTCTAAGGAGATGGTGAGTGAGCAAATGTAGTGAAAATACACAGTTCCTCAGCAATTCCCTGATGAAATCCAGGGATTCTCCTACATCCAGCTCCCAGACGACGACAAGGAACTCCTCTCTCTGGGATAAAATTCCACAGACTGAGTGGAGCTGGTTTCTTTTTCCCCCAAAAACCCTGTTGAAACATCAATTTGTGGCAGCACAGAAACCCACTAGCTGGAAAATTGATGCATCCAGAAGAAAGCTACATGGATAATATTGTTATGGCTCGTTAATTATCCCGGGATAACAGGGGGTGAGGGTCACACTGACTTCATTGCACAGTTCACAGGAGAGGGAAGATTCCAAACAAACATGGGAATCTCCACGTGGAGCACCCTGGACTGGAGATGTGGTAACAACCCTCCAAAAACAGCCACAATTCCTCCAAAAAGGAGGAAAACGCTGGCTCAGGACACGGATTCTTACTCAAGCATCCTCCAGGATTGTGTTTACAGGGATAACACTCGGAAGAGCTTCTTCCAATACTTAAAAATTCCAATAGTTTTGTGTTTTATAGAAAAAGTCACGGCAGACAATGAAATAAAAACAGTCAAAGCCACCTTAAAAGCGTGGAAGGGCTGTCTGTGATCCAGCCAGGAATCCTTCCCACGGAAATCCACTTGGGAGCAGCTCTGGGAAAGTGGGGCCTTTGCTCTCGTGGCACTCAGGTCCTGGAGCTTCCAGAACAATCCCACAGAGAGGAGGGGTCCAACCCACACCATCCTCCTTCTCCACAGCCACCCCTCCTCGGAGCTCTGCTTCCAGAGGGTGGGAAGTGTTTGGACAGTTCTTGGAGAGAAAGACTCTGCTGTTTTCCTTTACACGTGGATATCGTAGAGCTTTGTGTTGTCTCCCCTAAGGTTTGTTTTACTCGGAAAAAGAAGGGAATATGTTCAGCTCTGGGAATTCTTCATTGTTGTAGTTGGGCCCTTGGTCTCCCAGCATGGTCAGCATGTCCTGTGGGGGGACAGGAGGAGAAGTCGGGATCTGTGCTGGAGTACCAGGTACCAAACGACCCCAAGTTGTGCTGGGGAGGTTTGGATTGGAAATTAGGGAAAATGTCTCCATGGAAAGCATAGCCAGGCATTGGAACAGGCTGCTCAGGGATGTGGTAGAGTTGCTATCCCTCCAATGTGGAGGTGGCACTTGGGGACATGGTTAATGCTGGCCTTGGCACTGCTGGGGGAACAGCTGGACTCCATCTCGAGGCTTTTCCAGCCTCAACAATTCCACGATTCCATGATCATGTTGGCAATTTAGGCATGAGTTTGCTGGAGCAGGTACTGTGGACCACAATGGTCCCTTTCCCAAGGGAACACAGGTCTGTGTCCCAGGCAAATTTAAGGAGCAGCCAATTTAAACCATAACCAGCAACTCCTTGGAAAGCTGACTATGAATTCTCAGGAATTATCTTCATTTTACTGGATTTGGGCTTTTTTAAAATTAATTAGAACTAGAAGGGTTAATCTAACTAGAATTTCACACTGATCCTGCAACAGACCAAGACACAAAGCCAGTCCTGCCCTCTCCACTTCCAGCTCCATCAGGTTATCCCAAAGTCCGGGACTTCCCCAGTTGACCTGAACCAGAGGGACAAGCTCCAGGCGGTTCAGCCCAGCGGATCCCACGGGATTTGGGAGGTTAAAAAGCCCCATCTTACTGGGAAGACCTCAGGCTGGCTGGGCTGGGGCTGCTGCACGTGCTGCTCGCCGGATGCAGGGCCGTGGTGCTGTCCTTGCCACTGTGGCCACATTCCCACGGCGTCGGGGGCGCGGGGCGGGAACGGCGCCGGGGCCTGCGCTGCCTCCGCGGCTGCTGCACACACAACAGAGTCAGGAACAGCTCCTGGGCTTCTCCACAACTTCAGTGGGATTGGCAAGGGCACAGCGACTGGTGACAGGGGAGGGGGACCCTCCAGGAGTTCCTGTCAGAGGGTTTGCTGTGGGGTGGGACAAAGGGATGCCCCAGAGGGGTCTGTTTCCTCCCAGTCAGCCTTAAAATGGTTCAAAATTAATCTGCTGGGATGCTCCCAGGTTATCCCGAGCTGGAAGGGATCCACGAGGATCACTGAGCCCAGCACTGTGATTAAAGCTGATCAGTGCCAGTCAAGGCCAGGACTCGGCTCTGCTCTCCTCAGAAAGCCACGCAGAGCCCAGCCCAGCTGTGTCCGTGGGACGCTCCACACTCACCGAAGCCGCTGCCCCGGCCGGCCAGGGCCGGGTACGGCGCCGCGGTGGGAGAGCCCGTGGATCCCGGAGCCGTCATGGAGCCGAAGGAGGACGGTGTGCCCTGGAATGTGCCCATGCTGAAGGAAGGCGGCCGAGTCTTCACCGGCTGGGATGCCGCTTGCTGGAAGAGAGGAAAAACACGGGAGAGGAAGAGGAGGGACGGCTTTCCCCCAGCCCAGCAGGGAGCGGCTGCAGCAGCCCCAGAGGAGGAAGCCCACGGACACGCCGGAGAGTGGAAGCAGGAGGATTCCCCAGAGAGCAGGGTCTGGAAGCAGTGGGGCCTGCCCCGGGGGGCCGGGCTGTGCTACCTGGGGTGTGAACACCGGCCGTGTCCCGGCAGCCCACGCGGCGCCGCTGACCTGAGCTGGGCCGGAGTGGCGCGAGATCTGGGGCAGGATCCGGCCGGCGGGCGAGGGCTGCTGCTGCTGCTGCAGGATGGTCACTGGAGGAGGCACCATGCTGCTGCTCCTGCAAGGACAGCACTCTGAGGCCAGGCAGCAGCACTGGCAGGAGGGGGAGGCACCAAAAGGGCAACTTATTGGTGGAAGGAAATGAGCACATCAGGCTGCCCTGGGAAGGGTGGAATCGCCATCCTTGGAAGGGTTCAAAGGCCGTGCGGAGGGGACACCTGGGACACGGGTTAGTGCTGAACACAGGATGACTGGATGATCTAAGAGGGCTTTTCCACATGATTCTAAATGGGGACACAGCTGGAGGAGCTGCTGGTGTCCTGGAGAGGCACAGGGATGCAACAGAGGGAACGGAGGAGGGAGCTGGGAAGGTGGAGCCTCACCTGAAGTTCTCCTGGGGCCGGGCAGCAGTGAAGGTGTTTCCCTGGGGGAAGAGGGGTGGGTTGGCCGGCACGGTGCTGGCAGGGAGGGCCTTGCTCTGGTCTGTGGAGAGACAGCATGAGACATTTTGGGGCTGGCAACAGGGAACCAGATGGTACAGACGTGTCCATGGGAAGGAAGCCTGCCTTGCTCCTCCTCCAGACAGACTCCAGATGATTTTGTTAAACCCTGTTTTAATTTGATTTCCTCTCCATTTTCTAATAAACTCGCACGAAGGTTCCCTGGGGTTGGGGTATCCAGTGCAGACTGGGAAGGGGCAGGAAGGGTGTGCCCAGGGCAGGCAGCAGGAGCAGAGCAGTGCCCTCCTGCCCTGTGCTGCCCACCCACCTGTGCTGATGCCGCTGAAGAGCTCTCCGAAGCGCGGATCCCGCTCCTGGCTGAACAGGCTCTCTGCCTTCTCCAGGGGCTTGCTGTGCTCCGGGCCCGCGGCGCTCACGGGCTGGACGGGGACCTGGCGCAGGGACACGGGACTGTCACCCCTCAGCACAGAGGGAATGAGGACACGGGGGGTGACACCTCTTGGCACAGAGGGAATGATCAGCACAGAGCAGGGCTGAAGGGTGGGCTGCTCCTGGGATTCCAGTTTTATTGGGATAATATGGCCATTTGGGGCTGGCACAGCAGGACAGGCTGCCCAGAGCAGCTGTGGATGTCCCATCCCTGGGAAGTGTCCAAGGCAAGGCTGGACAGGGCTTGGAGCAACCTGGGCTGGTGGAAGGTGTCCCTGCCCATGGCAGGGGGTGGGACTGGATAATCCTTAAGGTCCCTCCCAACCCAAACAATTCCATGACTCTGTAATTCCACACGATAAATACTGGAACCAAACAGCAGATCCAGCAACACCCAGGGCAGAAACATCTTCCCCTCGGAGCCACCTCAGCCTTGTGCCACCATTCTTAAACCCCCAGCAATGAGGGGATCTGAGTAGTGGAGGAGAACAAGCAGGGAGTGCCCCAAGCCCCCCTCTGGGCAGGACTCACCTGTGAGTGCTCATACCCAGCCAGGCTCTCCCTTCCCGGGCCCACTTCCAGCTCTGGCTGTGGCGGCTGCTGCTGCCTGAAATAGAAAGTGTCTGTAACAGGAGAGCACAGCCTGCCAGAGAGAATTCCCAAGGGATCAGCTCCGTGTGGTCACACCAGGGATTCATCAGCCCGAGGCTCTGGCTGCAGAGAGGGGTTTTGGGGTGGAAGGGTGTGTGGCAGGGGGGCAGAAATGGAAGGGTGGCTGAGCAGCTCCTGACCTCGAGGGCAGCGGGGCAGTGCCCATGTCCAGGGGGAGGCTGACACTCTGCCCCAGCTGGGGCCTTGGCAGGGAGTTTGCCAGGGCAGGCCGGGACTCCTGGCTTGAGTTCCTTCAAAGCAAACAGAGAGAGAAACTGTGAGATGTAAAAAACCCCAGCTGGAAGCAAAGTTGGGTCCTGGGTGTGGCAGGGTGTGGATGTCTCGGGCAGGATGGAAACCCTGTTTGAGTGAAGGTTCTTTCCACCTGATTTCCCTGAAAGGAGGTGCCAAGGAATGGGATGCTCTGGATATGGGGGTTGTGCCTCCCACACTCAGTCCCTGAGCCATTAAAACCTGCACCAGGAGCGTGGCTGGATATGCAGCACCCCTAAAGCACAAGCAAAGGTTGGAGGAACCTCCAAACCCTTCAAGTTTTCCATTTACATCTGTCAGACACTTAGAGATCATGAGCAGTTTCAGGTTTTGAGCCCAAAACGTGTTCTGTGAGCTGTCAGAACCCAGTCAAATGTTTAAAACACCATAAAGTAACAGAAATCAAACACAACCAGGCCCAGAAACTGCTGCTCTGCTCAGAATTTCCACTGGCATTTCAGGTGGATTATGGATGTGAGAATGGCTGTGTGTGGAATGAAGGAGTTCAAAGTGGTGCCCCCCTGAGATGGGGCAGAACATCAGGCCAGCAGCAGATCCTTGGATTTCCCTTTCCCAAACAATTCAGCCTTCTGTTTGCCTGCTGCAGACTCCAGTGGCACCTCTACATCACACCCAGTCACTGATTTTTGGGCTTTGCTGCTCTTGTGTAAGAGGCCTGGAGCTCCCCACAGGAAGAGAGAGCAGCTCTGACCATTCCCAGGGGAGATAAAAACCCCTGGACTGCCACAGCAATCCAAGAGTCACATTCTGAGGCAAATTTCACTGATTTCAGGCACTGCTGGAGCCAAATTTTGGCAGCTTCTTAAGCCACACAATGAGACAGCAAAAGCATTTCAAGTCCTGCACTTTGCAGTCCTCCAGTGCCTGGCACAGCCCAGCAATCGACAGCTCGAGGGACTTGGGAACCATTCCAGAGTCGTGCAAATTGATGGGAAGTTTGGAGAGGGGGAGAGGCCGAGGCTGCCACGGTTGTTGCGGGACAGGAGCCCCCCAGGGCACTCTGCCAGGCACATACTTGACGTTGGTGTTGGTGCAGATGATGTACTCGATCTCATCCGAGTAGGGGTTCTGGAAGGTGAAGGAGCTGGTTCTCATCCACAGCCATTCCCGGTTCTTGGAGCGGAAGCGGAACATCACTGACAGCACCTGGCCTTTCAACTTCACCACCTGAGAAAACAGCAGTTCCATCAGTGGAACCCGATTGAGGGTGTGGAGGAGCAACCTGAGCCACCCCAAACCCCCTGCGATGGCCCTTTGTCTCCAGCCTGCAACATCTCAGTCTTTCCCAAAATAAATGGCACTATTCCCTTGGGTATCTTGATTCCCAAAGAATACAGGAGGGGAATCTAAAATCCCCTTTTTGGCTTCATTTCTCTCATGTCTTTGCACTGGTGGGATGTATGAAAAAGCCTCCAAGAAATGGAACACATGCTGTCGCCTCTGATTCCAACGGTTTGGAGCAATGGATATGAGCAGCTGGATTTTGGAGTCATGAAAGCACAGGGGCAGCCTTACCTGCCCTGCCACCAGTCCAAGGCCCTCAGAAATAACAGGGCAAGAAAACCACCTCCTTTTCGGGTTCTGCAGCACTGGGCTGGGCCCTAGAGATGAACCAGGGTTTCAGCCACAGGAGCACGGCGAGTCAAGCAGGCCCTTGGGAGCCACATCCCTGGCCCTACAGGCAGCCTGGACCAGCAGCCAGAGCAGGGAGTCAGCAGTTAAGACATCAGATGCTTCAGTTTTGTTTTGCATTTAATTCTATGACTTGATCTGTAACTGTTTGCAAAGGAGAATTATCTAAGGTTTATTTTTAGTCTTGGTTTTCCAATTAATTTTGCTGCTTTGCAAGTGCCAAGGCATTCCAACCTGAATTCCAGCCTCAACTCCAACCTGAATTCCAGCCTCAACTCCAACCTGAATTCCAGCCTCAACTCCAACCTGAGTTCCAGCCTCAACTCCAACCTGAGTTCCAGCCTGAACCCCAACCTGAATTCCACCCTGCAGACAAAGGGCAGCTACAACGTTCTCACCTGCTGAAAGCTGTCCCGTAAAAGCTGTTGGTCTTCTGGATGGCAGAAATCCACAATGTCTTTCCCCAAAAGCTCCTGATTTTCAAGGAATTGGGAGAGAGATCAAGTCAGTTCATGTGGCAGGCAGATCCCGTAATTAATCCCACTTTGGACAGGTAGTTCCTGCTCCTTCCCCCCAAATCCCTCTGACACAAACCAAACACAGGGGCTGGTGTGCTGGTTTTTGAACAGAAGCACAACAGCTGTCGATTCATGTTTGATCTTTAACTCAATTTGAGGCAAAAATGGCTGTAATTGACATCTGACACAATCCAGAGCCACCATGATCAAAGCACTTGGGAAAACACATGGAAAAGCAACCAGTGGAGAAGAAATCTGCCTGGATTAAGCCCCGGGTGTGATTTATCAGCTCTGTGAAAGCAGAGCCCTGGTGGGGAAGGAGCAGCAGGTCTGCAGAGCAGCTCTTTGTTGCAAAGCTCCCCAGGACTCACCTGGGGCTGGTAGCCCACGGTGGCCACGCAGCGGTGGTCGATGAAGGTGAAAATGCCCTCGGTGTTGTGGCGGGAGATGAATTCCGTGGGCTGGCACACATTGTTCATGTCTGTGCAGTTGGGAGAGCTGGTCACCTGGCAGGGAACACAGGGAATGTCTCCAGGCTTCCAGGATGAGGGCATGTTGGAAAAGGAGAAGGGGACACTCACCTGGAGCCTGCCAATGGCCACCAGGCAGAACTTGCTGCCCTGGCCGGCGTCAGGGTCATCATCAGGCAGGGAAACACCTGGGAAAGGGTGGCAGAAATTCCAGCAGTTAATGCAGGAAGAACTGCTCATTTCACATGGAATGGACCTCAAGACACCTCTCCACCCTTGTTTGTAACTCAATACCCTTCCCCACGAAGGGATTTGGGACATTAAGGTGCCTCCCCCTCCCTTTTATCACGAGAAGGGTTCAAAGTCTCTGAATTTCAGTTTGAGATCATTTTCATCCTCTGCAGACAGAGGTCTCTGATGCTGAGCCTGCAAAAATGAGTTCCATCTTCAAATAAAAGTGATGGACACGTTTGCAAAGCATTTCTTGGGACATTCAGCTCCTGGCACAACAACTGCAGGCCACGTGCTTTTCAGAGCAGCCCCCCCTGAGGTCCTGAGGTGAGTCCTCACCTGCTGGGGGCCAGGCCTTGATGTACCCAGTGCAGTGCACCACGACATAGTGAGGTTCTCCATCCTTTGCTGCACCTAAACCATTCCTTGGGAGAGAGAAACAGGTTGTGCTGCAGGTTGAAGTGGGGGAAGGTGAAGCAAAGTGTTTGGCTGCATTATTTATGTATCTATTGTTTGCATCGTGTGTGTTACTCACCTGCAGCGATTCCTCATGAAGCTGAGCCGATTCACAGCGACTGGATCCACGGAGCTGCTGCCACACCTGTAGAAGAAGGAGGGGAAAGGATTTACCTTCCATGGTCAATATGAAAATAATTCAAATATCTTGAATTAAGAGGAAGGTTCACTCCCTAAAAATGGGGAAGAATCTTTGGATTTCCATCACACAAACCCCTCACTGTGTAGAAGTCGAGGGAGGTGACACATGGGGTGAAAACTAATTGTTAATTTAAACTGGATCATTTCTACAATAACAGGGAAAGAAACATCTCAAGAACTTCACTGTATGGAAAACTCAGTCATGTTCTACCACTCTACATCAAAATGAGCCAAATAAAGCAAGGAGGGGTCAGGGAGCAAGTCCAGCTTGAGGCTCAGAGACTTCCCCAGGGAGTTTCTTCCCACCTCATGCGGCAGATGAAGGATCTCCGTGAGCCCATGCACATCCTCATGGACTGCTGCCCCTCCTTCTTCACAGTGCCCGTCTTCAAGTCCAGGATCCGCCCTACAAAAAGCAAGGAAAAGGAGATGCTGCTGCACTGGGAGTCCTTCCCCCAGCACAGGTGTGGCTCCAGGTATCGAACTGGGAGACTGGCAGGACACGAGTGTCACCGTGGTACCTTTAGATGCATTCTCGGGGGGGGCTGCAGCATCCTTGGTAGAAAGGCACCAGGGTTTGGTTCCTTCTACAAAGGGAAGGGTTTAATCCAAGTCTTCCCAGGCTCTCCCCGCTCCCAGCCCTGCCCTGCTGGCCCAGGGGGCTGTACCTGTGAGGGCATTCTCGGAGGTGGAGAGCTGCTCCCTCAGCTTGCCCACGTCGTCGGGGTGCACCTGGTCGTACAAGGTGCTGCCAAACCACTCGGACTGGGGCTGGTTCAGGACGGGGGTCACCGAATCGGACACGTAGACCACGCGCCCCGTCTCGCAGGACACGATGAACAGGAAGCCATCAGCTGCCTCCAGGATCAGGTGTTTGAGTTCCTGTGGACACACGGACACTGCTCAGCTCCACACACAAAACCCACCCTGGGTTTTGCCCATTCCTCCTGCCCCACGATTTAACTTTCCCCTCTGATTGCTGCATTTCCCACAAAGCACCAAGCCAAGAGCTGGAGGATTCAGGGAGAGCTCACTGGGGCCTTCTACGACCTTAAGGGGGTGATGGTCTTTAAACTGCCAGAGGGCAGGGTTAGATGGGATTTTGGGAACCTGTGAGGGTAGGCAGGCCCTGGCACAGGTGCCAGGAGAAGCTGTGGCTGCTCCACCCCTGGAAGTGTCCACGGCCACGGTGGAGCAACCCGGTGAGGTGAGAGGTGTCCCTGCCCAGGGCAGGGGGGCAGAACGAGATGGGCTTCAAGGGCCCTTCCAACCCAACCACTCCACGCCCCCATGGCGAGCCCAGACCTGGTCGGTGAGGAAGGAGGGTTTGTAGGTGCCGTCCGTGGAGGTGTTGCCGGTGCCACGCAGGGACTTCATGTGGGACACGGCCATGCGCAGGATGGTCAGCTTGTCCGGCTTGCGGGCCAGGGCGCTGCAGGTGGGCACCATGTCCGACAGCTCCGTGATGTAGGCCGTCATCTTGTTCCTCCTGCGGCGCTCGATCTCGCTGTGGTTCTCCCTGCAGCAGCCGGGGGAGAAGAGGAGGAAGAGGAGGAGGATGAAGCACCGCGGGGGCTCGGCCGTGTCCCACACGCAGGGATGCACCGCGGGGTTAGAGGGGGAGCCTCACATGCTGGGCGTGCACGGGGAGCGGGAAGAGGGGAGAGGATACACCTGAGGACCCTGCCCTGAGTCACAGCTGCTCCCTGGGCCATGCTGGTTCAGCTTCCCCATTCAACTCACACCAGGCAGGAAGCCAAAGGAATTCCTCCTCTGCTCTCAGTGCAGGTGAGACCAGCTCTGGTGCCATGAGGGGGACTCACCCCCACTGTCCATCCCAGGATGGAGGAGATCCCTGGGATCCCCTCCACTATCACCTCTTGCACAGCCACACAAGGAGCTGCAGCCAAAACTTGGGCACCTGCTCTTCTGGGCAACCTGTGCTAGTGGGAGGTGTCCCTGTCCTTGGCAGGGGGTGGGACAGGATGAGCTTTAAGGCCCTTTCCAACCCAAATCATCCCAGAATTCTGAGGAACCTCAAGTAGCTGAGTCTCACCTTGCCATGCTTTTGGGAAGACACTTCTCAGTTACACCAAGAGCCCTTTACAGAACCACAGGAGGGAAACCTGAGAGCAGCTCACATCTGATTTCTGCACAGATCAAGGCCAGCCTGGGCAGACCATGGGCCAGGCAACACCTGGGTGGTGGCACCAACATCTAAAGGGACACCATGGCGACTCCTGCTGCCTCAGAGGTTCTTGACACCCCTTTGGCTCACAGGGCACAGTCCCCATCAACCCCACAGACCAGAACCTGGTTCTTTTTATCCAGAACATGTAATTTAACTGGGTTCCTGTGGTGGGTTTTCCAAAACAGAGCTCAAAAGCCAGGTTTCCTATGCAGAAGAATGGATCAGGTACAAGGAGGCACATGGTGGGAAGTGAAGTGAGATGGAAGTGTTGGAAGGAACAAGGACAGGCAGGTGAATAAAGAGGATAAATACAAAAATGGAGCATTGCCACTACCAGGTGTGTGCAAACATTCAGTGACCTCACCTTTAAGGTGTCCCTGCCATGAGTGAGATGAGCTTTAAAGTCCCTTCCAACCCAAACCATTCCCGGTTCTGTGAAATGTTCTTTAGTAGAAGCTCCTGGGAACAATCCCTTGGAAAGTTGGGCTGCCCCTGGTATTCCCAGGCTTCCTGATCTCCTCAAACACTAAAACAGTGCCCTGCAGTCCCCAGAGGCTGAGGGGGGGCAGGTCTGGGTTCAAACACAGCCAGTGGGCAAGAAACTGCCCCAAACTGGGGCACTCTCAGCACCCAGAATGGGCTTTGCTTCGGGACAAGCCTGGGCTGGAACAGCCTTAAAGAGGGACAGGTTAAGGCTGCAAGGTGGCAACCAGGGGCAGCTGTGCCCAGGTGTTGCTGCAGGTGTGAATCCAGCTGTGCCCAGGTGTTGCTGCAGCTGCAGGTGTGCACAGGGGTGAATCCAGCTGTGCCCAGGTGTCCCCAGGGCACATTCCCAGTGCACATTCCAGGTGATGTTTTGCTGGTTTCAGGCACAGCCTCTCATTAATTACAAACAGAAACTTGTGGGGAAATCAAATCCTGATTTCAGAGTCCCCACCTTTCCCGGGAGGGAAACACCTGAGCTCACACACCTTTTTGTGCCTGTTCTGAGCCCAACAGCATTCCCAGGACACAAACCCTTCCCCAGGTGACCCCAGGCCACTTGGCACCTTGACCCAGGACAAGTGAAACTGTTCAGCCCAGGTTAGCAAAGCTCCAGGTGAAAGCCCAATCCTGTGGCCTTTGGCAAACAGATCCTTCTGTGTATTCCCTAAAAACACCATCCCAAGGATGAGATGTGCCTTTCCTAAATGCCTTTCCCCTCATTTCAATTCCACAGCAATTTCCAGGAGTCTGTTAAGTCCTCTGCAGCAGATGAGGGAAGAAGGGGGGGAAAAAGAGAAGGGATGCCTTGAGACATTAAGGAAAGGAAAACTCTGCTTGTCCATGCTGGAAATCTCCATTCTCCTACCTGGCAAGTCTCTCCTTATCCGCTGAACTCTGCTCATCATCAGACCTAAAAATAAAATCAGCCAGCTAAGCTAAAAATGGAAAAATGTTGAAAGAAATGGAAAAAAAATGGAAAGATGGACCAGGAAACCCAGCCTAGGGACAGGTCTGTTTTGCAGAGGAGCAATCCCATAAAAGAAAAACATTAGTTTGCAATATTCCACATTGAGTTGGTGTCTGATGCGTGCTGGAGTTTTAAGACATTTACTGAGGCTGTGACTGAGTTCTGATTTGCTGGACTAATTTCTAATATGAGAAGTATTCTACTGTCTATAGCACAGTTGTAATTTGCTTGATTTCAGAATGACTGAAGCCACAGAAAAAGCTGGAGAATCACAGCTTGGAATCCCCTGTAGCCCTTTGCAGGGAATGGCAGGGCAGTGACCCCCAATCTGGGCACTGCTGGGGCTGCACCTCAAGTCCCAGGGGCAGTTTTGGGCCCCTCAGGACAAGAGAGACACTGAGTGGCTGGAGCATGTCCAGAGATGGGAATGGAACTGGGGAAGGGGCTGGAGCAGCAGGAGGAGGGTCTGGAGAACTCCTGAGGGAGCTGGGGGGGCTCAGCCTGGAGAAAAGG
>JAOXXN010033791.1:0-13367 GCA_026770055.1 Myrmophylax atrothorax
AAAATTTCCCCAAACAAGTATTTAATAATTTTTTTTCCGCTACCTTCTTGAATTTCTATATAGGAAGAACCACGTAATTTTTTATTTTTTTTTTTTTTAGCGTTCAATGTCAAGCCCCTGGGATACAGTTAATTTCTCTGGCTCTGTATCACTGCTTTTCCAAGGATGTGAGTACTAGATGGCTTGTTTGAAAAACAGCAGCTGACAACTGCACTTAGTTTCAGACAGCCTTAAACTTTTGTTCCTCATTTACTTGAGTCTGTCGAAGATGCATTTGATACAGAATACCTAATTCTGGTACAATCCTGTTCTTGTAAGGTTTAGAGTGTACTGGCACAGAGACTTTGTCATGTACGTAATGAGTTATTCTGATAATAATAGAAGAAAATTACTTTGAAAGAAATGCCCCATGTACGTGCTTAGAAATTCTTGTATTAAATTGAGTCCAATTTGTTATAAGTTTCAAATGTCAAAGAAAATAAAATCAGCAAAACCAGATATATGCGTATTTTCCACAGGGCCGAACAAAACCATCATAGAAACTTTGGAACAGAGTTTTGTGTTTGGACACCTTTCTATTGTACTGTCTCTTCTCTGTCAATGTTGGGCCATTCTTCTCTCATAGCTGAAGTTCACTGAGATGAGAAGGTTGAGAGCACTCTGCTCTTGTATAGCCACTTTTTTTCTCAGTATGTGTAATGGTCCCCAGAATGAATCCTAACAGCGTGATAATCTTGCTCTGAGCTCAGAGGTGAATTTTGGTCTTAAGTCGGCTTTACCTAGCTGTCTTTGAATACTCAGGATGTGGAGAAAAATGCTGTCCTGGTTTCAGCTGGGATAGAGTTAATTGTCTTCCTAGTAGCTGGTACAGTGCTATGTTTTGAGTTCAGTATGAGAAGAATGTTGATAACACTGATGTTTTCAGTTGTTGCTCAGTAGTGTTTAGACTAAAGTCAAGGATTTTTCAGCTTCTCATGCCCAGCCAGCGAGAAAGCTGGAGGGACACAAGAAGTTGGGAGGGGACACAGGCAGGGCAGCTGACCCAAACTGGCCAAAGGAATATTCCATAGCATGGGACGTCACATCTAGTATAGGAACTGGGGGGAGTGGGGGTGGGGGGATCGCCGCTTGGGGACTAACTGGGCATCGGTCGGCGGGTGGTGAGCAATTGCACTGTGCATCATTTGTATATTCCAATCCTTTTACTACTGTTGTCATTTTATTAGTGTTATCATTATCATTATTAGTTTCTTCTTTTCTGTTCTATGAAACCGTTCTTATCTCAACCCAGGAGTTTTACTTCTTTTCCCGATTTTCTCCCCCATCCCACTGGGTGGGGGGGGAGTGAGTGAGCAGCCACGTGGTGCATAGTTGCTGGCTAGGGTTAAACCATGACAAATGCCTATCACAAGGTAAGAAATAACATATTAAGGGACCTTGAACCTGCACTTAGTAGCCAGATAAATTCCTTCTAACGGGTCCAGCTGAGGGGAGAGGGGGTCCCTTGCATGGATGAGGGTGTCAGAAGGTCTCTGATTTGCCTTAAAACCTGCTTCCTTGCCTATAGGCTCACAGAGGAAAGAGGAGTTAAGTTCTGAGAAAAGACAGCAGCAACCCATCATGCCTGGTGGGACCTTGTAAAGCAATTTACAGCCTTTGGCTGTCCGCTTTTTCACCATTAGAGAAATGCTATTTTCTTTTATTTCACCTTTACGTTTTGCAATGCGTGTTCCACTGTTCACTGCAGAAAATTATCAAACGCGTGTACAAGAGAGTCTGTATTAATACCTGGGCGGGAGATGGGGTTTTGTGGGCTTTTGGACCTCTCTAGGAGTAACTTGGAGCATCCAGGGCAGGCAGGGAGATGGGTTTATATTTTCAGTGAGTGCATCTGTTTGTGTAGGGAGCAAGTTCCCTGGGTGCAATTTTGGTGCTGGCTGTGGGAGCCAAGGGCCTGTCCTGGGAGCTGGGCTTCTCCTAGGGCCAGCCCTGGGCCACTGCCAGCCGTGATTTGGGCATTGGAGAGATGTGGAGCAAGCACCTGAGCCAGGCTGTGGGCGTACAGAGCCTCAGCGGTGTCCCCCGTGGTTTGGTGCTGGCGAGGAAGGGTGGCAACTCCCTGTGCTGCTCCAATTGGGGTTGCATGTGGAGAAGCCTGGGGGTGTGCTGCCTGCCATCCCATGGTGGGGGGTCAGCCTGCTGCTGGCAGCAGGATGGGGCACCCCGGCTCACTTGTTGCATCTTCCATCCAGATGAACGCCGTGTGGCCAAGGTGTGTGACTCGGTTTACAGGAGGTTAAAACTGTGGTGTGTGCAGCACTCTGGCATTGTTTCTTTTTTGCACATTGCAGCAGTATATTGTGCAAGTGAGTTACCAAAATATCCTGGAGCCCACCCACAACTTCAGCTGAGAATGGATTGTGTTCATCAGCTTTTCTTTTTTTTTTTTTTCTTTCTTCATTCCACTGAGTCTACTCCCCCACAATTTAGTGAAGCAGGGATGTGCCTTCCTCCCCTGGCATAATGCAGCATGGCTCAGGAATATAGAACCAATTTGTCTGCGTGACAATATGAAAACTCAATAGAATTACAAAAATAGATTTATTATTTTTTTAATCCCCCCACCCCGCAATGCAAGTGTGTATTATACTTTTCTCCTCATCTGGATAAATATGCACAACTCACATAAATGACCCTCAACATGAAGTGAGAGTTGTTTCCTTTAGGCATGGAATTATTCATTTTTAACTTGATACTGGTGCATCAAATTGCATGCAATTTAAGGGTATTTATGTTTTTCCTTTAGACTGTAAATGAAACGGAGTTTTCAGACACATTAACTTCTTTAAAAAACAATTCTCTGTGAATTTTGCGTTTTTGAAGTATGCCAGAAAATTTCTTCTCAAAACAGACACTATGTAATACTTGCTTATAGAAATCAAATTACACATTGGGAAGGTATAATAACAATTGCAACACACAAAGGCAGCACTTAATATTTTCCTAGTCTCACCTACCATTGATGATGACAACCTTTGTTTTTCCCCTTGGGAGTACAATTCATGGTGACCTTGTGACACCATTTTTTTTCTGGGCTGTCATAGAGGAAGAAATTGTGTCATCTGATGGAGGTGCTTCAGAACTTCTCCAAATCCAAATACTGTCCAGGCAAAGGTTTTGTTCTGTTATCTCCCTTTCTCCTCAGCCACCCTCAATCCATGTTGTACTTGTGCATGAGTTACGTCCAGTTTGCAAAAATATTGACTGCTACAGAATAGCCCTAGTTAGTAAGCAGAACCACTAGGCCAGAGAGAACTGGGATTTTTCCCCTCCTTCTCCGTAGTGTTGATAAGTTATCGATTCCAATTCCAGCTGTATAAGGTGATTTTCTGCAGGTTTTTTTCATGCATCAGTCTGAGCTCAGGTCCCGAGGCCAATAGTTTCCTGCTTTGCCATCTGTCAGTGTCAGTAGCCATAAAGATACAGTTTTTGGGGGTAGCTATTCCCAGGGGCCGTGGTGGCAGATGTGGAGGGCTGTGCTGCGTCCCCCAGGGTGGTTCCTGCCCTCTGCTTGAATGGTTACAGCTGCAGAGGCTGTTCCTCCCTGCTGCCTTGCAAATGCCATCTGACCTTGCCTGCAGGATGTCTGCCAATAGTTTGGGTTTGAGTATTTTAAATGGTCCTCTGGTTTGCCCAGTATGTCATTTCCTTTATTGGCGGGCTGCCGCATTCCCCTGTACCGCTCCTAGTATGGTGACTTCTCAGGATTTGACCCAGAGCATGCGTATTTATTCTTCTGTCAGCATCTCCTGTTCGACTCTGTTCGAATTTGACGAAGCAGAGCTTGCTGCTCATTATCAGGACAGCAGAGGGAAAGACTTGCCACAGAAAGCCCTTGTGGTGCAAAGCTAGTGGAGTTGAGCATCCTCTCCTGCCTTCTCTCAGTTTGCCACTCCTTCTGGCATTGCAAAAGGGCAAATCCCCTTTGTGGTCCCACATGTATGTAAGACCTATGACCTGTGCCATAGAGAACCGCACAAAGAAATAACCTGGGTGCTAAGCTGCTTCCCAAGAGTCAGATCCTCTCCAGAGGGGTTTCCACAGCCTTCCACTTGCCTCACTGCTGCGAGCAGTACGCTTGTTCCCAGGTAAAAACCCTTTTGCCATTTTGCGTTTGTGGAGTCCACCAGATTCAGATTCAGGAGGACTCTACACATGGCAGTATTGGCATGTGAAGGCAGGACAGACCTCCCTATGGCCTCCTGAAGATGCAACAACAAAATATCCCAAGCAGCAGAGTTGCACTTTTGCATCGCCTGTTGGGAAAGCTGTTACCTGTAAAGGTTGTAACTATAATGCCCATTAGGGCTGTGAGTTTTTCTATGCTGTACAGATAACGTCTGGGAGCTATCACTGCAATGAATATGAAAGTGCAGCATAGTGCTTGGCCTCTCAGCTGAGCTGTTGAATTTGTAGTCCCACAGCAGGCAGCAACAGTAAAAATGGGGGGTTTGTGCCATTGACAGTGGCAGTGATTTCTCATCCCTTGGATTCAATAAAAACCTGACACTTCCTTCATTGACATAGTTAATATTTTCTCAATAGCATGTCAGCGTGCATGTGATCAGAATCTGGCTCCTCTGACTTAGAAACTGGACCGTTTCAGCAGCAAATTTTGCTAGGCAGCCATCCAGTTGACCTAAAGCATTTTTAACATGGTAATTTAGAGGCAAAAGGCACTTCTATATACTTTGCTACATCCTGAATCATCTGTGCTTGTTCTCCCTGTAGTTGCACTATGTCATTTTAGTAGACGTATTATAGCTGAAGCATTTATACTCAGCTCCAAAAGCTCTTTGAATATTCTTCTAAGAAAAGGCTGCTTTATAGGAGAATAGAGCACAAATTATTACCAGTCTGGAGCTGACATGGAGATTTGGCACTCCAGCTGGAGTGCTTTCTTTCAAGAGGTATTTCTATAAATTCTGCCCTGTTCCTGATGAACAGACAGTCTCTGTTGTCAGTGTCAAACTGTACACTTGTCAGACGTGGTAAAGGCAAAGGAATATATACAGTGTGCGCTGGCTGATTGCACATTGTCTGGAGCTGTAGAATTTTCCTACACTGTTACTGCTTTCAGGTGATTTATTTGTGCAATTTCTTGGGGAAAGTCATCTGCAGGTTTCAAAATGCATAGTGTTATGATCTTAGGGATTTATTCTCACTGTGTAAATGGGGACTATCAGTGTCATCTGTGAAACTACACTAAGATAGTATGGAAAAATAATCAAGACCACTTTTAGAACATGGACCTCAGCAGAATGACTGCAGGTTTATATTAACATGCCTGGCATATAATGATGTGACTGGAGAGCAGTTGATAGTCTATCTAAGAAGTAGTACTACTTTTGGATAAAAATTATTGAACATTAGGGGCAATGAACAGAAGGTTTTGGAGGTGTAGTGTGTAGAATTTCCCATATCCCTTGAAAAGAAATGTCTTATTTTCATGCTAAGTACTGTCTTTTTCATCTTCTACAGGAAATACTTCAACTCTCATGGAAATAAGTAGGGAAGATAATTGTAGTTTCTTATTCATTTTTGCCCTCAGAGGAAGGAGACCAACTTTTCTTTTAAGACTCTTCTTACTGTAATTGAACCAGGGTAATTACTATGCAAACAATACCTACTTTTCTCATAGCTTCAGGAAATTTGTGATCTCATTATTTGTTTGCTTGTTTGTTTTCCACTGCCTGCAAATCACTACCTAGATAAAGTAAAGATTAGCCTGGTGAACCCTGCCATAGTTTGGACAATACGTTCCATATGCAGAGTGGTGAGGTCTTGGCTGCAGGAAAGGCTGGGCAGTTTAAGATGCTAGCTTGTTGCTCTCTGATAATTTGTTAGTCCTTGGCTGTGAGGAATAAGCACCTTTCTGGCTGATGTGGTGGAACAGACCATGGCTCAAGCTCTCTTCTGTTGGCTGGAAGAAACCATAAGGTATTTGCTATATTAATGTGTTTTTTCTTTATGCTGAAATTGCGTGCACTGGTGTTGAAATTTTTCCTTAAACAAAACTGATAGTGACTTGTTGTCCAGCTTTTGTATAATGGTGAAACTCTCCAAAATCAATAGACTTTTCTCTGGGCTGTGTGATGGAAAGCATTTCTAGACATAAAACAACTGTGCTTAGTGTGGAGAAAAAAATCCTTCCATTTGCATGGCATGTGTAGAGGTAAAGACAGTGAAATAAATCACCAGTGTAACATGGACACATTGGAATAAGTTAATTCTTTTCTCTGTCAGTGTGTAGCCTAGAAATACGATGCCGTGATATGAGGAAGCAACTTCTTGTAGTTTTCCAAAACAGTGGTTTGAGTTTTGTGTTTCTCAGAAGTCCAGCTGCAAGCTCTGCCCTTGAGCTGCCAGCAAGGCTATTGTGGGGAGCAGCTCCTGTGGCTCGCTGGACCCTGGCTGTCTTGGTACCGGCTCCTTCAGAGGAACCAACTCCACATTAAACATGCTGCAGCTGTGGCAGATGACCTTCCCTTGCTGCTACCTTTCTTTTAAGATGGACAGCATTGCTGGAGTGCTTTTTTTCCAGCTGACACAGCATGTTTTATTTACTGTAGGAAGCAGAAATATCTATGTCACTTTTGGTCTGACTACACATTCCCCCCCTCTTTTGTTTTATTGCCTTGTTGGTCATGGAAGTGCAACCTCCTATTGTTTTGTCTTTGTTGCTCTATAAATTACTGACTATTGCCATGTTTCATCAGTTCAGAGCCAGGCAGTTGTTGCGGTTGTAGCAAGCAGATGTTCTGCACTTTTATATCCTTTACTTTCAATGTACAGATCATATTTTCTGCTGATCATAAAAAAAAATGACAGGGGCACATGGGATTCTTTGGATGCTGAATATACATGACTGTTTTGATCCAGGTAGTGAATTCAAACAGAAATATTCTATTTATGAAGGAATCAACTGCTAAAGTACTAGCACTGGTGCCCAGTTTGGGGTCATGGTAAAACTGCAGAAGCAGAGCCCCCAGGAGAGCTCTGTCACTTACTGTCAAGTTCCTGAAACTAAATGAAGTCCAAATAACTAGCATTTAGTATTACTTAATATTTCTTTTCATCAGATCTGGCAGTATCTCTTCCAGTCCTACAGGTTTCTGAAATGCTGTAAAGAAATTAACTGAGCAGAAGAAATAGCTTTACTTTATGAAAACTGAAGGTGTGAATATCCTTTAGTTTTGCACTACTATATGCACAAGATCTTTCTGCTCCTTAGTGCCTCCACAGATAATTTCTCAGCTGAGGCCCTCTCATTAACCCCCTAGGAAAGGATGAGGCCTTGAACTCCTACTTGCTGACCAGAGCAACCAGAAGTCTTACAAATAATGGGCAAAATGCGTTGTGTCCTTCGTAAGTACCTGCTAGTGTTGAGCATATGCTGGTGAGTTCAGCTTGGATATGAGATATCCTTTAGCTATATACCGCTGTGTGTTCTCTGTCACTCTATGTTTTCTGCACCTAACATCCCCCTCTGTTTCCCCAAGGTGAGAAATTATTTTTCCTTACACATTCCCAAGTGTGCTGATCCCCAGCTCAGCTTGTCTGTAGTGAATTGATATTTGTGAGAGACAAAGCAAATGCCATCTTATATTACATGTGTACTAAAGAGAGAGAGAAAAAGAAAGAAGCAGCATCTCCATATCTGTATTACTCTCACTCAAACCACAGACTTCTCGACCAGTTCAAGTCCCATCTCAAATGAGGAATGGACAGCTTATAAACTGTCTGCATCCAACTTATTTGCTGTGACTTGGTCCTTCCACAGGGAGCTAGTTTGGTCCTTCCTAACAACAGACAGAGTTGCAGAGAACTCGGCATTTCCCTTGACTGAGTTGCTAAGTTTCAGTCTACCTGTATCATCAGAAATGTCCATCCTCTTTACTTTAGCAACTCTAAGCTTACTTTTTGAGTGACTAAAAAGCCCACTTTAGCACATTTTATACGCTCTCCAGTCCCTCAGGCTTCTCAGTTAGCAATTCCTTCCATACCCTTTTTCTTAAGCAGTATAATTTTGCAGACTCCTCCACAGAAAATATGATCTCACTGTAATCTCCTATACCTTAAAATAAACCATAACCCTTCAGTCCATTTCCCTCTCTCCATCCTCTCTTCTTTTGCCCTAAAGCTTAATGAACTGCTTTCTGGTGTCTTATTATAGATACTTCCCAGTTTATCCTTATTTCTGCACTGAAATGCCTTCAGTAGTGACAGACCTTTGCTGGAGGTCTAACGGCATTTTCCTTTTTTCTGGTGATGTGCTATCTCTGGAAATCTCATATATGGACTCAGATTCAGGGATCTGTGCGCACTCAGCAAATGCAAGCTAAGCTTGTAGCATTTTGGACAACTCTTTGGAAATTCAGTTAACAAAATTCAGTCTCTTGCCCTTTCCTTGCTAAAGGTCACTGTCTCTCTTTTTTTTTTTTTCCTTCTCCAGGCACTGAAGACAAGACCACCCAGTGTCTTTGTCATGGCCCAGCCTGCAATGAGAGTGTTGTTTCAGTGTGTCGTCCTCACACCCTACTTCCAGGGCATCTGTGTTTTGCTGTTCTGTTCTGTGCAGCAGCATCTCTGTGTCCGCACAACTAAAATTCTGACTCGGGTTTCATCACCTCATGTTTGGAGTTACTTAGAACACTCACACTACATTTATATTTGTTTAAAATGCTGCACCTGAGATTCACTTCTTGCCTTGTTAATTTAAGTACTTCATCACTCTTCTTGCCTCTCTCCACTGGCTTGCTTTCCTCCCCTGTATACACTGTAATTCTTCACTTTTTAAGACCCTTCCAGGCCTGCCCCATGAGGCTATGAAGCTGTTAACTCTTGTTTCTGCCCGGTAGATGATGCCAGTCTTTTTCACCCTCCTGCTTCACCTTTCCTTATGTTTCTTGCCAGGAGTGGGCAAAGTTCCTTGTAACCCCAGGAGGACAACTCGGTTGGGTGCCTCCTGGGCTAGCCTTGAAATTCCCTTTAGCAGTAATGCCTGTGTGACAGCAGACGCCCCAGTGCGCTGCCTTGTTCTGGCTTGTGTTTGTGCCCCAGTGCTGCTGTCTTCTAGGAAGTGGTATTTGAGGGGACAGAGCCCGCCTTGCTTTTGTCACCCAAAAAGGAAGCCTTGGTAGCAGTGCACTGCTAAAATATGAACAATGCAGCTTACTCGTTATGAAGAGTCTGGGTTATCTATATTGCATAAGCTTCTCCTATACAAATTGTTTAGACTGAAAGTATCTACATTTTATAAATGTAATTCTATAAATCAAATTGTTTTCACAGATCACACTTCCCTTTTGTTGCTTTTTGTTATTTGAGGGCATATGGTAGCTTTCTGTAAAATGTCGCCTTAATTGCCTTCTGGATATACCCTATAAATCCTGACAAATACTTTTAAAAGCGAAAACAAAGGCATATTTTTCTTCTATCAGAGCTTGCTCAACAAACCGCCTGTACCTTTTCCGTGGGGCCTTGCAAAATGGTGTTATGTCAAGAAGAATAATGCTATTTAATTTATGAACCATTAATATTTATTCCACATGCAGTCACTGGCATTTTGTGTGTGAGAGCTGGGCAGCCGCTAATAAAATTGGGAAGAGGCTATATATTTACCAGGGCTACCCAGATAATTCATATAGGATAATTTTTGATTAATTTCTTTCTTTGTGTTGACCAATTTCCTGGTAGCGGCCAACGAGTTGTTTGGGGTTTTTTTGGTTTTTTTTAAACTTACTTGCTAGCTCATAATGAATTGCTCAATAATTACTACAAATAATTCAACTCCTTTGTTATTAGGGATTTGTAAGTGAGTTGAGGAAACTTGCTTATACTACTATACAATTAACAATCGGCTCTCAGTCTTATTTCTGAGCGGAGATCTGCTTATTTCTCACAAAGATCAGGACTGGGGACTCCTTATACTGTATTTTGTATCAGTGCATCTGGAGACCCTGCTGTGTAATGCTGCTGCCCCAAACCACACATCCGATTGCCCAGTGCGAGGAATTGGTTTTGCAAAACCTTGTACCAGTGCTTCGCTTTACAATGAGTGCCCCTGCAAACTGTGTGTGGAATACTGGCCCAAAAGAGGGCTCTGGTGCCACAGTATCATCTTTTGAAAACAGTAGCATTAATTTGGGGGAATAAATTAGATACATCTGCAAGTCTTTGTAGAACAGGTTGCCTGAAAATAACTCGTAACAAGGTTTTAAAATTCAGGTTGTGTTGGTTGCTGCTGATAGGTGTCTGCTCTTTTCAGTTCCTGATGGGGAATAATATTATGTTCTTGAATCACGTTCTGCTTGCAATGTAAGTTTTATTTCCCTAAGTAGTATATGTGGCTTACTTTAGAATTAGCTGCTTCTAAGACGGTTCTAGCCAATAGATTACTCTGGGAGGTGCTCACAGAAACATGTGAGTATGGGTGAGAGCCATCCACATAGAACAGGTGGGAATTCTGACCAGTTTTGATTAACGTTTGGGGTGGGGGGTTTTTTGGTGTTGTTGTTTTCTAAATATTGTGATACTTGCATCTGTAACAAAGTGGAGTCTGTGACTATCACTGAAGAGATTGGTGGAGGAATATTATGCCTAATGCACCGATACAAATACAAATTTGACTCCCATGCAAATTGGAAACCTGGAAAGCAGCAATATTGCAGCCAAATAAGAGTCACAGTTAGCAGCGCGCTAGTCAGAACTGAAGTGCTGCACCAATACAGTTCTGGCTGATACTGATGTAAGAACACAGAGATAATGGAAGCTTTTGCTACGTGCCCGTGTTATACAAAGGGATTAATTGTGATTGGATCTAGGGTGTTATTTAGATGAATTATTCCCAGTAAGATATTCACAGAACAAGAGGGGCTTCAAGGTTGGTGAAGCACAACAATCCTATTAGCTGGTTTGAGAAGATCTGATTTAACTTTGTCTTCTAAATTCAGTCCTTGGAGTCTAGGAGGGGGGAAATGGCTGCTCAGGCCGTGGCCCAGATGACAAGGTAGCAAGCAGTCCTGTTAGGAAGAGGGTAGGCTGCGCAGAGGACTGCTCCCATACAGTCCTCTGGTGTCTCATTAAACTAAGTTCTTGCACATTGGCAACCAGGCGCAAATGTCTCAATACGTGTGTGGGAAACTAGTAAATACAAGCAAGGGAGCAGATTTTTACTACTTTTTGGATCCCAAATATGTGATCTTGCAGAAAACTCTTCTTAAATGCATTTTGAATGTTGCCTGAATAAGGGCAGCCAGAAAGAATCTCTTGAAGTCTTTGGGGTTTTTTTTTCAGCACACTGGGGCTGGAAAAGATTCAGGGAAAACCTGGCATCACTAGCAATAGTAAACTTCCAGCACCTGTGGCAGACCAGGGTCCCTCACTTGCATTTTGAAGTTGCACTGAAATGACAGTAGTTAAAAACTCTTGCACAGTGTCCCTGTCTGTGACAGAAGTCAGAGCTTTTAGATAGAAAACGAAGAGAAATTAGAAATATGTCATCTTTTAACTCCTGGAAGACACGTCAGTTCTTTTGTGGAGCTGGTAGAGATTTGTTAGTTAAGTTTGAATAGGGAAAGCAATGCAGTGTAGTTACTGGCAACTTCCACACTAACATTTTAATGAGCTGATTTTTCTGATGTGGACAAGCAGAAGCAGCAGCAGCATTTTATTTGTTTCCATAGGGTACATCAGAAGCACGAAGCTGTGCTTTTGAGTTATGAGGAAAGATGAACATTAATAAACAGGCAGGTCAAGAAACCCCACAATACAAAGGATTTTGTTCTTCCTTCAACATTTGTCACCAGATGCTAGCCGTCCAATAAATCTTGCTTTGAGAAATAGTTTTTAAGTCTTGCTTAGATCTGACAGCAGTAAAAGTCCCTTGTGAACTCTGAAAAGGCAATCTCAATCCAGGTGCTGGTGTTTAGGGCTACACAAGATGAAAAGTGCTGTAAATGACAGAATCTATCTTCTAATAGATTTGACAAATGTGGGGGCTGAACCTGTGCACAATGGGAGCTTTTTTATTGACTTGCCAAAAGCAACAGCTCTTGTAACTTGCACGACTGAAATAAACAGTAAAAACATGCAGTGATGCAAGTTGCTGAGTAATCATGTATCCTTCCAGTGAGCAGTAAATACCTTTTTGCTAACTAAATGCTATGGTCAAGAAGGACAGAATATAAAGAAGATGCAATAAACTTCAGAGTAAATCTGCCTCTTGGGTATCCAGTACCAGGCTGCAGTTACTGTGTGACTTTGGGTAGACTGCCTAGCTCAGGCTCCTCAGTTTCTTCATCTGAACCAGGTGGTTTGTAAGATCCTTCAGATCAATGGACGAGGGATTATTACTCATGTTGGGGTATTTTTAGGGACTTGCTAATTATTGCAGTCTTGGTAGGTTGATCTCTCCACTTGCTCACTAAAAAAGTTTGTTGCTTTTTCCACAAAGCCTAAGTAGAAGACAGGTGCTCTTCATCCGGCACTAGTAGTTTTGCTCTAGTGTGTGTGTATTTTTTTACTTTCCCAAAAAGTTAAAACAGTCCTCTTAAATAGTGTTTTAAGAACAGTGCTATCCAGGTAATATAATGTACACTATAGTCACCAGCAGGTCAGCTTCTTGGAGAAACAGTCCTCACTGGGTTTATCAGCGTGACATCTGTTGAAAACAGGGAAATTCTAACACCAGCTGAATTTTCGTCAGGGACACTTGATACCAGAGAGGAATATTGCAGGGCTGTAGCACACACTGTGGCTCCCAGACAGGTTGCATTGCTCCGCAGTGGCTGGGTGAGCATGACCTCAATGGAGACTGGGATCCTGTGCAACTGCTGGGAGTGTGGGGGCACCGGCTGTACTACATGCCACGTACCTCAGGCCCTCAAGCTGACCGTGGGGAGTGAACTTCGGAAGCAGTGGTGTGACAGCAAAGCCTCCAGCTGAGGAACGTAGAAATTCCTCAGGCAAACATTAATCTTTCAAGGGCACATGCTCTACTGGTAGCCAAGCAGAGAACTCCCCCTTTCTCCAGCAAAATAAATCCACTTTGAATAACTAAAATCTGCACTTAAACCTTAATAACACAATCCATGATATTTTTTGAAAAAGCCAGTTGTTCCCACACATGCCTTTCTAGCTAGGATTGGGGCACTGAAAAGATTAAATCTCATCATTCTGCAAATCTCTGTATTAACTGACTGCAATACATTGACCTTAGGTCAATGTTCAAGTCTACGATTTCTGCGTGTTTTAGGGCTTTTGTCTGTCCCGAACTTGTAAGCAGTCAAGACCCAGGTGTTAGT
>JAOXXN010033792.1:0-13364 GCA_026770055.1 Myrmophylax atrothorax
GATTCCCCATCCCTGGAGGTTTTTCAACTGAGATTGGCCGTGGCACTGAGTGCCATGATCTGGTAAAGGGACTGGAGCTGGACCAAGGGTTGGACTTGATGGTCTCAGAGGTCTTTTCCAACCCAATCAATTCTATGATTCTGTGATTCTATGTGCCCAGTTTGGGTCTAATATGCCCCATAACACAATGCAGTTAAAAGCCTGCAGAACTGCCCCAGTTATAACTGAGTTTTCACTTTGCACGATCCAAACCTGTGTTTTTGGGCATACTGAGTCAGCAGAGGTAAGCTTCTTTCAAGTACTTCAACAACTGGTCTGGTGGGCTCTCCAAAAAAAGTCTCCTGTCAGAGTCTTAGGAGCTCCAGACTGGTAAATGCCATCTCCATCTATGGCAAGATTTCGAATATTAAGGGCATAGCAACCAACGTGCTAAATAAGTTCTCCTTGGCCAAGAGAAACCCGGCTGGCGCTCCAAGCAAACAGGTAAAAGAAATCCAAGGAAAACATACACTTAGCCTTCCAAAAAGCCCAGGCTGCTCCTTTACCAGACTATGGCAAAAAGTCAAAGTCATAGAGGAAAGGTCCATTTATGGGCACAAAGCTGGCTAAAGACTAGGAAGCAACGGTAAGACTTTATAATAGTCAACCTTCCACTATAGAAGAGTCAGCAGAGGAGCTGCCCTGGCAGCACTGCTGGGAATCATTCTATTCAACATCTTCAGTGACCCAGATAGAAGCACACAGCGAAATCCTCCAAGGCTGCAGATAAAGCTGAGCTTTCTCAGGTCAGCCAGCTGCAATGGCAGTGACTGTGAACTCTGAGGGCCTTCACTAAACCGAGCACATGAAGTGTGGCAGATGAGCTTCACTGCAGAACGCAGGCAGATCTAAGACAATACACAGTAAGGGGGGGAAAAGAAAAACCTGAGTTGTGCTCCCATGCTGAATTTATAGCATGGCATTTACAATTCAAAGAAGTGATCCTGGAGTCATTGTTGACAGTCCTGAAATTACAGGCTCAGTGTGCAAAATTCAGTGAAAATGTCATCTAGATACTGGATATGAACAGGAAAGAACTCAAAACTATAGGGATTGGTTTACAATATTTGGAATGGAGAAAATCCTGCCAGAAATGGATTTGTGAAGAAGATCAACAAGCCACTGATAATGCTTTAACAACTGATGTTTTTAATGTTGTCTGAATGTACAAAATGTCTGTTAAAATGTCCTTGTGCAAAGTCACTGCTTTTTCTTCCCAGAATACCCTGTTATCTCAGGGCTCTGGAGGAAGGTTGCGACATGCCTGTTACCTGAACCGCTCTCCTATTGAATGTAAATCCCTTTACTCCCATTGGCCCAGAGCCAAACCCCCTCTTGTTTCTTATTAGTGGGTTTTGAATCCCTCCAAGGTCCATATAAACCCCTGACCAGCAATAAACTCTCTTTTTCTCCTCCCTCTCCAGTGGTCTCTGTGTGTCCTCAGGGGCTCTTGGGGACCACGTGGTCAGGGAAAGCGGGGAGTACATTTTCTCCTAGGTAATGGAATAACCTCCAGGGCCAGGAGAATCATCCATACCATTGCAGACTGCATCCCTACAACAGACAGCACCACAGAGGCAGAAGGAACCCCAAAGGAACAGTTATTCAGAGGCCAAGAAGATGCAAAAGGAAGTTCAGCAGTCCTTTTGTTTCCTGACCTCTGCAAATTTCTTTGAGAAGTCAGTAAGAAGCTTTTTGAGCCTTTGAAAAGAGAGTATGTTCCCCTTCAGCTCCCTAGTGCTCACTGCTTTGGTTCTTTTCTCTTTTATCTTCATGCCCATGGAGGATGGCACTGTAGGGACCTTCTAGGAAACAGTAGTGAGCAAAAAGTTTTCCCCAATTTTTATCAGCAATGCTATTGTTTATTATTATTATTACTATTATCATCATCATCATCATCATCATCATCATCATCCTCCTCCTCCTCCTCCTCCTCCTCCCCAGGAGCTTATTCGTATTGATGACAGAGGAATCCAACCCTTTCCAAAAGGCCTTCTCCCATTGCCTAGTGCCTTGGGCATTTCAGCTACCAAATATGCCATGTTCATTCACATTGGTGGAGCATCAGCAAAGATATTTGTGAAACACTTCTAGTACTTCATATCTCCCAGAGACTCACCCCAGATTAAGACACACCACATAATTAAGTCTTGGCTTCCCTGTAAAACTACTGGCAATTTTGAACAGATCACGTGGCTCAAAGCAATCCCAGGTACAGCTCCATGAGGTCATGTGAGAAGATCAACAAAACCTCTGAAGTGATACTGAGTTTGAATTATTTGCTGAAAGAGGATTGCAAAGTCTTTGGTAATTCAAGTCAGCAGCAGGTCTCTTGGCCTTAAAGCAAGAAGGGCAAGGTATGTGACACGCTTGAGGTCAGAACAGGATGCTTTGAGATTTCTCAGGTTTTGTTACTAATGAAAACTAGATTTAAGGTGTTCAGATGCTCAAAACTTTTGAATTACTGCTCCTGTAACAGATAGCAGAACTTCTCATTTCTAGCTTCTGTGTTTCAAGATGGAAAAAATTTTGATGTGAACGGACAATTGGGGAAGAATAGTTAAGAAGAGACAAGAAACCCAAAATTTAAAGTAAAAATTCATTTTCACTCATATATTCCTACAGTACTGTTTGTAAGCAGTTGCAAGTTCTCAAAGATGCCTTACAGTGACTTTATTTTCCTTAATATGCTTAGGAAAATGTTAGAATCAGAGTACCTTGCTGCATATGTAATTTAACTCATACTTTTTTTCTGGTGTTTTTAACACCTAGGCAAGAACAATTCTTCCCTGAGTTAATTCAGCACCACAACACACCCATAGCCAATTCTACCAGCTAAGAGCACTAATTCTATCACAGTTCCCATGAACCTTCTTGGCTGCAATTCCTTATCCATCTTACTGAAAAACACTCTCAGGTTTTGTATATTAGGCAGCTGGAACAGCCACAAACACTAAGATGTTCTGCATTTAATGATTTAATCAATTTTTCTCCCTGCTCTCTCTACAGAGATGAAAGAGTACCACATGTATAGAACTGCATGTAACAAACATCAGTGGAATAGAAGCTGGGACAATAAAGGAGGGATAAAAAGGAGATAAAGCAGTATCCAAAGGAAAAGAATCAACTAGTGAGAGATCATGATGTACTGATGGGAAGTTATCTCCATGAGAGAGAAATGTACTCCTAACCTGAAGAATAACAAATATTTAAACAATATGTATGTGTCTTGGGTTGAGCTGGCAAAATGCCAGCTGCCCTACACAGTGTCAGAGCTTCCCTCCCCCCACTGAGAAAAAGGAGGAAAGGAAAAAACCCCTCAAACTAGGTTTAAAACTAAAACTAATTATATATATATATATAGAAAAGAGAAAAATTAAAAGTAAACTACAATATAAGACACACTTACACAAGTTAGAAATAACCGGAAATAACTTCCCACTCCCCGTTGAACACAAATCCCACTATTCTAGCTAAAAATCACTCCAGAGAACTCAATCCCCAGAGGGACAGATTCAGGCAGAGGAAAAGACTAAGAACAAACATTTTACTTCCCTAAGATAACATGATAGTAAGCTGGTGCTCTGGGCCTGGCCCTCCCTGTCCCTCCTGGGACGGCACGGTGCGTCCTCCTGGGACCACAGTCTGAAGGAATTGACCAAGCCACTCCCACACTGGCTCTTACACTTCGAGATCATGTTGGAATATGGTATGAAATATTATTGGCTAGAAGAAGTCAGCTGTCAGCTGGCTCAGCCCAGCTCAAGTCAGCTGACAGTCCCAGGCCCAGTCTGAAATCTAAAGCTTAAATTTAGGCCTACCTAGCTAAACCCATAACAGTATGAAAGAAAGATGAGATTTTGTCCTTAATGTGATCTTTCAAAAATGAATGAAAAGGTTTTCTCTTGCTGCTTTTAATGTAAATTCTTGTGAGTAGTCCCACTAGTTTGATGCTTGCAAATTGCTGACCTGTATGAAAGTAATAGACACTCTATAGTAATTTTTAGCCTTTTTCCTTCTATTTTACGATAACTACTTATTTACTTTTATTACACTGATCTGTGAAAATTAACTAGCTTTTATTGTTAGTTGAGAAGTATATTTACCTCACCAAAGTGCTTGTTAGCAGGCTTTTGGTAAAGAAGAGAATGCAAAAATATTCAGAGACTTACTCAACTGACCTTCATTTGGGTAGATCCCAAAAGGATAAGAGCAATCCTTAACTATCTTGCCTGTGGACTAGACATATGGTAGAAGCTTTGTTGGTAATACTAGCTTGCAGTTTCACTGTATCCATTCCCTAATATCTGAGTTTTTCTACAGCCTCTTTACAAAACTGAAGGTGAGTTTAGACCACATACAGAGTAATGGCCTGGTGACTTCAAAAAAGCAACAAACATTCAAATGATTTTTCTATAGCGAGTTTCCTCCAAGAGGACATGGAGCAATTTCCATCCCATCCCCTCATAGACACTGTCTGTCATTCGACATTCAGCTCAGGAGAGCTGAAGGCATTCCAAGTTTGGAAACTCATAAAGCCATGGGGTCAGGTTTTGCAATATAGTGTTTGACAAGAATTATTTTAATGAGCAGATATCCTTAAGGTATGCTACATATTTAAGGTCAGAGTATGCATTGCACAAGCTTATTATATAGAACTTTCAGTGTAGCAAGTGCAACCAGCATTCTTGTCGTGTCAATGACTGTTTTTGCTTAGGTTTAGCTAAGATAAAATCCCCCAGAGATTTGTTTTTGAAGTATATGTCCTCTTGCAATGAAAAAACCTTCATCAAATGTTTTCAAGAAACAGAATAATCTCCTCTTCTATAAAGCTATGCACTTTTTTCAGGCTTTTACCAATCAAATTTTTCATACATGAATTCTTATTTCTCTAATGTCAAGATTTCTTTTTGTGATGAGGATGCCATCAGTTCTCTTTCCCTGAACTAAACTTTCCACCTTCAAAACTACTGAACCTTTGATTCAACAACATAATCTCATGGATTAGACTTTCTAGAGACGATGATTCTGTATTATATGAATGTTATTCATTAAACTAGCCGATGCAGGGTATTTTGTGCTTGGATTAAATTCCCCCCAAGTCCACTTGAAGAAGTTGCAGGGACAAGGGGATGCAAAGAAAGGAGGAAAACAGAACAATTTAAGTGCAGTAGCTTGTTCAGTTGGTGTCAGTTGCCAAAGTTCAGGTTTGGACAGAGGCATGAGAGCCAAGTCTTCAGAGTTCCTGGCATCCTAACATCGATTAAACCTCATTGGGAATGCAAGAACAGTAGTTATAACTAGCATTCCTGCTTCTGCAGGGTATGGAGGATCACAAATAGCTTAGCTCATGAAAAGATGCTAGTATGTGTCTAGAAGAAAATGAATTCTCTTTCCTGCTGAATCAGCCACCTTATCACTGCAAAGCTGAATTAGCAACAATTGACATCTACAACTGCATTAATCCCAGCTCTCCAGGAATTAGAATCCTGAAACAGTGAGGAGTCACTGCCACCCTTTTACCACCATCCAAATCACTGGAAGTTACGAGACCATGGTAGTCCTTACTGAAGTCAGATCTACGATGAAGCTACTCCTTATTAGAGAAGTAATCACCTGACTTACAGGTAGCCTGCCATCTGGGAAATATCATCACTTGTTCAAGGGAGCAAATCCATGGATGTCACTAGTTTAGCGTTACATATTAGGTTACAACAGCAATATGACATTTGGCTTCGCTTCTCTCAGATCTGCAGCATCACAGTTTGTTAGATTCCTGGCAGAGAACTAGTTCATGTTACTGAGCCAGACTGTCTACTCTTTCAAATGAAATGCTAAAAGGCCCATGAGAAAGGCAGGGAATACCATAGGTACAGCAAAGTAGGATATGAATGAGAGGTGACTACCTTACTGTGAAAATACTAAGCATTTTCCTTAATTGGAATATTAAAGGTTACATGTGTGTGATGTAACATGTCTGTGCTTTTGCAGGTTTTGCCTTATTTGCAGCTAGCTAGCATTCTAGTTTTCCTCCACCTCATCCTCTTCCTCTTTCTCAAGGTGTATTTATATAAGCAACTCATCTTCACTACAGAAACCTTTTACTTTTAAACTGTATGCACAAACCCCCCAAATATACACAAGTCTGACACTGGCTGATAGGGGAGAAGGGCTGAGATGCAGCTCCCCTGGGATCCAGTCACCAGCAGCTGAACTAGAAAGACAGAGAGCAGAAACCTGGAGTTTTACAGGAACACCACTGCTCACCAACTCCTGTGTTTCCAGCAAGGGGCAGCTTTTGGGAGCCTCTGGTTTGCAGGACTTCTGGTTAGAACAAAGCCAGAGCTGTGAAGTACTGATTTGTGCAAGAAACGTGTTTTTCTGTGGGGATGAAGAAGACAAAGGTAGCAAGGGCAGCAGCACCTGACCATTACTATTCAGCATTGAAGCCTAAGAACTAGGATTATTCTTTCTGATAGAGAGGAATTAAAGATCTAAGCCACTGGATGTGAAGTCCTTAGTTATCCTTCAGTTTTCTGAGGCTTTAGCCTGGTGTTACACTACAGACACCAACAGGGTCTGAGATTTTGGCCTCTCCCTCATCAAATCTGGGACAAAGAAGTTATACACCAGAGTATCATCCAGATTGTCCTCTCCCAGGCCTAAACAGACCTCTTTATTAGTGGAAACTAGGACTTAGGTGACAGAAGCTCATGTGGTGTCTTCACATGAGGATGTCATGACCTCAGGGGCAATGTCAAAATTCTAAGCTATGAGCCTTTGCAAGGCCAGCAAGGAAATGCAGGGCAGAGACCCAGGAACTTCTTGCTACCATTTCTGTGCAAAGCAGATAGCCCTTGTCAGCCTGGAAGTTCACACAAGGCCGGGAAGCACTGTGCTAATGTAAGCTAATATTTTTGGGTCAGGCCTCTTGTATGGAATTTTGGTGTGACTCTTCAAGAAGGACAATGATTTTCTCACAGAAACCATATTTCTACTTGAGTTTTTTTAAAGTAATGGAAAGTTACTGGGCTGCCAAGAGTGGATAAGAAGGACAGTAAGAAGTACTTGAATCACCGGCTGCTGGCATTGAATACAACAACCTCTGGAGCCACAAAAGACAATCTTGCTCCTGTGGATTTCTGGTGTCCCTTTCACTTTGCTCTTATGTTTCTGTTTCAGGTGGTCCTGACTCCATTAACTTACAGTCCACACAGCTCATCCAGCAGAGGTGCAAGGAATCATCTCTGCACACATACTGTGAGTGTATCCAGCCTGATGTTAAGCATAGTCAGGTCTGCTTTGACACAATATGCAAGATATCCTCTTTTACTCCCTCTGATTCAGAAGCAAACACATCAAGTAGGCTGGATAACAGATGAGAGCTGACCTATCCCAGCCAGGAGGAACAGGCTCAAACAGCTACTTAGATGAAGTAGACTTGGAGTTATGTCATCAGTATCAATATTGCCCCTTTCTTCTGCTGCTTGGAAGAGACAGGAGCAGGTGCACCGCAAACTTCATAATACAAAGCTTCAAGCTTAGTGAGAGCTCTTCCTAACAAATTGCATTATTTGATGAGAATACTTTAGAAAACAGAACAAGGTTGTAGAACAGAGGCATGTAGTTTTTGTTTTGGTTCTTTTTTTTCTGCTAATCGAATGCTGATTTCAGCTCAGGTCATTGAAAAGCTGAGACATTGACAAAAGCAAAGATGGAGTGACAAGCAGGACTCCTTGTTCTACCTAGTCCTTCCCAGAGAAGGAAAGAGAGAAGACATCCCTACCACTCACAGCTGCCTGAGTACTCTTACTTCTTCACCTCAGGGTAGATCCCATGTCTCAGCATGAGGAAGCAGAAGAACCTGAAAAGGAAAATCATCTTATTGGTGAATTCAGTTGAAAAAGAACTGTGTGGCAAGAAACAAAGAAGGTTCTGCATGTGGCCATATCCTTGCTCTTTAGGAGATCAGGACTAAGCAGCACTGCACAGTTGCTTTCATGGCATTATGGAACTTACAGACCACGATTCAGACTTATAAGGAAAAGCAAGAATGAGTTGCAGGCCTCAGTATCAGCAGAGTTCAGGAAACCTAGTGCTGAATGGAGAGGGTCAAGATAGGCTAACATTGCAGGATACTTGAATTAACACCTACTGAATTATCAAATTAAGATAACAGGGTAATGAGTAGAGGAACAGAGTGTCTTTAGAGCTGAGGAAAAGGGAGAGAAGCATCACAAAGAAGTGCTTAGAAGGAAACAACACAACATCCCTCAAAATAATACTCATTTTTCTCCAACACACTAGTTGAACCTCTTCTGTTGGTAGGTAAAAATGCCTCCTACAGAAAGAAGAAACAGCAAAACACAACCCACAACTCAGGTTCCACAGGGAAAGGAAAGATCCTGAGACTAATCAGACAATCTCTAATGCTGAGCAGACCTTACAGTCATCGATCTTTATTGGTCACCACATCTCCTTTGAATCACATTTTGTTTTCAAATGTCTCAAAGCAGCTGAGAAGGGAAGAATGAGTGTGTTGGCCTGGTAGTCATGCTTCAAGAAGCAGAGAATGTTTGTAGGAGAAAATAATCTCAAAATCTGGTCAAATAATCAAACACAGGTCATGGCAAGAAGGAACTGTGCAATGCATCTTTCATGCAGGGTACAGTGGCGAGGCTTATGTAAATAGTGTTATTATCTGTAACACATATAGACATCAGCAGTCAAAGGAGGGCCTGCCATCATCTCTGGTACTCAGGAAAAACAGGGTAACACTGTGAAAGAGGAATATTAATCCTAATGCTTCTACACTCACAAATCTTCTACGTGATATTAGACAAACACTAGTAACCAGCACTTAAGTTCTCATTCAGGCAAATCTAGTAAAGATACACAGATATTTATTCTCACTCAGATGTAAAACTTAATCTCTTCCACCAGAGGCCACGTGGACTTTGAAGCTGGGCATAAGTAGTAAGCAAATATTGCTACATCTTTGTTGCTTCCCCTGAGAGGACAGAGGCAAAAAGGGCTGGAAAGTTGACTCAGCTGTGAATTCTGGTGAACTGCTACTTTTAACCAGAAAGATGAATTTTCTAACAAAAACTGTTTGCTATTACCTCCTTGCCTTGAATAAGTTCTCATAATAAAGCTTTAAAGTTGTCCAAATGCTCATCTTGGCAGTTTGAAACATAACTTACTATCTTGGTTTGGGACAGAACTGCTGCTCACTTAGAGTTAGTATTTTGCATTTGGTTTGAGAATCAGGCTTCATTAACATGCACAGAGTTCTATTTTACTGATTAGTCTGATCCAAACCCAAGAAATATTAATAAGTTGGCTCTATAGCCAGGAAGATTTTGCTGAAGAACCATATTTAATAGGATTTTAAAGGGGAAAGAAACATGTTATTTTAATAGATGCAAGATAATCACAGTTTAAGAATTCTTAAAAAAAATTTACCATTTTTGTGCTGATAACTACAAATAGTTCTGTGGACTTTAAGAAATCCCATTTAACTAAACCACTTTGCATTTTTTTTTAAAGCTACTTCTGCTATAGGTTACATCTAAATGGATTATAATAGAAGGAAATTAAATTACTTTGGTCCTCCTTGGCAGAACTTGGTGTAGCTGTCAGTCCTGCTGCACCGCACGTACAGCCACAGCAGCGTTTTGTGCTGTGCAATGCAGCACTATGCAGAAATTCCAGAGTTAGTGCTGAATTAGCTGGCTTCAGAGCTGCACAGATCGAGGTGGGAACACTGCCATGATAACTGGGGTAGTGCTGGCCCCAGCTAGGCAGACCCTAATCCACAGGCAGTTTGGGAATTTCGAAGCAGCACCATATCATGCAGGCTAGACACTTGAATATCAAGTAACAGGACATTTCCTTTCTTTTCTCCTGCTCCTCTTTTTTTGTTTTGACCTGCATTAAATTTATGCGTGGATGGTACCTCAGATACTACTAAAAGGGGTGAGGGAACCTTAAATTATTTCTAACCCCTTCTTTCCTTTAATACATCATGTATTTTCTCAAAAGTTTTTAGCATCAGTACTGAATTCTTTTCCTTAACTATGGAATAAAAAACCCATTAAAAATATAATGCCATTATAGTCCCAAGAAAATTGGCAGGAGAAACTGAGTAGCTTAAACCATTTTTGGAAGCCAATGAGACATGAAATTGATAGAGCTCTAGAAAACTTATGTAATAAATTACCCATGTGCAAGACATTGCCTTCTCCTCCTACTTTCAGTTGTGTACCAGAGCAGCTTCAAAGACTAAGCTTACGGGCAAATAACAGGCGAACTTTAGATATGAGTGGGAAAACTGAAAACAAAACAGTCATTCCTGAGACATAAACGCAGCCAACAGCTATAACTTGGATTTTTAACAACACTGCATGAAAGCAAAGTATAGAGCACTAGCACTTTGAGGAATTGCAAAGTAGAGGAGCTCTTAGGTCCTCTTAAGTCCAGAAGGAAACTATTCCAACTTAATTTATCTTTTCTCCTCATCTAGGCTAGCTCAAAAATTGATTAGTGATACTGAATAGTAACCATATTTTAAAATTGGTAAGATTTGGTCTTTAAAGTGTTCAAAGCAATAAAGGGAAACACATCAGCATTTAATGATCATATTTATTCTAAAATTTGTAGGCTAAATACCACCAAGCTATCAAATGATTTAGCTACCTTATGGAATAACATGGTTCAAGTTTACCTATTTTCTTCTTTGATTTGTGAAATAATTTGACTTGGACTAAAAGTTACCTTAGAAAATACCTAGCCCTAATTTGAAGATAGCAACATTTTGAAAGCTTTGTGTTCAGCTAAGCTATTCTTTTTCCAATATTTTAGTCTCCAGATTAGGAAACAAATCTTTGAAATGTGCCAAACACAACTGGCCTTCAAAGTGTCATTACATGGGCATACAAGTTACCAGGATTTAGTCATAATTATTATAAACTTTTAATGCACTGGATGTTATTCACATTCTAGGTACCAGATCCTTGAAATATACATCACCAGGCTGTTAAGTTAGAATAAAATTACTGTATTTGTTAAAGTTGTGGGTTACCCAGTCACTTCACAATGCTGCCATGTCTAATGTTCATATGTTGTGGATGAAACTGCAGAGGGAATCTATTACAAAAACCATAAACCTTGTTCCAGTGAGTCCTGTTTCCATCCTTTAGAAGACCCAGGTAAACAGTTGCAAATTATGCAGTTGCAATGTCTGGAAAGCAATTATTTTTAACTGAAAGTGAAATCACTGTTTCCTGAAAAAAAAACTACTCCAGCTATGAAAGAGATAGGGAGAATGAGAGAGTTTAATAAGCAGCTTCTTAACTGGTGTGCATTGGCACTGCAAGGAAATCTCCTCTGATGCAACATCACAGGGCTCTGTGTTTCCTGCAGGAATGAAAGCAGTAAGTGGCTGCAACTAAGATGAACAGAAGCCTGGAAAGTTTCTTTAGATAATTATGAAAATGCAGTTTGGTTGCAACTCAGCTAAAATTACTTTTTTTTTTTCCTCCCAGGAGACTTGTGTGATGAACTGTACAGCAAAGATCAGCAGGATGCCAGGAGCAGTTACTGTATACCCAAATTTGGCTAATAAACCAGCATAAAGCATGTCAGAAAGGTGATGCATAACTTGCTAAAGACAGAATTTGTTCTGTTTCCCTCTGCATGGTGTTAACTCCATTGGAAAGAGATGGTATAGATGCCTGGAGACTTTCTTTAGCTGTGCAAATATACAACTATTTCATTCTGAAGTGGCTTTAGGGGCTGGCAACCTAACAAAGTTTGCAAAGGTGTAAGAAAAAGAAAGAAAACTTTTTCAATGCCTATGGCTGGTATTTAACATAAGATTCCCACCACAATTTAGAGGATTTTGTCTCTTACTATCCATATGTCATTTCTGAGACAGCAGGAGACTTTACTTTCTAGAAAACTTGTAACATCTTTCTAACTTTTCCCAACTCCTGGGCTAGACATCACTTGAGAACCAAGAAAATTTAAAGAAATCTGAACTCCTTTACATTATTCATTGTAGGTTTTGATCATGCTCTTCTCTTTCTGCCATCAGATGTATATAAAGGAAAGGTTGAATCTCAGATGCCATGGAGATTCAAGGTAACTTCTCCATTTCAGAATCTATTGTTCACTATGACCACAGCTCAACTTACCTATAGAAGTAGAGAAAAATTAGCTATTAACTGGAAGCATAAATCCATCTGGAAAAAAATCTGTATCAGTCAAACAAACAAATAACTCTGCTATTAAATGAAAAAGTTGGTAGCAAAACACAGCTGTGCTTGAAATAATTTTCCATTGTGACTTATAAACTTCAAATATTGGTGTTTGGTTTTTTATTTCTTTGGTTTTTTGTTTGTTTGTTTTCAGTAAAATCTGATCCCAGGTAGTTTTAAGGCAGCTAGGAATCCATCAAGTGTTTTAAAATCCATAGTAATCTGAGATGTATTGACTTTGAAACCTGGCTATAAACATCCAAAGGGAAAATGACTTACCAATATGCCATATAAATATATGTGATCTCTAGTTGAGTTCTGGGAAAGATGAAGTTGACTGGCAAACCATCAAACAATTTGCATACAAGGTGTCCTTTAAATACATCTGTAATGATCTGTCTCATTTAAAAGCAAAGCATTTGCAAGTACATGAATAATCACTGAAATATACAAAGTGTATTTGTATAACAAACTTCAACCTGATTCTGAAGAGCAAACATGTATTTAAGGTGGTCCTTTGAAGAGGTCCAGAGAATTACCAGTGTATTTTCAGAGTGACAGCAAAGTGAATTTGATGATAGTATCTTCTAGGGCAGAGAGAAAAGGGGACTTTACAGTATATATACTGTATATTCCAGTGTATATACATGCTTTCCAGGAATATACCTGTACATGTGGATATACATTTCCCCATTTTCAAGTTGGCAACGGGACATTTTTATTCTTGCTCTGGAAAACACAGACCAGGAAGATCTATAGAGACTTTAGAACATAGGAAATCCATACAGATCTGGGTCTGGATCACGGTCACGCCAACGGGACAGTGACTAACCCCGAGTGACCCGGCAGCCGGGGCTTGGAGAGACCCGCTGCCCGAGTGCCTCTAGCCCGGAGGGCATCGGGCCGCACAGCGGGCACCTGTGCTGCCGTCTGGGGTACCTGTGCGGTGCCTCTCCAGAGGAGAGGCCGAGGGCAGGAGAGGCTGCGGCTGGGGCTGGGGCAGGGAGTGGGACTGGGGCGGAGAGGAAGCTGGAGAAGGAATTGGGGCTGGGGGTGCCGGGGAAG
>JAOXXN010033793.1:0-13318 GCA_026770055.1 Myrmophylax atrothorax
CCGGGCGGCCCGGGGGGCACGGGGGGGGCCGCGTGGGGTGGTCCTGGGGGGAGCTGCTCCCCCTGGCGCTGCGGGGAGGAGCGGGATTTCTTCACTGAGCGGTCGCAGTCTCCAAGGAGACTGCAGAGAGGCAGCTGCCCCCCTGCCGTGCTCCGGATGGATCCGCGGGAGAAACCTCCGCGTGCTCGGCACTGCGGCCCCGGCATGGCACGCGGGCACTGCCTGCGCCCGCTGCCGGGAACTGCCAGGGGGCCCTAAATGTGGGGGCTGCCCCACTGAGGCTGGGGTCTCACTGCTGATCCCCAGCACCCCAGTGTCACAACCCAGCATGGCAGTGATGCATTCCCAGCACCCCAGTGTCACAACCCAGCATGGCAGTGATGCATTCCCAGCACCCCAGTGTCACAACCCCACATGGCAGTGATGCATTCCCAGCAGCTCAGTGTCACATTCCAGCATGGCAGTGACCCATCCCCAGCACCCCAGTGTCACATTCCAGCATGGCAGTGACCCATCCCCAGCACCCCAGTGTCACCGGGTCACAGTCAAGTCGCTCGTCTGTGTCTGTCCATCGCTGTTCCTATGGATTGGGGTTGGCATTTGGAATCATCTGTGCTTTTAGGGTACACCCAGGGATTGTGGGGGCTGGGTCCTGCTGCCAAACCCCTGTTGGAGTGGGATTGCTGGTCCTCACTGTGGTGGTCATCTGCAAAGGTTAAGCTGCTTCTCTTTTCCTTCTCTCCTTCCCTCTCCTCCCGGAGCTGGAGCAGCTGGTGCTCCAGAGCCCGTCCTGGGTCCTTGTCTGTGCCAGCCCCTGCCTTGGGCCCCCCACACTGGGGGGCTTTCATGTCCTGGCACTGATGCCAGCCCTCCCGCCCTCTTTGGTCTCCCTAAGGCTGCAGGAGTGAGTTGTGCCCCCTGGCCTGGGGTGCCCCCGTTAAACGGCATTTATTTCCCTCTGGATTTTATCCATCTGTAGATCCACTGTGTTTTTATCCCAGTGCTGCTGACGTGGTTTTAATTACCTGTGAGTGCAATTAATGATGTGTTTGCCCCTCGCCTTCCACATCAATGGAATATACATGATATATAACATAGAATATATAACAGAAAATTCCTAATACACAATATATAAAATGCATATTTAGGGTTGATTCCAGGCTCTTCTGGAAGGTTTCACCTCTATGGCCCGGCAGCTCCACAGCCGCGTGCCAGGCCCGGCTCTGCCGCCGGCACATTCCCACCGTATCCGGCAGCAGCACTTGGATATCGCGGCTCCGTCGGGGAGCTCCATCCCGACCTGCCGAGCGATAATTGGTCCCACGGCACCTGATGGAGGAGATTGGAAGTGACAGACTGAGAATTGAGTGTAATGAAATCCTCCAGCCTTTCATCTCCAGCCTTCATCTCCCGGTGCGGGATGAATCCCAGGGCGGGAGCCGGGCACTGTGAGTATCCCCAGTGCTTGGGAACAGCATGGATCGGCGTGGAGACACGGCTCCTACTGCTCCAGGTGCAGTGCCAGTGCTGTGGTGTGTGGGAATGGCTGGAGTCCCTTCACCAGGATGGCTGGAACCCCTCGACAGGATGACTGGAACCCCTCACCAGGATGGCTGGAATCTCTCACCAGGATGGCTGGAATCCCTCACTGGGATGGCTGGAACCCCTTGACAGGATGGCTGGAATCTCTCACTGGGATGGCTGGAATCCCTCACTGGCATGGCTGGAACCCCTTACTGGCATGGCTGGAACCCCTTGACAGGATGGCTGGAACCCCTCACTGGGATGGCTGGAGACCCTTGCCAGAATGTCACCGACATCTGGGGCTGGGCCCATGGGGTGTTCCAGTTTTTGGGATGATCCAGGCACCTCCGGGCACAGGGAAGCCCTTCCATGGCTGCGGGTGGTGCCCATCACTCCGGCATCATGCACTGCTCAGCCCTCAAACCCCATGGTGGGATTTGGGATCCATCCATCCCTTTTGGTGATGGATCCAGCCCTGCTGAAGCGATTTGCCAGTGTTGGATCCATCCAAAGGCAGAACTGAGCCCTGTCTGGCAGCGCTGTGGGATGGGAGGAAGAGGCAACCCCAGGAACACTGGGACAATGTCTCAGACCTGTTGGATCCACCTTGGAGCTTTCCTGGGTGTTGATGTCAGCACCATTCCCAGAGTCTGGGATACTTCCCCTTCCCTTTTTTAATCACAGGCTCCCTCCTTGGACAGCCAGATTCCAGACTCCCATCAGCCGCCCTGGCTATATTTGCAGGATTGATGCAATTGCACCACAAATCTGCTCCAATCCTCCAATTTATCTAAATTGATATCTTAATTGGTAATTCTCTTGGAGAGGGGGAGTCAAACACATGGATCTTGATTAAAAGTGAGAAAATAGGGAAAAAAGGCAGCCTGCTGGTGGTGGGGTGGGAGTTTTGAAGGCTGGAAGTGGGACAGTGTCCCCTAGGCTGGAGCAGGGACATGGTGGTTGATGGAGGGCTCGGGGGGTCTTGGCAGTGCTGGGAGCTGGAGGGAGGAGGTGGAAATGGGATCAGGAGTGGAGATATCCCAGCTCCTTTCCCGGTGGTGCCGCTGCTCCAGGACTCACCGGTCCCGGCTCCCGCCTGCGCCGCAGAGATAAGGTTGGCATTGGTGGTGTGGGATTTCTTTAAGGATTGTGGGGATGGCCCTGGGACACCTTCCAGTCGTGTTTTCCAAGGACACAAAGCTGAGGCCGTTTGGTTTGCTGCGTTTCTCCTGGACAGTGGCTCATTTCTGTGCCCTGCCCCACACCAGCTGGTGGTGGCTGCTGGGCAGGGATTGTGGGCACCCCTGGGTGCCTCCAGCCCCCTCCAGGTGGGACACGGGTGGGGGGACCCTGGGGCTGAGCCTGGTCCGGCTGCTGGAGCCATGGGGGCCTCGTGTCTGCCAGGAGCTCCCAGCAGAGCTGACACGAGCTGTCACCACACCGGGCAGGGAAAAGCTGCAGGCACAGGGAAGCTGGAAGTGGCTCTGAAAGAGGGAGAACAGATGGATTTGGGCTTGGGTATTTTTTTCCAGCTCTCATATGAGCCTGCACGCGGGTTCCTGGGCTTTCTGACACGATTCCAAAGGCAGGGAGCTGCGGGCTCCTGCTGGGCTGGGAGCAGGTGAGGGACTGTCCAGCCCCCACCAGGCTCCGGACAGCGGGAGCCGACCCCATGAGTCCCTCCCTGCTGGGGATCAGCCAGGCAGGGCCAGTGTCCTGGGGCCAGCATCCCAGCTGGGATGTGGGTCCCACGGGACAGTGTGGTGCCCTCAGTGTCCGGGGTGCTGCCAGGCAGGGTGCCAGGGCCGTGTCCATCTGTCTGGACACGCGTGTCCTGCCACAGAGCCCAATGACACCCAAAGGTCGGTGCTGGGGCGGCTCCGGCCCCTCACGCAGCTGCTCCCTGAGGGGCCAGGGTTTAAGATGGATTTTTGTGTGCCTGGAATGTCATGGCTGGTCTGTGGCAGCAGCATGGCCCCTCACAGAGGGCCTGGGGCAGGGGGTGGAGGGTGGCTCCTCATCCAGTAGATTTCAGAAAGAGCCATATTTTACCCAGACCCCATCAAAGACTTGTATTTTCTCTGCTTCTTTCCCTGTCACTCGCTGACTGCTGGGATATTTATGTGGCGCTGGAACTGCTTGGTACAAAGGACCTGCCTGGCATGCTGCCAGCCCTATCCAGCACCGCCGGAGCTGGAGCTGCTGGGCCTGCACAGCAGGGAAGGGCAGGGAATGACCTTGAGGTCAAGGGCAGCCTGGCCCCTCGAGCTGCTGTTTTCGAGCCTGTTTGAGTTGGATTTATAACCCTGTGTGAGAACTGGGAATGGAGCTGGTCAGGAAAGCTCCCATCCCACCCGTTTTTAGCAATCTCAGCTGCTTCATCCCTGGAAATGAGCTGCTTCTTCCATCTCTGTGCCAGCCCGGGGTGCCGATGGCAGAGCCTGGGGTGCCGTGGGTGCCTCGTCCCGCTCGGTTGGTGCCGTGTGAGGCTCGACAGATGGTTTGCAGGTGTCTGCAGGGAGCTTTCCTCAGCCAGCTGGATTTTGGGAAGAGGGTGGCTGCACAGCTTGGCAGCAGTTGGATGGGAGCTGTGAATGCCGACCGGCTCCTCCGTCCCTGCAGAGGCTCTTCTGGCACGTCGGGAGTGCGGGCGCTGCCACAGCCCTGCCAGGAGAGCTGGCACTGTGTCCCTGGGGAGGGTGGGAATTCAGGGGATGGTGCTGGGAATTCAGAGGATGGTGCTGGGAGAAAGAGTGTTATCCAGGCAGGGAAGAAGTTGGTTTGCTCTGCAAAACCCCCCGGAGTGGTTTGGGCGCCAGCACAAATCCCGAGGGTTATGGCGCCGGTGCTGTGGCTGCCCCATCCCTAGGAGTGTCCAAGGACAGGTTGGAGCAACCTGGGCTAGTGAAAGGTGTTCCTGCCCAGGTGGAACTGGATGATCCTTAAGGTCTCTTCCCACCCAAACCATTCCATGATCCTTCTATGGGCAGCTCAAGGCAAGGAGCTCCCCCCAGATCTGCACCTTGTCACTGTCCCCATGAGCACAAGGAGGACGGGCCCTGCTGCAGCAGCAGGTTGTTCCCAGCCGGTCAGGAGCCCCGTGCCAGGGTTGAATCCAAGGCCAGGCAGCCGGGATGAGCCGTGCCTGGTGAGGCAGCGCTCGGATCACCGGCAGGGTCTGCGTGGAGCCGCTCGTGTCTCCCTGTTTGTTGAGCAGGGTTTGTACTACACAAATTGCTCCGCACTCAACGAGCATGAAAGATTAACGAGGAACAATCCCATGAACTCATCAGTGCCTGCTCTCCGCTAAATTACAGCTACAAGGATCATGGCAGCTCATCCATGGATTGTGTAACAGAACTGATTGCGGCGTGTCCGGCGCTCGGAGGGCTCCGGCACTGCCCGAGTGGATCCGAGGTTTCGGCAGAGCGGAGGGGCAGCCGAGGAGAGCAGGGACAGGGGCACGGAGTTCCCGGCTCAATATTTAATGGGGGCTGCGAGCGCTGCCAGGGAGGAGACATGTGCAGTCAGCATGTTCCTGCAGCCTGGATTCTGCCCTCCGGGCAGCATGTGCTGCGCCTGGAAAAGTGATTCGCTTGCATCTCCGGCTGCCGTTCCTCGCTGCCGTCTCCCAAAGTCATTCCACCACGGAATGGAAAAGCAGCCGGTTGGTGTTTACCCCACGAGCCTGGATTGCGGCAGTGCAGGGTGTTAAATCCTGAGGGGGGTGGTTTGGGGACTTTGGGGTGATCCAGGCCGCTGGTAAAATGGCTCTGCTTTGTCTCTGGAACGTTTTCCTGCCCCAGCTGTGAGCAAATGCCCGAACGCGGCACAGCCGGAGCCTGGCTCCTGGGGGATCTGTCGGGGCCAGGTACGAGGCCTGATCCGGGTTGGATTAATTTGTGAACTGGCACAGTTGGGTTCCTGTATGGATTACAGCTGCTGGCGTCCCAGGAAATTGCTCATGGCTCAGAGAGCAGAAGCTCAGCAGTGAAAAAAGGACAGACTCCAGCCCGGAGCGGTGGAGCAGCAGCAGCGGCAGCGCAGGGGAGCAGAAGCCGAGCTGGTGATGGACCAGCCGGCAGCCCCGGAGCCGGTGTGGGGAGCAGGGCAGGACCTTGCCAGCAGTTACGGAGCAGCTTTTCCACGAGGCAGCAGCTCCGTGGCTGCCAGTGATGGCACGAGGCCCCCGGGGCCGCATCGCCCCAAGGAAGCCCCGCTCAGCCCATCTGCTCCTCACAGAGCAGCCTCTGGAGTGCTGGGTGTGCCATGGCAGGAATCATCCCTGGAGATCAGGCTGTGCTAAAGCACTTCCCCAACAACTTCCAGCTAAGTGTTGTAATTCCCCTGACCCAGCAGAAGTGCCTGGTGTTCGACACTGGTGCTTTGGGGAAGTTCCAGGCACCTGCCAGCTCGCATTCCGGAGCATGAATGCGGAATCACGGAGCTCCAGCGTGCTCCGGGAGCTGCTCCAGAGGGTTGAGCCGTGCCCGCAGCCGGAGGCAGCGGAGCAGGAAGGGGCAGCCCCGGCCCCGGCTCCGGCTGCCGCGCTTGTTTCTCGCTCGGCTGAGTGAGCGTGAAAACGCTGAGGGGAGGATGGAGCTCTGACCTTCTGATCTCCTCGGGAGCTGCTGCGAATCTTCAGCTGATGGGAAAATTGCACAAAATTAGAGAGGAGCCTCAATCCTGCCCCAGTGCTGAGCCCTGCCAGGAACTCTGCCCAGCTCTCACGGCGCCCTCATGCCCAGGGAATTGAGCCCCTGATTTTAGGGCTGTGATGAACCTCTGCAAAGGCCTCATTTGCTTCTCTCAGAGGCTTCTCCATCTGGGAGAGGAGCCAGAGCTGGCCCTGCCCGCAGTGCTCTGCTCGGGGGTGGAGTTCAGTGCCCAGCATGACCTGGGCATCGCTTGGCATCACCCCAGATCCTGCCCAGTGACAAGGGATCGCTTGAGGGTCACTGAAGGGATGCTGGAGGCATGACAGGGGCACACGGGGGCATCCCCCAGCTGATGGGGTACTGGTATCACCTGGCATCACCCCAGATCCTCCCCAGTGACCAGTGGGATCACCCTGGGGTGACTGAGGGGACACTGGAGGCCCGGCAGGGGCACAGGGTGGCACTCCCCAGCTGATGGGGTCCACCCCCAGCTCCCAGGGCAGTGAAGAGTCAGGAGCAGCTCCATCCCCACATGGGCAGGATGGGGTTCTCCGGCACTGAGACCCGAACCAGGCTCATGTCCTGGCCCTGCTGCCTCCCTCCTCCTCCTCCTCCTCCTCCTCCTCCTCCTCCTGAGCTCAGAGCTGGTCACAGCCAAGGCTCCTCTTTCATCCCTCCTCCAGCCAGGATTGTTCCCAAGGCATCCAACCCTCTTGGCAGAGCAGGGAGCTCGGAGCCTCCCCCAGCTGATGGGGTGTGCGAACACCCCCCATACCCCCTCCCCACACCCCCTCCCCACACCTCTCCCAGCGCCGCAGCTGCCGGGAATCATGAATATTCCCCCTGCCATTAGCACCGGCTGGATGTAGGGATTTAGTCGCCAGACATTTGGAGATGTGTAGCAGGAATGAGGTACCACCTTAGAGGGACGGGGTTAGAGTTAGGGGGCCAGGGTGTCACCTCTGGGTGTGCTGGCAGTGCCCCGAGCCATGCCATGGACCCCCTGGAATCACAGGCCCTGTCTGGGTGCCATGGACCTGCCTATGCACAGATCCTGTGGGACATGGACCCTGCCAGTGCCATGGACCCTGCCTGTGCCATGGACCCTGCCTGTGCCATGGACCCTGCCAGTTCCATGGATCCTACCTGCATGATGAATCCGTCCTGCCTGTGCCATGGATCCTGCCAGTGCCACAAATCCTGCCTATGCCATGACTCCTGCCAGTGCCATGGATCCTACCTGCATGATGAATCTGTCCTGCCTGTGCCAAGAACCTTACCAGTGTCATGGATCATGCCGGTGCCACAAATCCTGCCTGTGCCATGGATTGTGCCTGTGGCACGAATCCTGCCAGTGCCACAAATCCTGCCTGTGCCACGAATCCTGCTGGTGCCGTGGATCCTGCCTTGCCATGGATCCTGCCTGTGCCATGGATCCTGCCTGTGCCACAGGTCCTGCCTTGCCATGGATCCTGCCTGCATTCCGGATCCCTCCTGCCTGTCCCACCAGCTCAAAGCTGTTTCCTGGTGTCTGGCAAGGGGCTCATGGGGTGGCCTGTGAGCAGGACAGGGTGACAGTGACGGTGACAGCTCGGGATGTGCCCTCTGCCAGGCCCCACGGAGGGGACGGCAGCTCCATCCATCCAAGCTCTTTCCCTCACTCCCGGCCTGGCCGTGCTGTCCTAGTTTTCTCCGGCTGTTGTTCCTCCTCCGTCACGTGCGGGCTGGGCACGGAGCGCTCCGGCACAGCTCCGGCTCCCCGGGTGGCTCCGGGCTGGGCTCCGAGCTGCTCCCAAATCCTGCCACTCACAACTGCCCCTCGACCCCGTGCCAGGTCCCGGTGCCCCGCGGGGCTGTGCTGAAGGATTCACGGAAATTCGATCCCCCGGGAGAGGGACAAAAGGGGCTGTGAGTGTGTCCCCTCCCTCTTGACCCCAGAATGGGACATGGAGGTCCCGTGGAGCCACAGCCCCGTCCTACATCCCTCAGGGATTGTGTTATCCTCTGAAATTCAGGATAGCAGGGAGCGGGGGGAAGTGTGGATGCTCTTCCCAGAGCCCTGAAATGGCTGTGCTGCCCGAGGCAGGAGCGTGGCAGCAGCTGCCGGCTCTGCCTGAGCACAGCCTGTCCCTGTCCTTGTCCCTGTCCCTGTCCCCGTCCCCACGGTGGCGGTTTTAGGAGGCAGAAGCACATCCTGGTGTCACAGTGTCCCGCAGCCAGGCCTTGGGTCTGGATCATCCCAGCTCTGGGATCAGTGACCCCATTTTCACGCTCCTTGGGAGTGGATCAGCCAAAACGCTGCTGGAGACTGAAATCCACGTGGCCCTCGCTCAGTGCCCGTGGTGCCACATCCCGGCACTCATCCAGGCTGAGCCTCCTGTACCTGCTCCGGCTGCTCTGCCCCACATCACTGGCTGTTCCTGGGGGTGGAATTCCAGCATGGAGCCTCAGGAGCAGCAGGGTTGGCAGGGCTGGCGGCAGGAGGCTCTGCCCAGGAGCTGCAGGGGCTGTGGGACACGTGGGCAGTGCAGGGGATCCCAGGTGTCCTGTGGGACTGCCTGGATTCGGTCAGGGGTGCCCCAAAAACACCATCTCCCAACTAATGGGGGGTGTTTGGGATGCAGCCCCCAGAATCTGGGTGTCTGGAGTGCCAATATAGAATGTCTGGGATGCAGTGCCCCACTTCCAGGTGCCCACCAGTGGGGTCTGTGTTCCAGAATCCAATGGATATTTAGCATAAATCCAACTTACTTCCATGATTTCTGCATGTTTTTGGACAAATCATTCCTGAGGGAGACACACGAGCTGTGGGTGGACTAATTCCAGTGGTGGGAGGAGGAATGCTGTGACAGCAAGGCCGTATCTCCAGTTTAGCCACCCCTTTCTGGGAAAACCTTGGCTGCTCCAGGGATGCTCCTGGCCATGCCAGGGCTGTCAGCTCCCAGTGGGTCACTGGGGTTGCTGGTGCAGCTCTGGCACAGAGCAGTGTGTCTGTGAGGGGCTGCAGCAGCTTTTCCAGGGATCTCAGCAGTGTAAGGTTCATTCCAGCAGCTTTTCCAGAGCTCCCGGGACTTTGGGGGGCAGTCAGGCTCATTTAGCACAGGATTCCAGCGTTGTGCTGGGGAAAAAAATGAAGGAGGAGAAACCCACAAACGACTTGTGAAATTAGGGGATATTTTTGTACGTCTCAATTTCCTCATTAGCGGCGCCGGAGCCTCCAGGCCCTGGGGAGGGGGTGTGAGGGGCTCCGTGCCAAGTGCCGCTGGATAATGAATCCCCATGGATGGGCAGTGCCGTGCTCGGCTAGTTCCCAGATTAATTCCTCAGAAAGGGCACTGCCTTCCCTGCTTCCTCCTGACATCTTTTGGGAGCTGGCTGAGGTTGCCACGGACCTGCCAGTGGGGTTAAACCCCCCTTGGAACGCTCCCGCCAGCACTGAAGCCCAAATTAAGGAATTCTTCCCCAATTCTTCCTCATCCAGGAATGTTAGAATCATAGAATCATGGAATGGTTTGGGTGGGAAGGGGCATTAAAGCCCATCCAGTGGGCACCTGGGACACCTTCATAGCCCAGACTGGTCCAAGCCCTGTCCAGCCTGGCCTTGGACACATCCAGGGGCAGCCACAGCTTCTCTGGCCATTCCCCAGTATCCCTCTTTAACACTGGCAAAACACAAACTTCAATGGCTTTGATGTTGCTTTTCACTGGATCTTGATGGATTTGCTCCAAGTTTTTCCTTGGAAAGGGTAATCCTGTGGTGAAGGAGGTGATTTGTAGTCACTGATCCATCCCTGAGGGTCCCACGTGTGGAAATGGAGTGAGGGATGTTCTGTCTGCTGGCACCAGGCTCCCGTGGCTGGGAGAGGAGAGATCTGAGGGATGCCTGTAATTAGCCTGAGCGTTTAATTTGATCAAACAAGGGGCTAAAGCCATAAGCGGCCGTTGGTGTGAAAGCCTCACACTTGATTCCGAGTTATCTTAATTCCAAATTATCTTAATCCAGCATTGGCACAGCTGGGATTGTCTCCTGAGTGCCAGGGGTGAACTGGGCTCGGTAGCCACCCTTGGAGCCGGCCCTGGGGGTACCAGGGACTGGGGGGACAGGGAAGGGGGAGGCTCTGTGGGGGTACCAGGGACTGGGGGGTCAGGGACGGGGGAGGCTCTGTGGGGAACCCAGTCTGGTGTCACAGTCATGGAATCATGGAATGGGTTGTGTTGGGCTGGGAGGGACATTAAAGCCCACCCAGTCCCATCCTCTACCGGGGTGACGTTGCCCAGAGAAGCTGTGGCTGCCCCTGGATCCCTGGGAGTGTCCAAGGCCAGGTTGGACAGGGCTTGGAGCAGCCTGGGCTATGGGAGGTGTCCCTGCCCATGGCAGGGATGGAATGAGATGAGCTTTAAGGTCCCTTCCCATCCAAACCATTCTGTGGTCCATGAGTCTATAATTTATAACTTTATTATTTATAGTCTGCTGATATTTTGTGCTGAAGCAGCGTCTGCAGCTTCGCCGTTATTTCCGTGCCGTCACATCCATCCTTCCCGGCCATTTCCATTTGTCCTGTGGCGTTTCTGTTCCATTTCCCCGTGGATCAGAGCTGTGGAGGCTCCCTGTGCCAAGGGCTTTGTGCTCCTTCATCCCTGTCTGCGGCGGTGATGATGGTGGGTGTGCAATGCCATCAGTGGGGTCTTGTACTTGGATCCCTTTGGGGTCTCCCAACTGGAATGTTGAGGACATGGAGCTCCATCCCTGGGGATGAGGAGCTTTGACTGGAACAGGAGTCTGGGGCCCTTTACAGCCCTGGGATGCTGCGATGGGACAGTGCCAGGGGCGGATCTGGCTCATCCCGGGCAGGATCCGGCTCATCCCAGGCAGGATTCGGCTCATCCCGGGCAGGATTCGGCTCATCCCGGGCAGGATCTGGCTCATCCTGTGCCGCGGGAAGCAGCTCCCCAGAGGATGCTCGTTCAGTGTGAAGCACATGCTGACAAGACAAACAACTTTATTAATTTAAGCTGCCTAATGGGCTCGGGAGCAGCCGCGCGGCGAGGGCGGGGAGGGCACGGAGCCGCCTCCGTGGGCACGGGGGTTCCCGCTCCGTAAAACCCTGTCCTTGGGCCTGAGCGGCAAATTCCCGGTCTGGAGCCTTCTGGGAATTATTGGCCGCAACCAACATGGACTTTTGTCCCCATTTTTGAGGAGTTTGATGTGCTGGGAATGGCGGGATCGGGAATGTGGGCGCTCCTTGCCCCAGTTCCAGTGGGCTTGGCTTGGTTTGGTTCCCAAAGAGGGAGTGGGGATGTTTTCCCAGTGCAGGTGGGAGTCAGCTGATGTTGCACACAGTTTGTCCCGGGGTGCTGCAGCACTGGCTGCTGAGCTCGGGGTGGGATGTGCTCCTTCCACGTTGGCACATCCCAGCCATGTCCCTCTGGGATGTGGAAGAGCTGGAGGGACAGGGCCAGGGACCCTCTGTGGGTCCAGAGCAGAGCGTGCCGAGGGGAAAGCATTAATGCAGCCATGGAATTCCTGCGGAAAATGCTGTCTCCTGCTTCATCTGCTGCTCCCTCAGGCGAGAGGAGCCTCAAGGTGACCGTGCCCGGCACGTTGTCCTGTGGCACCGGGGCTGGGCTGTGCCGCATCTGCCGCGCATCTGAGGGGCTCCTGTGTCCCTGGGAGCCCCCCTGCTCTGGAGCAGGACCCCCAGTGTCTCCCCTGTGGCAGGGCTGGGTTCTTGGAGAGAGGATTGGGGTGAAATCCACCCAATTTCTGCTCCTACCAGGGGCTCCCAGCTCCTACAGCAGCTGGTGCATCCAGAGAGGCTTTCCTCAAAACCTTTCCTTTCCTCCTTTGGGATCCTGTTAACCCAGTAAGAATCCCTTGGGGATGCCCATGACTCGGGTGGGACCCCATTTTTGGGGACACCCCCACCACCTTCCGAGTGCTGCCACTCCTCCACTCCATTCTTAATGGGATGGAGCATCCCAGACATCCCAGGCTTGTTGGAGGATGCTCCCCATCCCCTCAGCTGCAATTCCTGCTGTTCCTCATGGGATGGAGCATCCCAGACACCCCGAGCCCAGTGCAGGGTGTCCCCCATCCCCACGGCTCCGGGTCCTGCCGCTGTCCCCCACGGAAAGGGGCTGGCAGAGGGAGCAGAGCCGGCAGCACGTGGCAGAAGGTTTAAATTAGGGTTGTTCTCTCTGTGATTAATCGGTGCCTTCGGGCTCGATGTAGATTGATGGTCACCGGGAGGCTCGGGAGCCGTTCCCGGTGCCCTGGGGAGGAGACCAGAGCGGCAGCGCCGGCAGCGCCATCAATAGCGGGGCTGGGCCGTGTCGGCCTCGATGAGGGAGGCGGGGATGGATACGGGATGAGACAGGGAAAGGCAGCGGCGGGGCTGGAACAGGCTCTGCCCCTCGCGGCAGCTCCCGGGGCTGCGCTGGGGAAGGGGATGCAGGATGGGGAGAGCTCGCTCCGTGCCGGACGTGGTTCCATGGCGAGGATGGGGATGGAGCGGAGCTTTTGTTGCCACGTGCTGCTCACTGGGGCTGGACTGTGCCCAGAGCCTGGCTGAGCCTGGCCTTGCCGGGCTGGCTCTGGCTGTGCCATTCCAGGCTGGCTCTGGCTGTGCCTTGCTGGGCTGGCTCTGGCTGTGCCTTGCCTGGCTCTGGCTGTGCCTTGCCTGGCTCTGGCTGTGCCGTTCCAGGCTGGCTCTGGCTGTGCCTTGCCGGGCTGGCTCTGGCTGTGCCTTGCCGGGCTGGCTCTGGCTGTGCCTTGCCTGGCTCTGGCTGTGCCGTTCCAGGCTGGCTCTGGCTGTGCCATTCCAGGCTGGCTCTGGCTGTGCCTTGCCTGGCTCTGGCTGTGCCGTTCCAGGCTGGCTCTGGCTGTGCCTTGCCTGGCTCTGGCTGTGCCGTTCCAGGCTGGCTCTGGCTGTGCCTTGCTGGGCTGGCTCTGGCTGTGCCATTCCAGGCTGGCTCTGGCTGTGCCTGGCCTTGCCAAGCCCCTCCACTGCCAGGGAGCTGCTGCAGGAGAGGCAGGAGAGGAGCTTTGGGGAGCCTTGAGGGGTCGGGCTCTGCTCCAGGGCACAGGGACAGGAGGAGAGGGCACGGCCTCAGGCTGGGCCAGGGCAGGGGCAGGT
>JAOXXN010033794.1:0-13293 GCA_026770055.1 Myrmophylax atrothorax
ATTGAAGGATGCAATTTAAGGTCCCTTCCAACCCAAACCATTCCAGGACTCTGTGGTTCACTGAAAGGAAGAAAGAAATGGTTGGATCAAGCATCTCTGAAAGCCTGCTCTGTCGTCTGTAGTGGAGATGTTTTAACCTCCAGTCTCCCTGGAAAACTGGGTTCTGCTGGGCTGCACCTTGGGCAAAACTGGCATGGGAGATTGGTGGAACTGGGTCCTGCCAAGATGCTGTGGGCTGCCAAGAGGCCTTTTAAGCCAGACGAAATCCACTCATCATGGGAAGGGTGCCATGGAATTGTAAACTTGGAGAAGTTTCCTCCCCACTGCCCTGACCAGGCAGGTTCTGCCCCAACAGATGGGGGGAGATGAGCAATACCCAGGGGATAATGCCCCTCGAGGAGGAGAGAAGGGGTTGGGCAGCTGCTCCTGGGAGCAGGTGTGGTGGAGGAGGTGTCCAGGTGCACCAGCTCTGAGGTCTTACTCCAAGCTTTAGTACTCCAAGGTGTATTTTCAGTCTGTGACTGTGCCTTGAGCTTGTGTGGCCTGCACTTATCTCAAGCATTGGAGATGACAGCTGGCAAAGAAATCTGATGCTAAAACTCCATTTGAGGTTCCTTTTCTCTCTCTGTAGTCTTTCTCATTTAATTAAGGGCCTCGCCTACTTCTGTGCTGGAACTGAATTATCTGCTGTCACCTTTAATATGCCCAGGGTTGAGTGAGTTCAGCTGGAGCTGGCAAACTAGCAGCTTGCACCTCCTGGGGACAAAGGAAAAGAACTGAATTTCTCCCACACTCTTCACCCTCCTCTTGACCACAAAGGCAGGATTTGCCCCCTGGGCCTGGTCCCTCTTGCTCCTCTCTCCACAGTGAGGCTCTCCAGCTATGGGGTTTTGGGGAGCAGAAGCCAAAACAGAAAGTTCAGAGCTGTGCCCCCAGAGTAGCTCTGACTGTGTGAAAGCAGCAAGTTTCTGCAAGTTAAAGCTGTTTCTAATTCTGGGTTTCAAAATGAGCTTAAATGCCAGTAGTGATGTCATGTTCATTTACATTTAGATTCTGTTTCTATTTATTTTTGCTCCCATTATCTGCATCTTAGTTCTAACAGTTGGGGGGATTTTTTTCATCCATCCAGGCTCTCCTTGATATGAGCAGCTCATTTTTTTACTTAAAGCCTGCCAGATTTCATGCCTTATTGATTCAATAAATGAAGAAGAATGACAGGTAGAAGGGGAAATGGATGTTTCCTCCCCAAGGGAAGGCTTATAAGTTTGATATGAACTGTTTCTCTGGGAAATGTTTCCTCTGATTGCCACTGAAATGGCTCTGGGAGGAAGTTAGAGGGGACCATTCACTTTGGGTTTGTCCTGGCTCTGCAGAGCTGGGGAGATGCTTTGGGTTTAAGATGTTTCCTGTGCCATATTACAGAAACATGAAGTGCCTGTGTGTGAGAGATGGCTCAAAAATCACTGCCCAGCTCTGCTCCCAGAGCAGCTCCTGAGGACCAACTCGAGCTCCCAGAGCACTCTGAGATTAGCTGTGTCCTCAAATGAAGGTTCTGAACCCCTTTGTATCCCCAAATCAGGAGGCAAAGACAGAAGAATCATGGAATTACAGGCTTGTTAAGTCTGGAAAGGCCCTTTCTGATGACCAAGTCCAACCATCCTCCAGCACTACCACCACGTCCACCACTAAACCATCTAAGGTGCCACATCCATGTGGTTTTTTAACTCCTCCAGGGGTATGACTCCAGCACTTCCCTGGGCAGCTGTGCCAGTGTTTTACAACCCTTTCCCTGTTGGATCAGGTGGCATCTGGAAATCCAGACTCGGAAGAGCAGGCCAGGGGGTTTCAGGCAGGGACCAGAGCACTTCTGAGCATTGGGTTCTTTAATTCTCACAGAGAGATGGAGGAGATTTAACTCCAGAAGAAACAGAAGGAATAACACAAGGGCCATCAGCAGGAGTTCATACTTACTCCTATAAATATCCCCTGGGGGGACAGTTCCCTGATGGGATGGTGTTTGATGAGTCCCCAGAATAATTAGCTAATTATTAGAAAACACAGGGCATTTGGTATCTCTCCAAACTATTGTTTCAGGCTCTCCACAGACACAAACACACAGATTTGCCTCCTCACACTTCTCAGAACAGAGAGGTTTCCAGGAGTCCTGGTTTTTAATTGAAGATCCTGAGATAATGGCATGACTTCAGGAGGCAGGACACTCGTGTGTGACTCAATCCAGGCAGGTAAGTGAGAGCAGAGACAAGGCACAGATGAAAAGCAGCTCTTTATTGTGCATAAAAACTTACATTAAACTAATAATCTAAAGGCTGCAAATGGAAGGAGGCCTCAGTCAGAAAATAGCAGGCTGGAGGTTGATGTTGTGAATTTAATTCCCCCCCTTGCCCATTTGCATTCCAATATTCCCCCTAATTACACAACCACATCATTTCCCAGAGGAATGCTGTCTTGAGCTTGGAGTTGTTGTTGCCACATTTGTGAAGCATTAATTTAGGGGTTTTTTAAAGAGCACAAAACCTGAGTGTGACAACTGCTTGCCACTCCTTTTTACTGTGACAGGGAGCTGCTATGAATGACATAGGGGACATCAGGTACCACAGCACACCTCTGTGTGGCACCTTCCCTGCAGAATTCCACTAGTCCAGCAGAACAGGTAAGACTTTCTGTTGTTTACTGGAAAGTCTGTATCAGGAAGGTGAGCTCAAAGATATTGGGCTCCTCAGGTAATGAAGGAAATTTCCTGTGCCATTACTTTGGACCATCCATGACATGAAAGACATTGAGGTGCTGGAGTGTGTCCAGGGCAGGGAAAGGAGCTGGGGAAGGGGCTGAAGCAGCAGGAGTGGCTGAGGGAGCTGGGGGGACTCAGCCTGGAGAAAAGGAGGGCAGGGGGGACCTTCTCGCTCTCTGCAACTCCCTGACAGGAGGGGAGAGCCGGGGGGGATTGGGCTCTGCTCCAGGGAACAGGGACAGGAGGAGGGGGAACGGCCTCAGGCTGTGCCAGGGGAGGTTTAGATTGGACTTTGGGGAAAATTCCTCCATGGAAAGGGCTGTCCAGCCATGGCACAGCTGCCCAGGGCAGGGGTGGAGTCCCCACCCCTGGAGTGTTCAGGAAACCTGTGGATGTGGCATCTGAGCACGTACGTGGTTAATGGTGACCATGGTGGTGGTGCTGGCTGATGGTTGGACTCGATCTTAGAGGTCTTTTCCAACCTCAGTGATTCTGGCATTCTGGAATTCCACTTCTGTGCTGGACATTTCCAGTTTTCAGACACAAGGAGCCACATTTACAAATGGTGACAGCTGGAGTTGCTCCAATAAACATTGGAAATCCACATAGCAGGATGAAATCTGAGTGTTTAAACAGATTCAATCAGATTCATGGGCAGGAATTCAGCAAACTCTGAAAAACACCTGTTTTTGGTTTTATTTGTTACAACTTTCATTCCTTCACAGTTCCTGGCTTGAAATTTTAGTGCTTCTCAAGTTAGTTGCTTCTTCATTTTGCACTTTCCTCTCTTGTTCTCCTCTCCATCAGGACTAACAGGTTTTAAAAATACCCTCTAATAGGAGACTGGGCACAACCTTCCTTTTGCCACTGAGGGGGTCCAGAAAGTACGTCGAAAAAGCTGGAATTCTGTGGCACTTCTTTAGTCATAGAGTCTAGTCCTCAGTGGAAGGGGAAAGCAGCCACTGCTGAGAACAGCAGCTGTCAGGCCATGGATTCTGATCTCATCCTTTTCCACTGCTGGGCAGAGTCACTTCAGCTGAAGGGCAGGAATGGAAGTCAAAGCAACTTTGCTTCCGAGGATTCATAGAATCACAGGATGGATTGGGTTGGAAAAGACCTGAAAGTTCATCCAGTCCCATCCCCTGCCATGGGCAGAGACACCTTCCACTAGCCCAGGATGCTCCAAACCCCATCCAACCTGACCTTGGTCACTTCCAGCCACAGCTTCTCTGGGCAGCCACAGCTTCTCTGGGCAACCTGTTTCAGGGCCTCCCCACCCTCACAGGGACAAATTCCTTCCCAATATCCCATCTAACCCTTCCCTCTGGCAGTGGGAAGCTATTCCCCCTGTCCTGTCACTCCAGTTCCTGATGAAGGGTCCTTCTTTGTCTTCCTTTTAGCCCCTTCATATACCAGATTGACTTATTTTTCTCTACTTCAACACCATCTTGAGGAGACCAGCCATTTCCCTTTGACCCTTCCAGATGTTCCTGTCATTTGAGGCTCATCTCTGCAGGGAATGGGCTGTCTCCTCATTATGCAAAGAGGCAAAGGCAAAAAGAGCAACATGGGATGTGTACAGACTGGGGTGACAAAGCAACTGGCAAGCAAGGACAGCTGATTTGTGGAAGACTCATTGGGACCCTTGCCTTGCCTTGCCTTGCCTTGCCTTGCCTTGCCTTGCCTTGCCTTGCCTTGCCTTGCCTTGCCTTGCCTTGCCTTCCCTTCTTTAGCCTAACAATGAGTCCAGAACAGCCAAACCTGTGCTACCCCTGTCAGACAACAGCCCTGAAAGTTCTCTCAGTTCAGCAGACACAGACACACTTCTCTGTCTGGAGCTTTGTCCCACTGAAGTCTCCCTTTGTTGATACATTTCATTTCAGGCAAAGGTGAAGAGTTGGGAAAAAGCAGTGTTGAGAGCTCCCATCTCTATCCCCAGGAACACCCCAGATCCAAAACACTTGTTGCCCTTTCCTGACCTCCCTGGTTGGGTTAAGCAGTTTCTGGAATTGGGCATTGACTGATACGATTGGCAGCTTTTCCTCACGAGAAGTCCAAAGTGGTTCAATCCACGGCAGGGAGCTTTAAAGCCTTAAAAAGCAAAGTCTCCATTGCTCACAGGATCCCATTAGTGATGTGGTTTTGAATCTCAGTTTAGGATGTGCCACCAGGATCCTGGATAACCTCAGCAGGATGTCAGGAGCAGCTGGCACAAAACTGCCTCTGTCTGACTCTTGTTTCACCATGGAAGCAAAGGAAGGAATGAAAGCAGATGGAGCTAGAGGGGGAAACACTGCCCTGGGGAGGGCTCTCCTGGCTCTGAGGAGAGATAATGAGCATGAAGAGATGGTAGATTGCTGTGTGTTAATGACAGAATATCAGTGTTTGTCAGGCACCACGGGCAGATGAGATGCCCGATGATGACCCCACCCCAAAGGAGTGTCCCAATGTTGTCGGGAGCTGTTCCCCTGCCCCTTTCCCCTCTTTCCTCCTCCCATCCTGATATTCCACTCGCACAATTTTTTCTGTCAGGATCCTGGAGTGAAGTGAAACCTTTTCTGATCTGCCACCATGACAAGTGGCTCCGGAATCTCCTTAATATTGGCAGATCTTCTCAGGAACGTGACCCAGGCTCTGCCCCAGGCGCTGCCCACCCACCTCTGCCTCCACACGGATTGTGGATCCCAGAGGGATGTGGCAGCTCTGGCCATAACCCTCAGCTGGCACAAGGCGTGACACTGGAGCTGTGCTCAACTTTTCCCAGACCTAATTCCTGCAGAACTCACAGTGTGCTCTAAAAGGGCAGGGAGAGGAGAGGCAACTTGTGAGTTTATTTGCAGTTAAAAGTTTCTACTTTGGGGCAGCCATGGGTGGGAGATGTTCCTACTACCTCTATGCAGCCTGTCCAAGCTGCCATGGACTGAGAGCTGCTTGCTGTGCTCCCAGTGTACAGGAGAATGTTCTCAGCACTTAGTTACAAGGTGTTCCTACCTGATCTTACTCTCATTCCATCCCAGAGCTGGACCTGCAACCCAGATTTCAACCTCACCAGAGTCTGACTGTTCTCCCCTTGAAAAGCTCAGCAGAAGGATCAGGGTGTCTGGTTGAGGCAAGTAATGGGCTCTCAGCCATGCTTTTCCATTTTTAAAATCTTCTTTTCACACTAATCCAAGGCCATTTATCTTTACCTTGAAGTCTACAAGAGTTTTCAGCATTAAAGATTCAAAAGTCTTGTTACCCATCACTTTCCCTGCAAGATAAGACACCCCTTGCTTCTTACCCACCATCCACATATTTGGAAGTTTTCATGTTCCAGTGGAGGCAGAGGAATATAGCAGGATGATTAAGGGAGAGAAAGATACAGGAAGAGAGGTGGGCAAGAGCCCCTTAAGATGCTTATTTCTCTTCTCTGTGGAACACTGTGGGAGACATCAGCACCCCAGGGCTGTCTCAGACCCCTCTTTAAAAATCATCAGATAGCAATTCCCTCTGGCATCCCTCAGACCTGAGACATTCCCAAGTAATTACTGGAGAATCTGGTAATTAATGGTAGTCAGGAATGTCTTAAATGCAAAGGCAGATAAAAATAATAAAGTCAGAATTCGTGCAGGGTGAGGATTCTAAAGCATGGAATGGATTGCTGGTGTTTTCTAAGGCAGCAAGCAGGCCTGTTCCCACTGTCCTTCCCACAGTCCATGGAAAACTAACAGGTTTTCCTGCAGTTCCCTGATAAGACTAGGGATATTTCTACAGACAGAGGAAATTGGTGTTTGTTTCCCTTTGCTCTGAAATGCGTATGGAGTCATTGGAGATGAACTGTCATGGGGGTTCTAAACCCCCAAATTGATTCCTTTGCCTCTGAGAACAGGAGTAACACCCCCAGTCCTCAAAGAATCCCCTGTCTGAGAAGCTGGCACAGCCACATTGCAGTGTCCCCACTGCCACCCTGCCAGAGCCACCTGGACACCTCCTGGGGGGAGTTCAGAGCAGCCTTTGCCTCCTTCTCCTTGTGCAGAGCCACAGCTGCAGCCTTGCAGTTCCTCAGTGGCCAAGCACTAGGACAGGTCTGGACCTCAAACATCTCACCCTCCAACAGCTACGGGGCTGGTGTTCCCTTGCCTGCCCTGCCAGGGCTGTCTGGAGTAGGATAGAGCAAAACATCCGATGTCATGGGGAGGTGGTGACAGGGTCACAGAATGTCTGTGTCCCCACACAGACACTGCACAGGGCTGGGCTGGGCCTGTTGTGCTCCAACAAAAGGCTCCTTGGCCAGCCCTGCTTTCTGGGGGGTTGCCAAAAGCCAAAGTCATGCCCAGACAGCTCCCAGGAATTATTTCTTAAGGTGATCCAGACTAGAAAAACAGCAACAAGTGAAGCCCATGAGGTTTTCCAGATCTGAGGAGTGTGAGCAGGGGCTGTGTCCTGGGAGATGGAGAGTTTGGGGAAGGGAATCACTGGTTTTAGCTGTGGGTGGTTGTATTAATCAGGAAAAGGTCACTCATGAAAGGCAGAGCTGTGAAGTGCTGGAGGTGCCACCTCTAAACACAGCACATGAGACAACTGATTTGCACAGGAGCAAGATGCTGCACAAGGGTTTTCTTCCTCCGTTTCTCCTTCCATGTCTCTCCTTATTTTGGCACTTCATCCCTGCAAGGGTGTGCTGAGGTGCAGGAGTATATTCTGTGTGCCCACGGAGCCTTCAGCTGAGAAATGAGATGCTCAGAGGCAGTTTAAAATACAGTGTGATTTTGGTGAACATTCAGTTCCTTTCAGAGGACAACAGACACTCCAGAGCTCTTCCCAGTGAAAAGACAGCAGAGCAACAATCCTTCCTTAAAAAAAAAAGGATTTAATTGTGAGGCAAGTGAACATGAACACCTCCCCTCCTTCCATTTCACAAAAAGAGGCTGACTGGGAAGCTAATTGAGTGGTTGGTTAACTTCATGCACCTGAGCAGCTTCGTTTAATTTTAAGTCAAGTTACTGCAACTCCCTATTGAAAGCACGAGCAGGAAGAGGGGGAACAAAACCTCCATGAAAGCCCTTGACTGGCTCCTGCATTCCCTGATGGGGCTTTTCATGGAATTACAGAACAGTTTGGGGTTGAAGGGACCTTAAAGCCCATCCCATTCCACCTCTGCCATGGGCAGGGCCGTCTTCGACCAGCCGAGGTTTCTCCAAACCCTGTCCAATCTGGCCACGCTCTTTTCTTTCACATCCTCATCCTCACGAGGTTCCTGTTTGTGTGTCAGTAAAATACCACGATTCAGGAAGAACCATGAACCATTGAAATATTAGTCTGTAACTCCCATTGAACAGAAGCTGAAGGAGGATGGATATCATGAGCCTCAGTTGGCTCTGCAGGGCAGCAGGTGAGCAGGACATCGCCAGTGGCACCTCAAATGAGCCTTGCCAGGTCTCTTCAGTGTGTGCTCTGTGAATTTTAGAAGAATTGATTAATCTTGAAAAGTTCCTGTAGGTCCACAGTGAAGTTCTGCAGTGTTTTTATGATTCCATGTCCATAATGTGACTTCTTGCACAGAAGGACATGAATTTATGCATAGTCAACATAAAGGAAAAACAAGATTTTAATGTATTTAACAGAATCCCAACTTTGGGATGGAAGGGACCTTAAAGACCATCTGGTTCCAACCCTCTGCCATGGGTGGCGATGTTTTCACACAGCCCCAGCTGGGCCAAAGGCTCCAAATGTGGTGGGGAGGTGATGGGTGGGGTAAAGGTGCCCCTGAATGAACCCCCAGAGATCCCTGCACTGTGGGACTGCCCCAGAATTGTGTCCCTGTGAGTGTGTACTGGGGACAACAGGGATGATGCTGCAATGCAAAGGAACAGTGAAATGGATTGTCAGTTCCCTGCTGGTTTAACCATATTTTATCCCCAGAATTTACACAGAAATCTCAGCAAACATAGGTGCTGGTTCAGCATTTGCCCGGTGTTTGGGGCTGTGGCACTTTCATTAATCACAGATCGCTGTTCCTGAATTCAGATGCTCCTATTTCCCAGCCTCCCCCCTCATTACAGTCCTGAGCCACTGGAGAGTCTGAAGCTCATTTATTTGTCAAATCTGGGTTGTGAATTAATTCTCTGTCACTGGTACTGGGTCTTTGTGCCCACTGGAAGGGCCCAGGAGTTGCCATTTTCCCCAGGAAAGGCTCGTCAGCCACGACTGTGCTGGCACAGATCATGGAAATCCATAAACAAAAAGCTCAAGACATGGCTTGTCTGTGTTAGGAATACCAAGCCCCATAATTAAATTAGTTAACTAGCCAATAGTAATGATTTATAATCATTATAGACAGATGCTCATCTCATTATTAAATGGGTTGCTTACTTTTCCTTTGTTTGTTTTTAATGAACAGCTTCTCAAATCCTGAACAACCAGACTGATTTCACACTTAGGGTCCAGAACAATTTCTTTTCTTAAATAAAAATAGGCCAGAAGTTCTTTTTCCAGGAAATGAGGTAAGATATTTTAACATGTCTTCTGTGCTGAAGTAGGATGGAAGGTCAAAACTCATTAAAACTTTAGCAAAGCAGAAATCTCCATGAAAAGATTCATTTGGTGTTTAATTTTTACAGGCTTTGATTTATCCAAGTGCATAACTGTGTGTTTAATGTCCTAGAACTTTAATTTCAGCCACTTACTTAGGGTTTTATTGAGTCAAAAACTGTTGGGATTTCTGGGAAGCTGGAGAAGAATCTTGAAAAACAGAGGGAAACCACTGCTTTCCAAGAGTGCAGTGAAGCCACGAACCTCTGCTGGCATCTCCTCGGCACTGATGGCAAGACCCCTCCTTTCCACAGTGATGGCCCTGGAGAAATTAAAAATTAAATTGAAATGGCACAAACGAGGCTCCTTCCAGCCTGGATCACTCCCAGGAGTGGGTGACTGCAACAGCTGGGAATGGATCTTTCTCAGAGCTCTCTAAGTCTGGTGCCCTCCAAGTATGACTCAAACTTTTTTATTATTTGCTTCATTTTTCCTCTCTGGGGCCTCTGAAGGCTCTTGTCTTGGGGTTCCGTTTCCCTGCTCAAGAGTATCTGATGAAATCACAGAGTCCCTGGATCGTTTGTTTGGAGGGACCTTAAAGCTCATCTGGTTCCACCCCAACCTTCCACTAGACCTGTTGCTCCAAGCCCAGTCCAGCCTGGCCTTGGACACTTCCAGGGATGGGGCAGACACAGCTTCTCTGGGCACCTGTGCCAGGGCCTGCCCACCCTCTGAATAAAGAATTTTTAGATGCTTTCAAATTTCCCCTCTCAGTGTTAGCCAGGATTTGCTCCCCATAGTTACGTGGCTGTGCTGTGCAGGTTGTAAATCCCGACTGTGCATCAGGGGAAGGAGTGGATTCCCTCAGCCTTCATCTTCAGCCTCTCACCTCTAAATGCTCATAAATACCCAGCCCCAAACTGGCCATGTTTTGCTTCATTCCTCTGCTGCCTGTGGTTGGTGGGTGACACTAAATCAAGGCTCAAACACATTAAACCACTAATTACTTCTGATGTCTTCCTCTGTCCTTCCTTTCCTCCAGGCCAACCTGGATGTGCTGGCTCTGGGCAGGTTCCTGTCTGTAGTGGTTTTAGCTAAGGCTCAAATTAGCAGGCTCAAGGAGTCTGCATGGACTGGGAGAGACAGGTGTCACCTGACTAAGTAACCAGGGAGATATTTCATACCAGGTGACACAAACCTAAGATAGGAGTGCAGCAGTGGGAGGTGTTAGCCCAGTTCCATCATGGCTGAAGTACAGGCAGGACGTAGTGTAGTTCCTGACTTGCTGGAGTAGGCCCTGCTGCTGCTGCCGCCGCCACTTGCATTTTGTTTGAGTTCAGGGAAGTAGAAACTTTCCGTTTCTTGCTAGGTGTCTTTGGGAGTGCTTATAGATCTAGAGTTGTGAAATCTGGTTTTGGTGGGAGGTAGAAAATTGTTGTTATACCTGACCTATGTAAGTGTGTGCTATATTGTGATTTTCTCTTAATTTTCTCTTTTCTGTATAAATATCTGTAGTTATTTTCAGCATAAACCTAGTTTGAGAGGTTTTTCCTTTCCTCCCTTTTCTCGGCGGGAGGAGGGAAGCTCTAACTCTGTACTTGGACGGTTGGCATTTTTCCAGCTCCAACCCATGACACTGTCCCAGCACCACCCCACACTCCCGCCCCCCTCCTGCCTCTGGCACAGTTCAGTGTGAGATGGATGAGGTGCAAAGCTGCTGTAATTCTCCCCTGGCACAGGAGCATTATTTACACTGCTCAGTAGCTCTCTATTCCTTATTAACCTCTTCAGGGCTTTCCCATGGGAATAATGTCCTTTGAACATACACTGATAATGTACACACAATGAAATGCCCTTGCTACGGCATCTTCTGTACAAACTGAAGCACAAACCTGTCCCCAGAGTCTTTGGGAGTTACAGTTCCTTTGGAGTTCTTTATTTTCAAGACATTCTTGGCAATGGCACCTGTTGGGTTTTGGTCAGAAAAGAAGGAAACAAAGCACTGACATGCTCATGAATCTTGCAAGTCTGGAGTGTTCTCCCAGATGAAATAAAAGAAAATCAAATACTGCAGTGAGAGGATGAGGGGAAATGTCCTTCAGCTGAAGGAGGGCAGGGTTAGATGGCATACTGGGAAGAAATGAGGGTGGAGAAGCCCTGGCACAGGGTGGAAAGAGAAGCTGTGGTTGCCCCACCCCTGGAAGTGTCCAAGGCCAGGCTGGAGCAACCTGGGCTAGTGGAAGGTGTCCTGCCCATGGAACTGGATGGGCTTTAAGGTCCCTTCACTCCAAACCAGTCTGGAATTCTGTGGTTCCATGAAAATAAACCCCATGGCTCCCAGGCAGCCTCTGGGAAGGCTCTCTGGCAACTTCGGTGAGATTTTGGGACCAATGCTGACTTTGTGGCAGCTGAAAACTTTGAGTAACTCTGCACTTCACTACTCAGAAATACCATCTTCTTGAATGTCTGGTTGCTAGAGGTTCAGAGCTTTTTATCTGCTGTGAGACCACAACCCTTTCCCTCCAAGAGGACTCAGACGTTTGCTGAGCTCAGGTGGAAACACCTTTGCAGTGCAGAGCAGTGGGAATGGCCTGGCTGCAGCACAGCCAGAGGGAACAATGCCGTGTTTGAGGGACGCACTCCAGTCACACGTTTGTTCTGTGAAATGCAGCGGTAAATTGTTCCAGCTGTTGTTTTTTGCTCTTCTACCAAAAGGCTCCAGGAGTTGAATGTGGTGACTGGCCAGCAGGGATTGTCAGTGACTTCGGGGCACTCTGGGCACAGACAAGACTTCTTTGCTCTTCAGCAGTGAGCAACTTAACCTGAGCTGGAGCAAGAATGGAGGCAGGGCTCTCACTTTTAATTATGCAGGTGATGAATTGAAGAAAACCCTGCAATTATTTCAGGTTTTGGTTGGGCTCGCCCTCCAGACTCTGTGCCAGAGCTCAGACAAGAGGTTTTCTCAGGGATATGGTTTATGATCTTTTTTATAGATCAGAAGAAATTATTGAAATGGTTCTTTCTGGCTGTGGAAAGAGTTTGGACTTCTTAGGAAGTCCACACAGGCTGCTGTGTGCTGGAGAGTTCCCCCAGGATTCCCTGTGAAGCTGGATCAGGCCTGAGATGTGCACAAGGAATTGTACACTCTGGGGCAAGGAATTGGGTTATGAGAGGGCTGTGGTTGGGCTTACAAATGAGGTGTAGCGGGTGGATGTAAGGACAGAAGATCTACTGGGACATTCCCATCAGCTCCTGCATTCCACATTCACTCCTAGGAAGTGGCTGATGGACATCCTGGAAGTGAAACATATTATTAAGGGAATTAAAAAGGTAATTCTCCTCCAGGGACACCCCCGTGTCATGGGGGAGAAGCTTGTGTGCCCTCATGAGGTTACATGCTATGCTGGCAGTGGTTTGTGCCGCCGGTAGGGTCTCCCATGGCAGACAGGTCTCAGCTGAAGGGTCAGACAAAGTGTGTCCATGGTTGCAGGATGGGCTCACCTGCCCCCCGGCAACTGTCCTAGGAGAAGGACAACTCTAACTCCAAAATCCAGGCAGATGGAGCTCGCTTAGCCCTGTAAGGCCATCCACCTAAGAGAAGGATACTCTAAGCAAACCTACGTCCTGAGGTACTCACTGTCACCGTCCAAGCTCTCTAGGCTGTGGCAGATGAACCTTAGGAGTAAAGGGTGGGGCCAGTTCTGCGCATGCTGTGCCTCACCTAAAATATCCATTGCGCAGGCTTGAAGGGTTCACCCACATTGCAAAGCCCTGTAGCAACACGTGAGGGTCGAAACAGCAGGTGGTAGGAAGCACTGGAAGCCGCAGCCCCAACCCTGCATGCAGGCGGGGCAGGACATTGGTCATTTGACACTTGACCCCGGAGATGACAGTCTGTGAGGCACATCCTGAACGACCAAGCAGCCTTTTCTGGGGACAGCACTGCTTGCTCCACATGGAGAGGGGCCTGGCAAAGGTGGCCTAAACAAAGCTCATCTCCACACCCGGTTGGATAACCGCGGCCAACCGGCATC
>JAOXXN010033795.1:0-13281 GCA_026770055.1 Myrmophylax atrothorax
TGTGCAGTGGATTTTTTAGGTGAGGCTCAGCGTGCGCAGAACTGACCCCACCGTTTAACTTCTCAGGTCCGTCTGCTTTGGGACTGTCACAGCACCCGGTACTAACCAGGGCTGACCCTGCTGAGCATCCGAGATCTGACAGGATCGGATGGTAGGGAGGCATTTAAGTGCCAGGGGATTGTCCCCACTGAGACTCGAACTCAGGACCTTGGGATTCGGAGTCCAGAGTGCTTTCCATCATACCATGGGACTGCCCCATGTCTTATTAAGCATTGGGGGAAACAGAAGGCAAAGGAGAGTGAAGGTTTCAGTTGTTGAGAGGGGAAAATAAAACAGAAGTAGTTGAGAGAAGAGGAACAAGGCTTGTTGGATGTTCTGAGATGGGAGGAGTCTCTGTGGAAGTGTCACTGTCAGTGCCCATGCATGGGTGTAGTAGAGTTCCTTTAAGCAGGGGCTAGATCCACAGCAGAACTCCAACTTCTTCATTTTATTTCTACACAATTTCCTCTGCTTTCTGTGTCAGTTTACATGACTATGTTAAGTTTTCTGGTCAGTGTAATAGCTGCTAAGGTTTCACATAGGAACTCAAGAGCTCCTATCCATCTAGGGAAAACCACAAAACTGTCCTGCCTTGTGCTACTGGATAGATTTGGAGTTTTAGCAACTTCCAGCTTAGGGTCATAACTGCTTATAATTTAAACAATTTATTAATATTAACTCTCTTATGCTACCTCCTTAGAAGAACTGAGCTACACATGCTCCATAAACAACAGCAAGATAGAGAAAAGCTGTGCTATGCTTTAACATACTGCTTTTTCTGTGATTGCAGCTGCAATCACAGTTTTTGTTGTCTCACTCCCACTCTGTTAGACAGGAGTCACAGGTACCGGACAGTGAGAAAATCACACTTTAGTGTTAGGAAACCTAAAGGATAATCCCTTTAGTTTGCCAATCCCATCCACCCATGCATCATGAAGAATTTACTAACTTCAGGCAGTACATGGTCAACAATGTTAGCAGAAGATTTGAGATTCTTGTGCTAATCTTCTAATTACTTGATTGCAGATTTACTGAGAGATTTCTCAGGCTTTGTCAGGATAGAAGAGGTTATCTGGCTTCTCTGTGTATTAGAAATAATAATACATTGTTGCCTTAGTCATACCTATTTAATATGCCCCCAAAGTAGACATTATGCTTTATATAAATAGAAGTAATATATCATGGACTTCTGTGGAGCAGTTTGACAGAGTACATCACAGGTGGGCTATGATTTACCTTTTGAAACAAAACTGTTATTTATTTGGTTTGATGCAAGGAAAAGAGATTTATTATCATAAATTCAGGAACTTGCCATTATTTTGCTGCGCTGCAACGTACCAGTTTAGTAGTAAGTTAGATTTATGAGTTTTGTCCCACTATTTGGTCTAGTTCTCATCCAACACCTGTAGAGGCAATTAAAGTTGCTGCTGCTTTAGTTTATTCCAGAAAATTGCAAATTCTGTCTATAAAGCACTGCTGTACTCAGGAACAGCTGCAGAGAACCGCATGTGAGTCAAGGATCTGACACTGACACAATAAACTTTTCCTGGTCCCAGATGCTTTCCTTTCTGCTTGACCATGCTTTCACTCATTGTCCTTGTCAAACTTCCCTTTGTTTTCAGCCTCACAGCCTTTCTCAGAAGTCTGAATTTCAAGGGATAGCCCCACATAATGCTACTTTACCTCATTTTTCCTGTTCTGTTTGGTAAATAAGGTCAGAGCCATAGAGTCTGAATTCTTTTTTTCCCTGATACTAATAGAGAGAATCAACAAGCATCTTCAGTAATTAGATCCCTGAAACTAATTTTTGCTTGACACAGAGTTAGACAAGGCCTTATCTTTATTAAACTGAAAGGCAATTAGAAAGAAAACACATAAACCATTTAACTCATGCAGGAAAGCATGATAGCAGTTTTCAGTGAGTTGCAGGAAGCATGGAGGGTGCCCAAAACACAGGGGTGGTGCTTTCAAGGTGGGGTGGAAAGGCTGGTTTTGGGATTGTTCTTCCTCTCTTCTCCACTCTGTTGAAAACCCACCTGGAATACTGCATCCAGTTCTGGGGGTCCCAAAATAAGAAGGATGTGAATGTGCTGGAGCAAGTCCAGACTAAGCCACAAAATGATCAGAGAGGTCTGAAGCATCTCTCCTATGAAAACAGGTTGAGTGAGTTGGGATTGTTCATCCTGGAGAAGGGAAGGTTCAGTGGAGACCTTAGACCACCTTCCAGTACCTAAAGCAGGCTTACAGGAAAAGATGGAGAAGGACTTTTTAGAAGGAATGATAGGATGAGGGATAATGGCTTTAAAGTGAAAGAGGAGAGATTTAGACTAGATATGAGGAAGAAATTCTTTACTGTGAGGATGATAAGACACAGGAACAGGTTGCCCAGAGAAGTTGTGGATGCCTCATTCCTGGTAGTCTTCAAGACCAGGTTGGATGGGTCTTTGAGTAACCCAGTCTCGTGGAATGCGTCCCTGCCCATAGATGATCCTTGAGGTCTCTTCCAATTCAAGCCAATCTGTGATTCTATCTATGACTAATTTTCGAGTTTGGGTTGTTTTTAAAATTCCCATTGATTTTAAACTCTCTGAGATCTTACAACTGTGTGTTTGTGACCATGTCTCACAAAAATGAGCCTTATCTTTACTGAAGCAAGTTTCCTTTTTTCTGACAGAAGAGTGAGTGTTCATGTACTGGAAGGAATAGCATAGAGAGAACTAGAAAACAGGGGCCAGCACTCTGAATATATAAAAAAAGTTTGTATTTGTCAGTAAATTAGTTTATAATTTGATGAGTCTGGTGTCTGGAGACCTGTCACCCCAGTTCTGTGAAAATACACATGCCAAAAAGTACAGTTACTAGAAAAAAAAAAAAAGAGAAAAGAGGATTTTGAACTATTGAGAACTTTAAGCATCTTATATTAGCTCTGGAGGACTGAAACCTATGAGTGAAACAGAAAAAAAATGGAATAGAATTTATCTTTATGGGTGTTGGGGTATAGGGAGTGGGAATCAATATCAATAGTGTGAATTCTGAGATACAAAAGGAATGGAATATCAGTATGAAACAGAAGGCCTAGAGACCTCCAATAAATAGTGGTAATATTTCATTCTGTTCTTAGTGGTGGAAAAGAGGCTGGCTGCGAAACAAGATTTTTTAGTTCCTATCATCACTAAATAGAGAACAGAATACAAAATCCATGCTGCAGGCTACCAGAGTTTTCTCATTTAATTTCCTGTGGGATATCCAAAGATGCCTAAAGAAGCAAAAGTGAGTTTGAAATTTGAGATTTTAACTCATTTTGGTTAGTGGATGCCACCACAGACACTGCTTCCTTCAAGCCCCTCGAAGAACAGATAGGGTAAAGGTTTGGAAAACCTCCAGTGCAGCAATCCCACAGGCAGAGCAAACTCCAAAGCTGAGGCCGTTTGTGCAGTGAACTGAGTCCTGTATTCACAAAAAGTGACCTTCTCACCTCTGAGTGCCTTGTCCATAGCATGGCCACCATTGCAGAAGAAAATACAGCAGAGAAAAAAGAGGTTCTGCAACACTCAATGGTAAAAGTGGCTTGAAGCATCATGCAGACAAAGAATAATTTGAAGAGATTCCAAAAGAGATGCTCATCATGTATTTAAAGTATGCCTGCTCCCTGTCCTGGCTTGAAAAAGTTTCTGTTGACTCCTCCAATGATGCCAGTAGCAGGCAGGAAGGAATCTGTGTGCTGGTAAGTCCATCAGCCATGGTAAGACAACAGCTTCCAGCAGACCCATGCACTTCTCAGAGCAATTGTCATTTTATATTCTAATCACAAATATCACTGGTGCAATCAGATCTGAAAACTCAATGGTTTAATGAAAGACTGACAAAGTTACTGGGAAAATAGCATCTCTGGTGGGGTCTCTCTCTAGGCTGTGGGCTTCTCTTAGGACGAAAGCACCCAGTCCTTCCTGTTTTCAGGAGGAGGTTGCAGAGCTCTTAAGTGACAACAATGAGCACCCTGGCTCCTCTGACTTACATCCAGGCTAGAGCCTCTACTCCTTCTAGTCTTATGATATTGAAAAGTAGCAACCACAGCTTTCCTTGCAGAAAGGTCTTAAATATAAAAGGCATTTAAACTAATAAAGCAACTTCTATGCTTATTTAGATCTTACCCAGGTTTGCTGTTTGCTGAAATGTGAGGAACCTTTACTTGCAAGAATCACAGAATCACAGAAAGGTTTGGGTTAGAAGGAACATGAAAGATCATCTAGTTACAATCCCCCCCTACATGGACAGGAGTGCCACTCCTTCAGGGCATGTCCCAAAGCAACTCATAAATGCTTTTTGCTCATTTTATCACATAATATCTATAACTTTGTATATATTGTACATATTATTAAATAATCCTGCCACATTCAGCATTTGGAAAATGAAATAATGTAATTTCTTCTGGCTTTTTTGTTACTTGAGAAATCTCTGTGCTTCCATTATACACACTGTTTACAGGAATGAAATGAATGCCATGCTGTATATCTGTTTATATCCCATACTCTCAACACATGGCAAAGAGAATATGCACAACCAATCAAAATGCTCACATACTAAAGTGATCATGATTCTAAGTATCATCAAAATGTCTACATAGATTCATTCAATAGCTTTCACTGTTTCTTTGTTTGCTCAGTTCAAGGATTTGAGCAATTACTGTAATTGTAAGAACATTTCTACCCTAGAGCATAGATGGGCCAGGCAGCTAATTAACATACTTTAAGCTAACTCTGTGAAAATGAAAAATGTGATAGGTTCCAAACAATCTGTTTATCAGAGTCCTGTTGGACTTATCTTTCTGCTGTAACAAAAATAGATTGCAGAACAAAAGAATAGGACAGAGAGGTATATTAAATCAGGGTGATTAATTTAATTGCTTTTTATTCAACCACCAGCAGTTCTTAGAAATGAAGGATGGGGAAAAGCTTTGTTAATGCAGAAGGCATAGAGGAAATTATTTATCTGTATGAGAAACATGAGGTTAGTTTGTAAAATCTTTTACTCAACTACCGTCATTTATAAGTGACAGAAACTCAAATGAGCACAAGCTTGAAACATGAATATTTTAATGCATCAGTTGCAAACTGAAGGGAAGTATGGAGGGAGTGTGACAAGAACAATCACCAAATGCCTCCATTCCTAATATTGTCCTACTGTAGGCAATCTGTCTTAGCTTCAGAGATATAGGGTAGGGCTACCTTTAAAAGCATAAGCGGATCTTTAGGATTCAACAGTTACCTTCCTGTGAGGGTAGAGGCAGCTCTTCTTTCTGTGCTTTTGCTTCACTTTCCATGGGAGCATGCAGGGGCTACTGGATGACCAAAGTTTTTGAGCTCCAATAAGCCTCTCCAGTCTGCTTCTGGCTGAAAGTCTCTGAGCAAGTGTAGTGGAGCAGGGAATAGGAACCTGCTACTCTTCATCCAAAAATTATGTAGGGGAAAATGTCCAGACCCTGAAAGAACATTAAATCCATGCAGTCTAGCACAAATAAATCACCTGCTAGTGATGTACTCCTTTTCCAAAGAGCAGAGGGAAAAAAATGAGGCCTGGGCATGAAGAGGAGAGAATGTTGGAGGCACTGTAGCTCTTGAGTCCAACAAGAGGAATCAAACACCCAAGAAATTGAGGGAAATGCTCAGCCCTAGAGGCAAGACCTAGAAAAGAGGATAGAAAGTGCTTATAATTAGATGAAACAGCTGAGAAACACTCAACAATTTTAAAAAGGAAAAGGTAATTAAAAATGAAGTTGAATAGCAGGGCTTGGAAAATTAGGGTTGCTCTTGTTGACTTGAAACAAGTGAAAGGAGAAGTTTGACTTTTTCATACCCAGGTGCAACAGGAGCAGGACTTGATAGAGCCCACATCACGTTGCTGCATGTCTGAAAAGGCATCTGTGGTACTTCTCATATAGAGAGGTTCATCCACAGGGCAAGTATACATTCTGGAAATAAATAAAAGGAGAAGCTGATATTTCTTTAATCGCAGCTGGTAGGCTACTGACATCCTTGCTAACCTGCATGACTAATCTCCTACTGGGCAGTGACAGTCAGATGTCTGTCCAGGACCTCAGGGAGTGCAAACCTTTCTGTAGGCAAATTTAGTTATCCAGACTGTGAAATAATCAAAAGGTCCTGAAGTCTTTGCTTGGTTCCCATTTCAAATACCTGTAAGAAAAAATGTGACTGCACTTCACAGAGTATCATAGGACTAGCTGCAACCTACTCTGATTTTATACATTACAATTCTTTTAGATATGTTTCCTGTAGAGTTTTGAGACAAATAGAAGCCAAAAAATCAGCACAGACAGTTCCCTGCCTTAGCTACTATTTCTTTCTCACTTGGAGGTCTATTCTGTGTTGATATGAGAGCCTTCAGGGTGGTACTGGCCTCAGCATCCTACAGCTGCCTCCCAGGGATAAGTGGTAGGCGACAATTTCCCCAGGGTTATTACTGACCCAAGCCAAGATTTGCTGTGCAAAGTGTTTCACCCCATGCAGCACACACTTGCATGAGGAGGCTTTCCATGCTCCAAGTATCAAATTCAATTACTAACAGCTACCACATGTAGCATCCCTCCAGTAGCTATTTACTCACTATGATAAATAAGTTTAGGAGGAAAATATTCTTTTCAAGAGGTCATACATTTTCTCTAAGGGAATTCTGATCTCCTTGGAGATTTATTTTACTTAAAACTGAGAGAGAGAAAAAGTTACCTTAAATATGATCAATAATTTGATCTAAAATGTAAGTGAAAATCAAGGAAGTTTACTTATACATTTCAAAGGTACATAGACTTCTGTGTTTTAATTGTATATTTTTCATGTACAAAATAGCAGAAATAATTATAGTAGAAATATGCAGCTCTAAAAACATTATATCTAACTGTGAATCTGAAGGCTTAATTAATCTAAAAATTCAGAATTAAGTTCCTTTGCATCAGAAGATGCAAACTCTCAAAAATAAATCCAGGGATTATGTTCTCAGTTCAAAGGAGGACAGTGAAAGGGCCAATTAATTCTCTTACTACTTACTTCTTTTTCTTTTTCACTAAGCATGGTTTTAGGCAATATTGTCAAAGCATTGTAATCCAGCATCAAGTAGTTGCTACCTATGAGAAGCTAAAATTTAATTGATTTAGAAGATGCTTATTAGATCCTCCTGATATTTCAAAATCCTCCTGATTAAAAAATGAATAAATAACAGGTTTTTTCTGTTTGAGTCTTAGGGCTTTTTTTGCTTTACATGTTCAAATTCAACGGTTTGAATAAAAATAAGATTGTATCAAAATCCAATTTTATTTTCTAAACTGAAACCCTTGGTGCAACCTGAACCACTCATTTAAGGAATTTTACAGTCTTTTAACTCTTTCTTTAAAAATGTGGCTTAAATTCTTTCTGGCAGCTAAGCTAAGCCCTCCCTCATTTCCCCCAGAGGGGTGGCAGAGAGAATTGGAATGGCAAAAGTGTCACAGAGGGGTTTGTTATCAAAAGATACTTGGTTACACCTGCCCAGGAGATGGACTTTAAGATAATTAATTGCACCTGCCCAAGAGATGAACTTTACACCCATTGGTTGAGGGGCTCTGCACTCCACCCCTTCTCTGGGGTATATAAGCACAGATTCAAGTGGTTGTAAAGAAGAAGCAGGAAGGCTGAGCTGCAAGAATGAGGATTGAGTTGGGAGACTAATGGAGCAAGTATATTTCTGGCACTGACTGGTGAGTTTCTGCCTCCTTTGCTGCCACACAAAAGAGAAGTGAACTTGTGGGTCAAGATAAAGAGAGTGTAATAAGAGTGGGGAGTGGACAAAGGGAAAGGTGCATTGAGCAATGCAAAAGCGGTTATCCCTCCCCACCAGAAACCAATGCTCAACTGGTCTCTGGGCAACAAGTATTTTGGAAAAGTTCTCCCTTCTCAGTTTTATTGTTGTGTGATGTTATATGGGATGGAATATCATTTTGGTGAGTTCAGGTCAGTTGGCCCAGCTGCATCTCCTCCTCACCTCTTGCCTGCCCCCATCCTGCTGGCTAGAGGGCCAGACTGACAAAACTGGGAAGGTGTTGGTGCTACACAAGTGATGCTCAGCAAGAGCTAAACCACTGGCATGTTATCACTACCATTTTGTCATTAATCTAAAACACAGCACCATATGGGCAGATACAGAAAAAAAATTACCCCATCCCAGGCAGAGCTAGTACAGAAATAAAAAGTAGAATTGTGAAGAAAATGTTTGAAATACTCTGAAAATGTAACAAAATATTAATAATTTCAAAATGAAAGGTTTAAAAAAAATTGAAAAGCAATACCCACAAAGTTTTTCTGGAATATGGATTAATCCAGGAAAAAGTCTTTCTAGGGTTCAATTTTCATCTGAATAAATCAGTAATATTACTTATTTTCCTAAAAACATCTGTCTCTAGTAGCAAAAATATCACTTATAGCTTGCGGAGAAAGGCAGGGACAGAGGGGGGTAGGTTATAAAGGATTTGGTCACTGAAAGATGGGGCATTTGAAGTGAGTGAGGGCTTCAGGCATGAGGGTCACACATGGCACTGGAAGAGTACTCAAGAGGAGCTGCTGGGAGGAACTGGCAGCCAGTTAAAAGCAAAACTCCTCAGTGCTGGATCTGGTAACCTTCAACATTGTCACCAAGAGCTGTGTAACTGGACAGAGCTTTGTGGATATTACCAAGTGGGAGGGAGCAGTGACGTGCTGGAGGCCAGGGCTGCTGTTCAGAGAGACCTCAGCAGGCTGCAGGAATGGTGGTCAGCATCTCCCCTGCTGTAATGTAGTTAATTGTGCTGGGGGCAGAAAGCTATGTGGCTGTTGGTAAAATATGTTTTGTAAATGAGAGGGCAGATAAGATTATGGAACCCCATGTGTGTTGTTTATCAGATCACTTTATAAGGGCTTTGGGTGCAACCAGTAAAGTTTGGATTACAAATGCTCAGGGGAAGCAGAGGGGCAGGCACTGATCTCTCGTCTCTGCTGACCAGCAATAGGATGTGAAGATGTGTCAGGGGAGGTTTAGGTTGGATATTAGGAAAAGGTTCCTCACCCTGGGAGTGGTCAGACTCTGGAATAGACTTCCCAGAGCAGTGGTTGTGGCCCCAAGCCTGCCAGAGCTCAGAAAGTGTTTGGACAATGACCTCAGGTGCATGATGTGATCCTTGTATTGTCCTGTGAGGGCCAGGAGTTGGACTTTGACCATTCTTGTGGGGCCTTTCCAGCTCAGGATGTTCTGTGGTTCTGTGATATTCATAACCACTTGAGAGTGGTGTAGCTGTGAGTCAGGAGGCCCAGTGAAGGTGTTTTGATTCTCTGTCCTATTTTTAAAGATTTTCAAAACACAACTAGATGCAGTCCTGGGCAGCCTCATCTGACTTTGAGTTTAGCCATGTTTTGAGCAGGGGATAGGGCTAGATGATCTTGAGAGACATCTTACCATCAGGTTTTGGCTATGATTTTTAACTCATCTTAACATCACACAGGTGAACCTCTTCTCCACATCTTTACTTTGGGTTCCTCACTTTATGAAGCTTCAAGCTACTAAATATAGTAACTAACTTGAAGCAATTACCAATTTGGAACATTTAGTAGCACAAATTTAAGTAGTCATTTGCTCCTACACACATCCTGACCTCCAGAACAAGATTTTGCCCTTGCTATTATTTTATCAGCTCAGGATTTTTCCCTTATAGCAAAAATACCCCTTGACATTAAATTACATGAAACCACCTTGGTCCAACATAGTTATTACTTTTGTCATTTTCACTTCACCAATACCTGCAGTGGCTTCACACTCCTACACATCTTTGTAAAAGGTGTTGTTATGGTGATGCATTTTACATGCTGTATTTCTTCAGATGTCTCTGCTACCACTCTTTTGTGTCTCTTGTGTAGTTAAACATGCTTATGAATGACCAGCTTGGAGTATTTAACCAAGGAATAGTTGAGATTTTTCTTGCAGATTCTCTTTTGTCTCATAGCTTGTTTTTTTTGCCTTAGAGTTTTTTGTCTAACTGCTTGCTGTCTAATTTCACTTGCCATGTTTTTCACTTGTTCTTGTTCTTTTGAGCTTCCTGTACTTCACATCCATCCATTGGAATGTAAAGTTTGCTGGCGTTGTTTACCATCCTTGTTTACTGCCCACACCCTACTGCTGCATTACAAAGAACTCTTACTCTTCAGAAACACCAGCGAGGGCTTAGCCTTTCAAACTTCTTAGTTGACTGAACATTAATAGTGCTCAGTGAAAAGAAGTATCAGCTTAGGTTTGCAGTCTCCTGTGAGTGGCAGACAGAATGAGAAAGCCACTTTCATGTGTGATTATTTTTCATTATTTTGTTTGTGACTGAGTTTCTAGGTTGATTATTGTTGAGACAAAGCACAGTGCATGGGAAGTGTGAAACAGCCATTCAGCAGCCCTGAAAGGAGAATAATCTTGAGTATCAAAGGAGTGCTACAGTAAATTGCCTCTTTATTTATTACAATACTGTGTACAGAGGAGATAACAGCAGAGCTAATGAATCTCTGCATATATATGGGTTACATTTGTAATGAGAAAGAGCTCCACTAATTAACTCTGCTCCCTAATGAGATTAAATTCATGCAGTAAAAAATGTCTATAATAAAGTCAATGTAAACACAAAGTATATCAGTTTCTAATTCCTTCATTATGGCAGGGCAACATAAACAATATCATGGATCTATATTGTCATGGAACAGTAAGCATTGACAGGGAGGAAGGGGGACTTAGTGTTGGTAGGCTGAGGTTGTTCCAGTTTCCATAAAAACCCCAATAGCTTCCTTCCCTCATCCTTCCTTTCCTTCACACATGCTGACTAGTAAATCAGTGAATCATTTTCTCATTTTATAAGTTAATATTAAAAACTTGTATTATATATATAATATTAAAAAATATGTAAATTGATTTAAAATTATGTAAGCTCAAATTGTAAGCTTGAGTAGAAGATACCAAAGAGCATGTTTTCCCACTGAGCTCACAATTATTTGGGGCAATAGTGACAAGTACTGTTGACACTTGATTTTGCCAGTAAGTAGCTGATGACATCAAAAGGAAGAGAGGTTGAGGTGAGCCTGTTCTTGGGATAGATTCCAAGCAGAGAGAGTTCCTGAGTGGTGAGCTGAATTCTTAACAAACTTCACAAAGCATGTTCCCATAGACCAGTCCCACAAATTGTCTGCCATCTGCTCCATGAGTGTCTCCATAATATTCTCTTTGAACACTCTTCTAGTTCTTTCCTTTGAGTGTGTCCTGGTTTTCCATGATCCAACCTGAGCCAAGACCACAAATGCTTTAGTTCTTGCATGACTTGAGTAATGAATCAAGTTCCTTCATGACCTCACAGCAAAACAGGGTCTTCAAAAGTAAGAAAGATGTCAAGAAGCTGTGCAGCCACATCAGGTGCTTTTTGTTTGACATAGAAGGCTGAAGAACACAAAGGTTGGTGACATAGTCCTGGTACATCATTATCCACTTCAAGCTGCCTAGACACACAGACTGCATATTGATCAAGTCAATTTGCCCTTGTACTAAGTGCTCCTTGTTCAGAACAGACCAGTCAGCAAACCATTGCAAGTAGTGCCTTTTATTTTCTTGACACATTACACAAAAGGGTTTGAAGTGGCCAACAGCATCTCTGGTGATGTTTGCATACTTAGATGACAAGTGTTTCATGGCACAGTGCCACCATGGCAAGTAGTTATATATGTGCTTTTATGATTGTATCATATATATCCTTGATGCACACAAAAGGGCTATTCCTCTTATGTTTGCCTCCTCTTAATCAGCTTCTCAGTGTGTCCGTGTGTAGAATTGCATATCTGAAATGAGGGAAACAGCAAGCAGTTTATTAGAAATAATTATGTATCTAAATGAAGAAAGCAATGATATATGCACTTAGACTTAAAAAAACCAGAAAGAGTAGGTTCTCCATAGTTATAAAGCAGGTAGTATATAGATTTAGGATTCTGTTTGGTCTTCAGCATTGCTGCAGAAAGAAGTTTTGCTATTTAACCTTTCCTTGACTTGATTTTCCATGACTCCCTAGTGAGCTAGAGAGGGAACTGATGGAGCTGAAAGATAATCATCAGATGAATGCCAACCCTATGGAAAGAGTGATGCAGGAGTGGCAACAAGACGTGACTGAGGGCAGGTTTACTTCCATCAGTGAGGGCTTTTTTTTCAATAAGCAGCATAAAATGAAGGCTGGAGGTACAGTCTAATATAACCTTGCTGCTGTGTGGCATAAACATGCTAATATTCTGCTCTGCTATCCTCATCCCCTGTCACCTTCTCCAGGTCCTATCCTCTCTTATGTCCTTCCATAACACTGGTTTTGTGTTCTCATGTGGCTGGTTTTTAACCCAGAACTATCCTGTGACCCAGTCAGAAAAATCAGGGTCTCCTTCAGGACTGAGGTGCCTGTGACCAAGCAGGTGATGGTAATGGAAGTTTCCCTTCCTTTAGAGATTGCCTCCCATATCTCAACAGTTTCCCATTGCTGCCTCTGCCATCCCTGGTCACAAGAGCCATTTGGCTATGTTTTGGATGCTGCTCAGGCTTTGTCTACACTTTCATTTTCAGGAGTTATTCAGACTATTCTCTTCTGTGGCATTGCTTGTTGGCACTTCTGCCTTTCTTCAGCTGTCCCAGGGAAAACAAGCAGGGGGTGTGGGAGAGATCAAGAACCTGGTGAAAGGCAAAGCAGGGGGAGGTTGGAGGGTGCAGCAACTTGTCCTCTTTGAAAGCCCTGTCAGCACTGCTGCAGGATGCATCACCTTTGTCACCACCGGGCAGGTCAATTCCTGACAGACAGAGATTTCATGCTCTCAGGGTGGAGGCAGGCTTCCTCTGCCAGACACCAACCTTCACAAAGCAAAGTAAGTGGCAGATGTAAAGTTTGCATTGAAAATCCTATAAAAACATGACTTGGTGCTGGATAATATCACCAACTTAAATTGTGAAATTGCAACCCACTAATCTGCTCATTCTCATGCTGAGTTAGTATTAACATTATTAGCATCAATTTTTATTTGGAGAAAAAAGCCGCTGATACTTTTCATGGTGCTATGGTGCAGATTATTGCCAATGTGTGCATTTTTGCAAGTATTAAACAAATTCTGATTTTAACACATAGACAAGATTAGTTGGGCTGTGTGGTCAGGAGGTACTGTTTGTAAACATTTGTTT
>JAOXXN010033796.1:0-13265 GCA_026770055.1 Myrmophylax atrothorax
CCCGCCCGGCCCCGCCCGCCGCGGTTCGTGCCCGGCCGCAGCCCCGGCTCCTCTGCCCGTGTCTCCCAGGGCACAGAGATACACCGCCGCGTCCCGAACGCGGGGCCCGGACAGCCACAGCGAGCTCCAGCGACGGTCTGGTGACACCGACACCTGTCCCGCCTTGTCCGGCAGCTCCTTGGATCCTTTGTGAGTGCTCACGAGGAATTCGGGACCTCGGCCCGGGAGCTGACGGTACCACATGATCAATTCGGTCCTCTCTATGTTGGGGTGGGAGCAGTTGAGAGTGATGCCGATGCCCTCGGTGGTCTCTGCTGAGGGCTCCTGCTGCACCTGGGCTCGGTTTGCAGCCACTGCCGAGAAAGGAGAAACGAAGCCGAAGGCTAACAGTGATTGCCCAGCTCTGATGTCTCTTTTCCCACAGAGACAGTCAGGAGCAGGGCCAGTGAGACAGAGCCAGAGTGAAATAAATGGGGAGGAGTGCTCGTTATCAGGGATGAACAGGGAATCTGGTGAAGCTGAGAATTTGAACCTGATACATGAAGAGTTAGACATGGCAAGTGAATGGAGGGGTGGACAGCAAGAGGGAAAGGGGACAGGAGGATTGGTTGTGTTACAGTGAAGGATGGAGGGATGAACTGATAAAAACAATAACTGGATGGAGGGATGGAGGGACGTATTAAATAAAGGAGACATGCGGGGTATTAAACTTGTGCCTACAGATATGGAACAATCAGAGGAAGAGAGAGGGCTCTCAGAGTAGGAAGAGGGGTGAGGAATGCTAGATACGTGAAGGGAAGTGTCAAGATATGTGGTCGGATGGATGAGGAGTAGACAGGCAGAAGAGTTTTTACGATGAAGAGCAGAGGGCTCTGATCAGGGCAATAAAACAACTGGAAGGGGAAGAGAGAAGGATGCAGGAAAACCAGGCACACACGCAAGCAGGCTCCTACTAACAGAGGGTGAGGCCTCGGAGGATTTGGAAAGGGGAACAAGAGATGGTAGAGAGCTAGGGAGGGCGGAAAGAAACGTTAAAGAAGGAGAAAGAAGGATCGGCACAGCGGGTCCCTGGGGAACACCTGGCCCCAGCCCCCATCCTCCCTCGCCGCCAGCCCCGCGCACCCAGCAGCACCGCGGCCAGAGCCGCCAGCCCCGAGCCTCGCCACCGCCGCATCCTGCCGCTCACACCGCCAGCCCCGGCTCTCTGCTACGGACCACTCCTCTCCACTGATTCTTCTTTCCTCCCTTCTTCTCTCCTCCTCTCCGTCACCAGCTCCGCCTCCATGGCGGGCTCAGTCCTTTTGTATTGCCAGGGACAATAGACAGCTCTGTCCCACCCCAGACACCCCCGGCAAGGCATGGAAAGAAGATCCACTCAGGAAGTGGCAGCACCTGAGCGAACCTGAGACGGTTTCACCATCTTCTCCTTCCTCTGCCCGTGTCTGCCACGGCACAGTAATACACTGCCGCATCCCCAGCGCGGGGCTCAGAGAGCCACAGGGTGGTCCAGCGACGGTCAGCCGAGACCGACATCAGCCCCGCTGGGTCCCGCACCTCTTTGGACCCTTTAGCAGCCCCTGCGAGAAATTCGGGGCTTCGGCCGGGGAGCTGACGGTACCATTGGATGTACTCATTTAACTGGATGCTGCGGTGTGAGCAGTTGATGGTGATAGCGGTGCCCTCGGTGGTCTCTGCGGACGGCGGCTGCTGCACCTGGGCTCTGCCCGCAGGCACTGCCGGGAGGAAACAAAATTACTTTTATCATCAGAAATGCATTCAGGGAGAGCGAAGAGAGGAGAACAGATCTGAGATGACGGGGATATGTGCTGAGAATAAAGTAAGGATACACCATTTCTCCGCGAGTCTCGAATTGCGGATAAGTATATGAGAGACGTTTGGAAGAAAACTCAGAGAGAAGAAGAGGTGAAAGACATTGGCTGTGAGGAAGGGAGGGAAGAAGAGAGGGAGGGAGGGTGGTAGTGATGGCTGCATAAAGAAAAGGAGCAACAAAGACAGGAGAGCTGGGAGGGAATGATTTCCTGGAGGGAAGAAAGTATGATGGCAAAGGGGGAGACAAAAAGGGAAATAGGGATAGAGAAGAAGCAGGAGGGTCAGGGACGACTCGTGGGTCCATTCCGGGTCCCAGAAAGCCCGCCGGCGGCCTCCACCCTCCCGCTCTGCCAGCCCCGCGCACCGAGCAGCACCGCGGCCAGCGCCGCTAGCCCCGCGCCCCTCCACCGCCGCATCCCGCCGCTCCGCCGCCCGCTCCTCGCTGCCCCGCCAGCCCCGGCTCTCTGCTCTGGACGCGCCACCTCCTCTCCCCCTCCACACCTCCCCTCCCCATTCTCTCCTCTCCGTTCCCCCGCCAGCTCCGCCCCGGGCCGGGCTCAGCCTCCGCCTCACACAGCACCAGAACACCAAGTGGCACAAATCCGTTTGGCATTGCCAGGGACAAGAGACAGCTTTGTCCCATCCCAGATACCACCGACGCGGCATCGGAACCAGATCCACTCAGTTACTGGCAGCGCACAGTGGGCAGGATTCCTGAGCCTATCTTCCTTCCCACAAGGCAATCCTGCTCCTTCTGACCTCTGAGAGCAGCTGTATCACAGCTGGGGAGGGGAGATGGGGGGCTGCCAGCCATTCTGAGGCACTGCCAGTGTTGTTTACTCTGAGTTAAACTGAGAATCCAAGCTGGGGTGAAACCAGCCTTTTGGGGCCCGAAATCATCATCAGGCATTGAGTTTTGGAGGAGCAAGAAATGGAGGGCTCAGGAGGCAGAGGCTGCATTTCTGTGCCTCTTCCCTTGGCACATCTGTAGCCATCACCACTCAGCTGCACTCAGGCTCTTTCTGTTGCTGGGAACCTGCTGGTCTGTGCTGTTCAGCATCAGAGCAGTGGATGGTATCCCTGGAATATCTCACAGTGGAGGCCTCACCTCCACAGCTGGAATCTCCTGCTCTGCTGCACACACTCTGGCTTTGGGGAGCTCAGGGACTTCTTCCCCACTGAGGTTTCTCATCTTCCTGCGGTGTCCTCAGCTCTCCGGGCTCATTGCTGTTTCCTCAGGGAACAGAAGACTCCTCTCTCTCTCTTCTTCTCCCCTGTTATTCTTCATCTTCCTGGGACAAACGCCTCTCTCCCAGGTCTCCAGGAACAGGAGAGAAGCCCTGCTGTGCAGCAGCCCAGGGTCTCTGGCTGTGTCTTGTTCTGGTGTGAAAATGCACAGTGTGAGAGAGGAAATGGGCTGCAGCAGAGCTGCTGGATGTCACAAACCCAGAGGTGGTAAGGACAACATATTCCATAGCGAAAGGGCTGAGGGATGAGCAAGGAACAGGATGAGTGGTCAGTAGGTAACCCCACATGCAACCAGGGAGCACACGGGGCACCCAGCAGAGTGCTGCCTGCGAGGGGTAGGGCTGGGACATCTCTACCCCACGGATAGATGAAGGGGTGGGGTCTTGGCTGATGGATACACTTCCTCCCATGCCCTTCTCTAGATGAACTCCAGGGTGATCCCAGGCACCCATCACATCACTGAAAACATACTGTTCAATTTGGTTACCTCTAAAGTGGATTTTGCCCTAGAAAACATCTACAATGAGGTGAAAAATGATACAAGTAACGCTAATGGTTCTGTGCTGGTTTAAATGTAAACCGGCAGGAGAAATGAACCCAACACAAAAGTCAGAGTTAAAATTTAATAACAATATTACAATAAATGCAATGGCACAAAGAGAAATTGATTTGAAGCCACAAAACCCAGAAGTACAACCCAGCCCCCTGGGGCACAAACACAATAGGGTTTGTTGGCCCCTGTGCTGAGCCCCACGTGGTTCCCCCAAGTCCAAAGTAAAAGGAAGTGAGAAACCTGTTGGTGCAGATGACGGTTGTAGTCTGGTCAAGAGTGGTGGTTGCAGTCTGGTCAAGAGTGGTGGTCTCCTCCTGTCGAGGTTCTGGTCCTACTCTGGATCCGAAGAGTGGTACCAGAAGTCTCCAAATCCCAAGATTATACATCCTCAGGTTCAGATGGGAGCACCCAGTACCTACCCCAGGGCGGGGAGTTCCACAATGGGTGATCTCACTCTCTGAGTCATGGGGTAATTTTAGATTCATTGATGGCCCATTAGCAGACACACTCCCTCAGGCTGGATGTGAAGATGCTAATGACTTCCTGGAGGGGAGTTATCACAGATCTCATCTAACAGGCTTCTTTAACACCCAGCTTGCATCCTGAGGGGTCAGGTGTGCCCTGGGCAGCTGCTGCAAATGGCCCATTGTTAACAGTCCATGAGAAAATGGCACAGAGGGTTTTAGAATACACAGCTTTGGTCACACCCACACGGTGATAAACTGGTCCCAGCTTGCCGAACTAGGACAGGATCTTACAAGAGCATTCTCATGGAAGTGCTGCATCTTCTCATGGAGTAAAAGCACGTTTTTAGAGAAGTGGAGGGTCCTGAGGCCTAGTGCACCTTTGAGATTTAGTGATCAGATCCCTGATGAGTGACACTGAAAACCCTGCAGACCCTGACTGTTCCTTTTGAACATCCCAGGCAGGGGCAGAATTGTCCCCCTGCCAAAATAAAAGCACTGGATGAACCAGTGAATCTCTGACTTCTTGTAGTGGATCAGAGTATCCAGAAGATGATTGCTCAGGAGAAGTTAGGGATACACATTGCAGCTTATCACATCGAAGGTGGGAGTTTAGATTTTCACTTGTGCATACTAACTCCTCCAAGCAGCCGTGACTTGTTTATTCTTAGCTGCCTTCAGTCTCACAGGGACTTCTATAGATCTGAATTGCTCACTTTTGATTTTACTGTAACTACAGAGACCGTTTCCTGTTTTCCCCCTGTATTCATGTGTGATGAGACGCTATTATTTTGGTCCGTGTCTGGCCTTGCCACGTGCCGAGTTAGAGAAAACAAAAACTTGTAATTTGGACTTTGGCTTTGAAGGAGAAACATCTTATGTACACTGAGACTGTTTTGGAGCTTGGTTGCTTGCTGACAGCCAGTCAAGGACACATGAAGGAGAAAAGAAGAGGAGGAGGATGAAGTAGCGATGACCGACCCAAAAAGAGAGACCTTCAATATACACTGCACAGGCACAGGGGGTTTTCCAGTTACATAATGGGGAGAGGGACTGTAGACCTTGTAAGAGGGTGGGTTCTACAGTTGCTGGTAAAGTAAGGCTGAGCACTGTAGAGAGTTCAGAAAAAACACTATCTTTATTAACAGGAGTGACCGAATAGCAGGAACCCAAAGAGACGGGAGAGAGAAGGAGGGAAACTAAAGCACTAAGCCCAAATGTATAAGCACCTCAGTCACCAGAGTTACTCACACAAGATTGTCTTACCAACTCCAGACACTCCACTGAAGGCAGAGGCCACATCCTCCGTGCATTGGCAGACAACAGGCGTCCCTGCTGTCTTTTGGGGGAAAGAACCACCAACGCCACGAGCACGAGCCCTCTCACCTTTTGTTGAGCCTGCTGGAGATGTCTGCCTGGGGAGGTGAGGCCACCACTCCCCAGGAAGAGGTTGCAGACCCCTGCTGCTCTCTCTTTCTCTTTCTTCTTGCTCTCCCCCCTCAGATCTCCTCCCAAGGCTGTCAAGCCAATAGGAAAGACTCAAGTAACTTTAGTTTATCAAAGTCTGTCTTCAAGGACAAAGCCTTCACTGTATCAGCTTTTATTCCCTAGAACTTGGCAGGAAAAGGATAAATCTGTTCACAGGTGGCATTGGCAAAAACACAGACCAAAATGTCAACAGTTTTAATTCCTGACACAGACCTCTATCTGGGCATAGAGTGACCACATATGCCCAGACAGATGTCACAGACTGAGTGTATAAAAAGTCAGACAGTTCCTGCTCCAAGGTGGAGGTGTGTGTTGGCACCGAGGACAATGTTGCCTCCTGTGGGAATGTCTGCTAAGCGTGCTGAGCCCACTGAAGCCCAAGGCTGCAGCAGCTGGTCATACTGGGAATGCAGAGCACATTGGGGTCAGTATGTACAGTAACTGTAAGTAACTTATGAGTGAGTGGGAGTTGTATTGGGGTTTGTTTCTCTTCTCGGTTTTGTCCTTTGTGTCCTGTTTCTCTGCAATAAATGCTGTTTGCTTGAATTTTAAATAGTGTCTGGTTTCAGCCTGGAATCCTTCCCAACCCTACTTGGAACACCCCCCAAACCTAACTTACTTTTATACTTTTTTTTGTGCATTTGTGTGGAGTTTCAGTGGCTCTAGACATAAACACCTTTTATTTCTGATTGGTGTACCTTATAGCACAGGGCTTGTCATGGCTTAGCACCCGTGTAGGGGGTTTGACACGCTTGTTGGCTTCAGCAGTAGAACATTTTGATTATCCCTTGTCAGACAGGAACCGAATGGTCTCAGTATCACAATGTTCTCCCATTGTGTTGGCATTACAATGGAGGGAGGCCATGTAGTCTCCACTTTGTTTCACACCCTGTTTTGTTTCTCTGAGCAGATGTTTATTGCTCTGCTGGGCACCAAGTCAGCACCAGTTGGTCCAGGGAATTGCTTTTTATTTTAAAATTCTGAATCCCCTCTAGGTTTAACCTTACCCATCATCTCACACAGCTGACTTGAGTATGCACAGACCTGTGCTGTGCTGTGCTGGGTATGTCACTTTGCACTCAGCAATGCTGTCACAAGCGTGTGCTTCATCTAGGATTATTTTAAAACATGTTACTTTGCTTAGCATTAGAAATGCTACACAGAGTTGTCTGTTTCTAAGAAAATGTTCTGAAACCTTCAAAGATGAGGATATCAGTGAATCTTAGCTGATGGGAATCGCACCATGTGACAAACCCCAACTCAAGGTCCAATTCATAATCATAATTAGGATTTAGCAGCTGAAGGGCCATCAGGTCACCTGTGCTATCCTTCTTTTCCTTCTTGTGCCATGCCCAGTTAATGGTATTTTAATAAATACCTGCTCAGACAGAGTCTCATTCCTACAGGGATCCATCTCCATTCATTCTCCAACCTCGCAGGTAAAACCAAAATAAATTCCTATTTTCCAGTGTAAATTTCCCCTGTTCCAGACTGTGTCCATTGCCATTATTTCTACCACAATGTTCAGGATGAATTTTGCTTCCTCTGACATGCTCCTCTCTTCATCCTCCAGTCAAGAGTTAGAAGGTTAATCTCTCCACTTTGGGTTCTCATTTGAAGGCTGAGGAAGGTCACTGCTCTCAGCCTCTCCTCAGGTCTCACAATATGAAAACTGAACACTGTTTATTTTGGAAGGGACCTCTGGGAGTCACCTTGTTAAATCCTCTGCTCAGAAAAGCTCACATAGAGCTGGTGCCCAGACCATGCCCAGATGACTTTTAAATGCCTCCAAGGCTGGAAACTCCACGAGTGCTCAGGGCATCCTGTGCCTCACACTCACAGTCAGACATTGGTTCCTGATGTTCAGAAAGGGCATCCTGTGTTTTACTTTGTGTAAAATACCTCTTCTTCTCTCAGTGGGCACCAGGGAGAAGATCTTGGGTCTGTCTTCTTCAGAGACTGCCATCAGCTATTTGTACACCTGGATGAGATCTCCACCAACACTCCTCTGTGCTGAACAGTTCCAGGTCTCTCCTCTGGGATCACCATACGAGAGACGTTCTAGTCTCTCCATCACTTCAGTGGCTGCTCACTTGACTGTCTCCAGTGTGTCTGTGACATGCAGCTCCCTGGTGAAACACACCCAACCTCACCCTAAGAAATGACAGGCAATCCCTCATATGTACTTCTCTCAAAAATCATCATGGGCCCTCAGCCCATCTGATAATCCTGCCTTGGACCCCAGCCATTTTTGTCAGCACCTGGGTCTCCTCCTTCTCCCTGGTTAGGTCAGGGATAAATTCACCGGAAAACAGATGCCTGACATCCCTCACTCCTCTCACAATCCCTCCCAAACCCTTAGATTTCTCTAATATTACCATGGGCTGATAATATCAACGTGGCTAATATCCATCAGTGGGGCCACGGCTCCCTTACCCACCTCCCTCTCAGGATTCACATACAGTGTTTCCTCCCACTTGTCAGTCAGGTCAGCCTGAGATACCCCAGCAGATTACCGAGACACACACGTCTTAGGGACCAGAGTCATGTCTAGGACCCTGTCAGATTTGGTCCATGATTGTTCTCGTTGACGTGGCAAGAGAAAGTACTGCATAGTTTCACTGTGGAGAACTCAACCTTGAAGAAAGAAACACTAACATAACATCAAACTGGTGGGAACTCGACTTTTGACAAAGGAACAATGGAGAATAGAGCCGTTGCTAAGCCCAGAGTCAGCATCCTGAGCTGTGGCAGCCTCAGCCTGTGTTCTGGCTGTGCAAGAGCTGATGTTGCAGCTGGCAAAATTCCACACCAGAGAGGGGGATATAAGATGTGGTTCTGGGCTGAGGGGGTGAGGAGGACCAGATGTGCATCATTTTGTTCCAAGGGATGCCCTGAAGGTGCACTGCCTGCTGCCACTCCTGCTCAGTACAATGCTCCACCTCCTTCTCCTGCTCAGCAGTTTGTCAAGATTCCAGGAGTCATTATCTATTGTTTTCTATCAAAAGTAACAAAATACATTTGCTTTTCTATTATTACTGTGTTATAGGACGAAATTTGCTTTGCTTACTGATAAACTTGCTTTGCTACCTCAGTTGTGTTTTACTGTCTTTTATTTTGTGCGTGGGAATCCTCCTGAACCCAGAACACATGTCCATTGGGCTTCTGTCACTAAGGAAAACTCAACATATATGAGCTCCCTCCAGTCTTACACTTGGTCCTTAGACCTGCCACACAGACACATCAGTGCCATCCCTGCAGTTGCTGACTGCAAGATGTGTGACCTCTCCAACATGTTCTTCCTTCTCCAGTAGCTGCCACCCCGACCTTGCCTACACCCCAGTCCCTCCACCTGCTGGCACACAGACTGGCACGCCCTGCAACCAGGGGCCTCTTCTTCAGCTGCTGGTACCTGGACTTTACAGCACACACCCTGCTCCATCCACTTGTTGGTACACAGGCCTGCAATTCCCACTGCTCCTGGTTGTTTTCCTGGCTACTGGTAGTCAGATCTTTCTTTCACACCAGACTCCAGTTCTTGACACTCACACCTTGCACCACACATGAACGGGAAAGGGAGTGAAGACACACAGAATGATAGTTAAGAAAAACTTTCACAGGATGGCAGGGAGCGGGGACTGCAGTGCTCAGGCACAAGGCTCACCCCAACAACTGCACTGACTGGCCCCTGCATACGTACAGGCTCCTCCTTTTTCCTTTCCTCCCCTCTCTGGCCTCCTCTTGCTCCTTTCTAGGCCCTTCCTTCCCCCACCTTCTACCAACCTGAGCATTACTTCATAAATGTTCCCTGATGCCGCAGGACCCTCTTCAGAGCTCTATTATCCCCATGGCCCTCTTATCACTTCCTGGCACTTTCAAAGCTCACCCTGAGCCACTTCACAACCACACCTGCAGTTTCCTAATCGCCCATCGATTAGGAGCTGGAGAGCTCTGAGCTCCATCCTTGTGTCCCTTATCAGGTACTCCCAGATTGGTGTCATGGTGTGCTTTGTTTACCACTTTCCCTTTTCTTTCTCTTTCAAAGGAACAGGCACTTGGTCTGAGCGTTAGATAACGAGCTGCTCTCTCCTGTCACATGCCCTGGCACTGGACTCTGCTGAACTTGCTCAGATGAGTTAGTTCCTGAAGATGCTGAAAGTTTCCTGTCCCCAGACAGGAGCAAGAGTCAAGGCTCTTCAGGGAAACCTCATGTGGAACTCAGTTTTTGAAGTGCCTCTCTGCAAAACCTACACCATCACTAAATCCTGACATCTACATTTCAGGATGACTGAGAAGGTACAAATATGAAGGAAAAGGGACCAAGGAGTTTCAGATAGAATGGAGGTGTGAAAAAGCACTGGGGTCATGTGAAATGCTCCTATATTCCAACCTATTTATTCTTTGCCCTCCTAGATGTCCTAGTGCTCCTGCAAGTTGCTGAATCCTCTCTCCCAGGTCTTTGTGGACAGCTGAGGATAAGGACAGCATTGAGAGAACAGGATTCCAGCCCCAGGTGGGATCCAAACAATGAAGTCCTTACTTATCCAGGTGGGAATGGGGTCTCTCATCAAGCTTGCAGTCCGTGTCTGAGACATTTCTCGCGGTACAAGCCAGACCGAGAGGAGCAGGGACAGGGCGAGGGAAGGGGCGGGGCCGCGGGGGCTGCGGGGCCTGAACGGGCCCGGCGGGCGGGGCGGCAGCGCCCCCTGCTGGCCCTGCCGGCGCTGTGCCCCCGCCCCCCGCCCGGCCCCGCCCGCCGCGGTTCGTGCCCGGCCGCAGCCCCGGCTCCTCTGCCCGTGTCTCCCAGGGCACAGAAATACACTGCCGCGTCCTGAAAGCGGGGCCCGGACAGCCACAGCGAGCTCCAGCGACGGTCTGCTGACACCGACACCTGTCCCGCCTTGTCTGGCAGCTCCTTGGACCCTTTAGCTGTCTGGACCAGGAATTCGGGGCCTCGGCCCGGGCGTTGACGGTACCACATGATCCAATCGCTGGACTGGATTTCAGGATGTGAGCAGTTGATGGTGACAGCGGTGCCCTCGGTGGTCTGTGCCAACGGCTCCTGCTGCACCCGGGCTCTGCCTGCAGCCACTGCCAGGGACAAAAAGAGGAAAACCAGGCAGAATTGGTTTTTGTACTTTATGTTGTTTTCCAGAAGAAATCCCACAGAAGCAGTCACGACCATACAGAGGTGATGTACATTGTCATGTCCATACAGAGAAAAACTGAGTATGTCAATGTGTGTAGTAAAGGAAGTGTCCCTTGGTATTTGGTGAAGAGATGAGTGCGTGTACGACAGATTAAGTGGTGGAGTCTCTGAAGAATGGAAGGCTGCGGGCAAAATACAGAAGGACAAATAGAAAAGAAGGAAGGGGGAAGGACTGACTGCACGAGTTCTATGAAAGACATAGAATAAAGCAAGGAAAGAGGGACATTTGGACAAAGAGAGGTGTGATGAGTTTTGTGAGGGAATGTTTAATTGAGAAGAGCAGAAGACAGACAGGAGGATAGTTCGGGGGCAGAGGTCTGTGATGAAGCCAGGTAGGACGCCAGTCTCTAAGGGTTCCTTGGCAATCCCAACCCCAGCCCCGACCCTTCCCCGCCGCCAGCCCCGCGCACCGAGCAGCACAGCGGCCAGCGCCGCCAGCCCCGCGCCCCGCCACCGCCGCATCCCGCCTCTCCGCCGCCCGCGTCTCGCTGTCCCCGCCAGCCCCGGCTCTCTGCTCCGGACGCACCGCCTGCTCTCCCCTCCCTCCTGCCACGCCAGCTCCGCCCCGGGGCTCTGCCCTGCGCGGGGGCTGCTCGGGCTCTCGCCGGGTCCGGGCTGGTTGCGGGGCGGGGGCGAGAGCGGCGGGAGCGGGGCGGTGGTCGGGGTTCTGCACCGCCGAGGCTGCGGGGCCCGGTGTCCGGAGCGGGAGTGGTTTGCAGCGCCTTTCTCAGGACTGACACACGGTTTTCTCTCTTCGGCCCCATCATCTGATCTCTCATGCCTCCCCTTCACTGGCGCGTGGGCACTTCAGAAATGTCCTTCAGGGCACGTGGCTGCAAGAATGGACAAGGGGCACGGCAGGTAGAGAACTCACTTGGCTCCACACTCTGGCCTCATTGCTTGTCATAGAGACCGTACGTGCTGGCAGCGATTTAAAAACGGGGAAAAAACTGCTGTGCAATACTGTCAGAAAGAGAGAGAGGGGAATATGTCAGAGGAACAGCTCTGCAGTCAGGGAGGTCCGTAAGGAAGGAGGCAGAGAAGGTGCTGTGCTGTGCTGTACTGTGTATGTCACTTGGCACACTGCAAGGCTGTCAGATGTTTGTGCTTTATATAGAAGTGAAACAGCCTTTTTTAGTAGAGGATGTCTGCATTTCAGTGACAAACAGGAAAGAAAAGTGAGAAGGAACAAGGACCAATACCCAAACCCCCTCCCCATGTTTCAAGCCTGTTTGCTCTAGGCTTATTACCAAGCATGTTCTCTTCTCTTTACTAGGACATGATTGTTGCTCAGTTCTCTGTACTGTAGCTTAGGGCCGAATTAATCAGGTAATGGTGGACATTCCAATAGAGCAAAATGGTAGCTAGCCAAGATTTTTTCTACTAGTTTTGGCTGGGTCACCTATGAAAGGAAGCAGGCTGGGTCAAGGAGAGGAAGACTACCTGGGACCCTCCTTTTGGGGATGAAGAACAGAAGGACCCCTCCCCAAAACTGATGCCAGAAGAAAACACCACCCCAGCTCTGCCCAGACCCCACCTGTAATCAATAGGTAATGAGATGTTGTAATCAATTATGTTCAAATGTATAAATTAGCCTGCTTTGGCACCTGTCAGGTGAGCAAGCCTTTGCGGCATTTTGCTGCCTTGCTTCCTGCGCAGAAATAAATACCTGCTACTAATGGATACAAAAATCTTCTCTTAGCAGTTATTTTCACGGCGTTTTCGCTTATCAAAAAGGAAAAGACTAGGCGAAGGACTAACCAGTTTCAGAGGGAAGGTAGATGAGAAAAAGCACTCGGGTCATTGGACATGTCCCTATATTCCAATGTATTTATTGTTCTATCTCAGAGGTTCTAGTATTCCTGCAAGGAGCTGAATCCTCTCTCACAGGTGTTTTACAGCTGAGTTCCAGCCCCAAGTGGGATCGAAGCCAAAAACTCCCGACCCAGTCAGGTGGGAATGAGGCTTCTCACCCACCTTCCATTCCGTGGCAGACACTCTTCTCCAGGGACATATGGTTAAGAAAGGATAATTAAAGAAGGATGGCTAAAAAAGATAGTTAAGAAAGGATTTCATTAAGACTTCAGGGGGACAGGACTGAAATGCTCAGGCACAGGGCTCATCCCAACAAGTGCACTGTCCGGCCATTCTTTTAGTGTAGGTGCCCCCTTATTTCCTTCCTCCCCTCTGTTGCCTCCCCTTCCTCCTCCCCAATCACCTTTTTCCTCCCCACCACTCCTCCACCGCAACCCCAGACTTAGACCCACCAGGCAAGCATTCCTAGAGAAGGGTTCCCTGTTTGCCCTGGTTTGTCCTTAAACCGTTTTCTCCTCTCCTACCTCTTGCTACTTCTTTTCACTTACAAACTCAACCTCAGCCACTTCACAGCCTCACCCGCAGCTTCCAATGGCCCATCAATAGTAGAGACTGAGGAGCTCCGAGCTCCCTTCTTGTGTCCCTTATCGCTTACTCC
>JAOXXN010033797.1:0-37249 GCA_026770055.1 Myrmophylax atrothorax
GTACGTCGATAACACTCATTACGGCGAAGCAGCTCTCGCGGCTGATGACCACAACCCGATGGTCGGCGAGTTCGACATTCCGCAGGAAGAAGCTTTCATCGAAGACGGCGGCGCGCCGGTCGTCCAGGGTGAAGACGACCCGTGGTAATACTGCTCGCGCAGTAAGGTAACGCACAAGGCAGACTTCGGTCTGCCTTGTTTTGTTATAGCGTCTGCATTACAATGCAATCTGCGTCCGCAAGTGCAGACGTGCAACATTCCAGGAGTGATCATGGCAGCACTAGATTTCACGCCCAAAACCCCACGGCGTGGAAATACCAAGTTCAGTACGCAGCCGTTCAAGCAGTTTGACCACTGTCATTTCGGGGTCTACTTCAGTGAGTTCGATGAAGATGGAAAGTGCGTCAAGGAGGTCGGGCGCAACCCCTACACCGGACACATGTTCAGTCCCAGCAGGCTCGACACTGGGCTGACGCTGGACGAAGCTGGCGCGTATATCGAGAAGCTTCAGGATATGGGCGAGTCCCGCAAGCCTGGCCTCATCCTGTACATGCCCGAAGACCTCGTGTGCGTTGACTTCGACGGCACCGAAGCCCCGGACACCTCGGAGGCGCTCAAGGAGGCGCACTACGAGGTTCTCGAATCTAGCATCACTTGGATCGAGCGCAGTGTGTCCGAAGTCGGCTACCACGCTTTCTACAAGATCAACCCGGTTGAGGCTTCGCAGCTCACCAACACCAACAACAAAGACCGTCAGATCGACACCCGTGTCGTCAACGGCTTCGTGTTCCTCACAGGGGACATGATCAACGACAGCCCGATCAGCTCGTTCGACAGCGTTGAGCCCAACTTCAAGAGCTACCTGTACCAGCGATGTCAGCTGGCACTCGAAGCTGCCCACGGGAGCAGCGCAGCCTGGCGCGGCGAACCCGAACACAACGACCTTGACGTCGTCAAGCACCTGTTCAAGACGTACCCCGATAGCGCGAAGTTCCTGTTCACGCGCGAGGATCAGACCGACAAGTCTGAGAAGCACTACCAAGCAGTGTGCGACCTGATTCGCTGCTCGCTGAACTTCGAGCAGGTCAAGCGCATCTACCTTGAAAGCGAGGCCGCTGAGTACGCGTATCGCAGCGAGGGGCGGGCAAAGGCCTCGCCGGACACTTACGAGCGCTGGCTGCTGCGCAATATCCACGGGGCAGCGTCCGACCTAACAGCGTCTGGGCGCTTCTTCAACCCTCAAGACATCTTCCTTGCCCTTGACGGTAGCGAAGACTCCGAATTCGACACAACCTGGACTGATGACGTGACCGAATATACCGCAACCGATTGGATCGTGCAGGGGGTTATCCCTTCGAAGGGGGTTGTCTCTGTGTATGGGCCGTCAGGCTCGGGCAAGACGTTCGTTGTCATCGACATGGCGTCGTGCATTGCGCGAGAATCCGACTGGTTCGGACGGCGCACCAAAAAGGTTCCCGTCACGTACGTGGGCCTCGAAGGCGAAGCGGGCCTCAAGAACCGCGTGTACGCATACCGCAAGCATCATGGCGAATTCGGTAGCGTCATGATGATCACCTCCAAGCTGAATATCCTCGACAGCAACGACAAGCAGAAGCTTCTGCGCACGATGACGCAGAAGGAAATGATGGGCGGGCTGCTGGTGATCGACACCATGGCCAAGTCTGCTCCTGGCATGAATGAAAACGACAGCTCGGAGATGTCGAAGTACGTGGCCGCAGTGGAAGACCTCGCGCGCGAAACCTACTCCTGCGTGCTGCTGGTGCACCACAGCGGCAAGGACACCGATCGCGGCCCACGTGGGCATAGCTCGTTCCTCGCAGGTATCGACGCCGCCATCGAAGTCAAGCGCAGCCCCGACGACCCCAATATCCGCTCGTGGGGCACCAAGAAGGTCAAGGACGGTGACGACGATATCGAGTGCCCGTTCATGCTCGAGGCTGTTGAGATCGGTGAGGACCAGTGGGGGCAGCCCGCTCATTCGTGCGTCGTGGTCCCCGGCCCCGTCATCGAGGACCTGCTGGACTCAACGGACGCTTCCGAAGCCGACGTCAACCTGCTCGCGAGCTTCATGAACGCCAGCGGCGTCGACTTCTTCAGCACCAAGAAGGGTCGCGACGGGGTCCACGCACTGCTGCGCGAAATGCCGCATTGGCCGCACCACTGGGACAAGGACGCGGTCGCGGGCATCATCGCCAAGGGCGTGCAGAACGGGAGCTTCGAGGTGTACACGTTCACCGACGCCAACCGTAACGTCAAGGAGGGGGTGCGCTCGTGCATCTGACCGAAAAGGTACGCGAGCTGCTGACACAGCGCCCGAATGCTCGGGTGCTGGTCATGGAGGCTACGCTGGAGGACGTAGACGCAACCATCGGTTGGTTCTCGAAAATGGGAATTCGATCGGGACAGGATGCAACTGACCAGATTTTGGTCTATACTCCGAAATACTTCCAGCGCCATAAGCGCAAGTGTTGGCCCATCGACGTCGTGTTCGTGCATAACCAGCACAACATGGCGCGCACCGACCGGGCCAGCAGCTACAAGAACGCCGTGCAGTCCATCAATGCACAGCGTCAGAAGGTGACGTGGGAAGTGGTAGCGCCCGACCCGATCCTTGGTCTCGGCGAGATACTGGTGCAGGGATGGGAATGCGGGGAGCCGTATATCATGAACGCTCGCTACTTTGAACTCAGCGTTCCATACAGCGACCTGGAGCCGTGCGGGCATCGCAACCCCGCACACGTTTGGTACTGCGAGGCCTGCGGCCGATTCCGCGGATTACTCCATAATGAGAGATTCTGATATGAAAATCGAATTCAAGTTTGCCATTGGTCAGAAGGTTGTCGACGAGTGCTCCAAGTTCAACAAGTACGGGGAAGTCGTCGGAGCCACGTTCACTGAAAAGGGAATCTTCTACAGCCTGAAGGGGAGCAGCGGAGATCGCTGGCAGGCCAAGGAAGGGGCTCTGACTTGTGAGAGTCAGTACAAGCCCCATGTGCAAGGCGTTCGACTCGAACCGAGCGAAATGGCATGAACAGCGAACGTAAGTACGAACACACCCCGCGCAATTGTGTTGGGGCCATCAGCGTACTGACGGAAGGTACGATGCTGATATTGGTTTGGGGTTTCTCGCCCAGGGCGCGGAATCATGCAATCCGGGAGATGAAGAGCATGGCGGTTGGCGACCGGTTCGCCGACCTGGACAACCTGGACTACTGGAGGCGTATCGCATGACCATTTTCATCCATCGGAACCCCGAAACGCGCACCATGTTCTACAGCGCGCCCGAAGGCATCAATGCCCCCAGCGAGGGAATCCTCACCGACTGGGGCATCCCCACCATGGCGCTCGATGACGCGAGCCCCGACGCGGTTGCCGCGCGCGTATCCCATCGCTTGCGTCAAGACTACATCGTCGTCCAAGAGTGGGCCGATGTCAACATCATGAACGGCTTCGACGTTGCAACCCCTGGCGTGCTGCGTTCGCTGTGCTGCCGCCTGCAGTGCAGCCCCTCCGAAGCCGTGCAGATTGTTCGCGAGTTCGATGATCGCACCGACGCATACTTCACCCCGTCCGAGGAGCGTCAGTTCAGCCTCGCACGCCGAGAGGTTGACCGCTGGTCGGGGCAGTTCCCCATGCACCACAAGCGCCGATGCCTCGCGCTGAATCTCATGCTGGACAACCCGTTGACCATGCAGGTTCCAGTCCCGCAGATCATGGGCTATGGAATCGAGGTAGCCAAACGACTCGAAACCAGCATCCATTTCTACCAAGACTTCCCGCGAACTGCTGCTTATGTGGATCTGGACATGACCGTCCGCGGGTTCATTCGCCACGTGGACACGGCTGTGAAGGTAGCGCTGGACTCGCCGCAAGTCATCACAATGACACTGAAGAATGACATCGTCATCACTTTCGAGAACAAGCGCTACAGCAGTTCGGTGCGTGGGCTCGAAGTTTGCTCCTCCACGGGTGGCAGCCTGTTCTATCGCGACATGTCCCTTGTCCCCGGATCCTCCAACGTGGTCTGGAACAACCGGCAGGTGCCTCACCGGAAGGTGGCGTACGAGCTCATCGACCGCATCGCGCGCGATATCTTTGTGTCGGAGACGTACTTCGACGAAGTGCTAGGCGACTGGCGCACTGCCCCGGACTGGATCAAACGCTGCCAAGACCTTATCGCAGCTGAAGTAGCCCGCAAAGTCAACGCGCGTGCTGACGCATAACTCAAATGGCCCCAATCGGGGCCATTTTTGCGGATGGGGCGCAGATTCGGCTGACGGGCAACACCACTCCCCACCTATGCCCCGTAAGCCCACGGAATCCGGCCCGCACGGCGCGCACCACTGGCTAGGCGGTGGGGTAGTACCAGCCCACGGGTGTTGCCGGTTACAGCGCCGCTCGCGCGGTCTAGTCAAAATAAAACCCGCCGGAGCGGGCTTGATGCACTTCTTACTCTACAGTCCAGAGACAAAACATACACCCATATGCACAAATGTGCTACACTGGATTTGCGACACGGAGCGGCGACCTCGTAGAGGGAGCGCGTAGGGCGCCCCCTCACGTCGTGTTAAATCCATTGTAGCACATTGTGCAATAGGGTGTATGTTTTGAAGTTTTATGTTTTGGGATAGATAAATGGTTGTTAAGGGAATTCCTTATCATCGTTTTTCGTGCGTACGCGCCAAAAACGATGATAAACGCACAGTTGCACTAGCACATATGCAAGCGTATGCTTGCGCAAACACACCGGAGTCATGCAATGAACATAGCGACAGGCGACACCGTAAGCATCGTGCACAGCGACCATCCGCGTAATGGTCAGACGGGCGTGGCCATACGATACGCCAATTTCCATGAATCTTGGTCGGTTGGTTTCGGTGACGGTTCGATCTGGTGGTTCGCGACTGACAACCTGCAACGCAAGCCGCATATCGACGACAACCAGAAACTGTATCCCAATCTTGGTGAGCTCCGTGGCGTCCCCCAAGTCGACCTGTCCAGCATGTTAATCCCGGTCGAGACGCAGCCGAACGCCATCGTTGAGCGTCCTGCGAAATGGCCCATGCCGTGGTGGAAGACCGGACTCTGCTTCCTCGCAGGCGCGTGCGTCCCGTACGTGGTCGAACAGCTCGCAAAAATCTTTTGAAATAAATGCAAGCAAATGCTTGCATTGTTCTAGAAAGGGTCTATAGTTAACGACATGGGGCAACGCAGCCCCGCTCACAAACCTCCAAGGAGTCCAACATGTTCAAGCGCGACGACAAGATCGTACTCAGCAAGCCTTTCCGCGACGATGAGAACATCGTTTTGACCCATTCTTCGAGCGGCAATTTCATTTGCACTCCTATCGGCACTATCGCGCAGGTTGTTGAAGTGATGGACGATGGCATGCTTGAAATCCGTGTCGGTCGATTCTTCTACTACATCGCGGCCGCACGCTGCGAACTGGCATAAGGAGAAAATCATGGAACGCATCCTCACTGCACTGATCCGTAAGCTGGCCAAACGCTACGGATTCGTCATCATCAGCAAAGACGAACACGAACGCCTCAAGATCGCTGACCAGCGCCTCCAGGTGGCGACCCTCTACCTCATCCGAATCGACAACGGCCAACCCGCCGAGGCTTCCTTCAATACGGGTGGACTGGCATCTTTCGTGCGCACGCTTAAGAACGCCGGCTACAGCAGGTGGAAGCGATGAGCGCCTCTGTCGATGTGCTGGCGGTGATGGAGCATTTTGTTCATCACGGGGAAACTAGCCGTGATCGAATTAATGCGGAACGTGCCCGCGCCGCATTGGCCGAGCTCATCGAGGCGGCCAGAGAGGTGCAGCAATCCGAGGACGCAGTTCTTCACTGGGATGGGGATGGTGCAAGGGCGCGTCTGGTAGAAGCCAAGGGCCGTCTGAGAATCGCACTAGATCGAGTCAAAGGGAAGTAATCATGAGCACCTGGACCAAAACCAAACCGACGCAGACTGGCATCTACCAGATTCGCGGGTTCAATTACGGCCAACCCAAGAAAAAGCACCCCGCAGTCGTTGTCGTAGAGGTCAGCAAGATCGCCGGCGACAAAGGCGCGCTGGTCGTGAACCTGCACGAGAAGAACACCGAGTACAATCAGTACGATTGGTACCTGGTGTCGGTTCTGGATGAGGCATTCGAATGGCGCGGCCCGTACGTGTTGCAGTCATGAACTACATCGACTGGATCGCCCTCGGCGTGTGGTTCATCCTGATGGGCGTGCTGATGTTCCTGTGGGGCATTGATGAGCTGATTTCGCTGAGCCCGAGCGCGTGGACAGACGGCGTCATGTCGTTTGGTCTCGCTGCTGTGCTCATTGGCAGCGCGATCACGTTCCACGGGATCGAAGTGTTCGGTTCGTCGTGCGACGCTCGCCCGTGCCTGGTCGAACCGGGCATCCTGAAGGAGTCTTGATATGAAGCGTTGCCGAAACTACGGTTGCGATCAACTGGCAAGTCCTGGCATTGCTCGCTGCGCAGAACACCAGCAGGCGTATCGTCACAGGCAGGCGCGTGACCGAAACGCCGTTCGTTGTTCCGAAGCGTACTGTAATTGCCAGGTTCCGATGGAGGAGCGTGAGCAACCGCGCCCTCTGTGCCGCGCGCACCGGTTGTCGGAGGAGGCCACGCAGCGACGCTACGAGCTGGAGGAGGAAAGCGCCCGCCTCGCCGCGGAGGCTGTCAAGAATGCAAAGGAAAACGATCTTGCGTTCTATGAACATCTCCAGTATCGTTTGGATATTGAGGATCACGATCCCAAAGCGATCCTGAGTGAGCTTCTCGGATACATTATTGAAAGGAAACGTAAATGAACATTGCATACGGTATGTTTGGAGCCTCTATTGGCATCGTAGTGGTGGCGCTGATCATGATGGTGTTCGGAACAGAGATGATGAATGGAGACGCGGAGCGCGACGGGCGAATCATTCGTGGTTTTGTTCTTCTCGCAGTCATAGCTGCGGTTGCAGGTGGGACCGTTGGGGTGTTCGCATGAACAAGCCTCGCCTCGGCTTGTCGGCCGAAACCGCTGATCGCTACTTCGTGTCTTGGAGCGAGGGTGACATCACCTACTGCTTGAAGAAGGCGCTGGCTGTGCGCAAGTTCGCGCTGCGCCTCGACTACACCACGCACACACCCATGCTGTTCGTGTGCAAACCGGATGGCACCGAAGTGCTGTGGCGCATCCTCGACACGCGAAAGTTCAGGAACGCGGTTGTCGCCATCAAGGAATCCGAAATCGACGTGTGCGCTTTCGTGGACTACGTGGACGAGTCGCTTTCCAAGCTGGGATTTAGAATCGCGCTGGGACACCGCAAGGACAAGCTCAAGCGCCAGGAGGCGCTGCTGCTCGTGGTTACCGGCGAGAGTCGCTTGTGGCAGCTGTCCATGATCGCTGTCAATAAGGGCGACTCCAAGAAAGTTGTCGGAGAGTTGTAATCAGTGCTTGCACATACTTGCAAATGCTGTATACTTAACCCACACAAACCTCCCGGAGTACGCAACATGAAGAACTTCACTCTCGCCAAGATTAATGCCGAAGCAATCAAGCGTGGCATTAATCTCGAGCTTGTCAAGGGTAGCGGATACTTCTACTGTGTTGCTCTTGAGGACGGTGACGGTGGTGTCGGCGACTGGTGCGTACTCCTGGTTGACCACTCAATTATGGTGTACGCGCTCAACCACGACACTTTCGAAGGTTGGCTGGCTGCAATGACCGCTGTGCGTGCACGCGCTATTGCTTACCACGAAGAGTTCCATTCGGCACATTGATGCGCAGCAGTGCTTGTACATGCTTGTACTGCTCTGTATACTAAGCCCATACACACAAACAAAGGTACGCAATCATGTTGAGGACCTGGTACGTTCACGTCTATCTTGGTCACATGTTTGAAGACGTCTATGTCAAGGCACGCAACGGCGACGAAGCAATTCGTAAGGCCAAAAAGCAACTGGTTGGCACGTCCCTCGATCACCGCTTCACCAACTACGTCCTCTGAGGTATCGTCATGTGCAAGCGTCATTGCAGTCGCAAACCCTCTTACGTCTGGCCGATCGTCGCAATCGCGTACGGTCTGAGCATGGCTGCCATCCTGTTCTACGCGGGGACCAAGTAATGAAGAAGATTGTTGACCAACTCAACCGCGAAGTTCGCCGCTCGATGGACGTGCTGGTTCGTTTCTCCGGCACGCCCGAACACCCCTCCTACAAGATCAACGACATCATCCACGACGAGTTCTCCCAAGCTGCTACCAGCTGTGGACGACTGGACTCGGCGCTGGATACGTGGGCATCCAACTTGCTCGCCACGCGTGCATGGCGCGACCTCGCCCCCAACGAGCGTATGGTCATCCGTGCATACCGTGCGGCCGGCGGCTTGCCCAACCTCGCTGATCCCGAAGGGCTGCTGCTGAAATGAAGAACTCCGAGTTCGTACATCGCATTCCCTCCGAGGCCTGGCGCGACGAAGTGTTGACGCTGCGCGGGCTGCTCGAACTCAACGCACGCGAGGCGGTTGACCTCATCGCGTACTTCGGCAACCTCGACAACGCGCTGGAGGCGCTTGACGCATGTCTTTGAAGGGGTGGACCAAATGGTGGGAGAGGCTGAGTTCGACGTCAGAGATTGTCGTCACCCCTGAATCGCGAATCATCGAAAAGGTGCGCGAGATGGACAATCGTCCGCACAACTTCCCCAAGCCGAAGCTTGAGTTTGACAGGGACTCCGACGGGAACGGGAGGTGGAGCCTCACTGCAACTTCGTACTCAATGCTTTTGTTTGCAAGGGAGCATTCTGCAGTTGGGGATTTTCGGGCAAAGCGTCAAATCTCTGAAGTTGTAAAATTCATCGCAGAGATCAACGAGAGGAACAATGTATGAAACGCCTCCGCCACTGGTTCGGTTTTTCGGCTTCGAGGCTGTGCGATCCGCTTCCCGAGAAGTCGTTCGAGGAGCTTGTTCACGAATGCATTGAGGGCTACAAGAATCGAGAACGGGTGCGCTATTTCCCCAAGATGCGCGTTCGCTACTCAATGGGCGAGTACGTCATTTGTGTGCAGTCCCTTTATGAAGCGCGCGTCATCATTCAGCGCCATAAATACACCGGCACCTGGATGGAGGTTTCTCGCCGATGGGGAGGGATTGTACATCACGTTGAAGAAATCAGCAGGCTCAATCGGAGGTAGTCATGGGTGAGGAATCTGACTACTTGATCGAACGCATGTTGGACCGCTGTTTCGGGTTCGGATACCACGCCAAGCGCGATCAGAGAGCCGACCTACACCGGGACAAGCGCACCTGTCAGCGCTGCAATACCACGGGGCTGTTCTTCCGACAGTTAGCAGATGGAAAATGGCGCTTGCATGATGCAAGCAATAACTTGCATACTTGTCCCCGCAAGGACATCAGCAACGTGTCCGACTTCCTTTCACTCCTGGAGTAATCATGAGTACCGAATGCCAAATCAACGGGGCAACCGACAACCCCAACTTCATCATCCGCGTCAATGGCAACCTGCAGGTGGTCGTGGGCGCAGACGGATCGGTTGCACTCGGCTCGGGCGTTACCGCACAGGGCGCAGCGGTCATCTTCTGGAACGCAGTGGCTGACCACGCTCGTGCGCAGCGCACCCGCAACGACACCGAGCTCCGCGCCATTGCAGCTGATCTTCGACGACAGGGTTTGGTTGAACCTGCCGAACGAATCCTCGCCGTTGTGGAGGAACCGATCAATGTCTGATACCAGGGCTGTGACGAGGTGGGAATACTATGACGGAGCGCATACCCGTCATTCAGAAGGGCCGTTTGTTCGTTTCAAAGACCACGAGCGAGTGGTTGGTGAATTGGAAAAAGATCGTAACGAATGGAAGCAGCTTGCAGACAGCCATGTCGAAGTTATCCGAGAGCTCCGCTCCGCCCTCGCTGCGAGTAGCGCCGAGGTTGAGGGGTTGAAGTCCATTTTGATGGATGCGATTGACTACCGCTTCATTTCAGATAAAGAGTTCCGAAAAGTGACCGTGGCAGCTATCGACGCCGCAATGGAGAAGGGAAATGTCTGATATTCACGTACGCAACAGCGACCTGAACGCCGGATTCACGTTCATGAACTTGAACCAGAAGCCGGCCCTGATCATTCGCGCAGATGGCTACATGGAAGTCGGTGAAGGCTGCACTAACCTCGAAGCTGCAACTGAGCTCGTCGAGCTCGCCAACAGGATTGCGGCTCAGAACAAGCCCTCGCTGGCGAGCTTGGATGCCGTAGCGTGGATGGGTACCGGCCCCAACGGAGGGGCAGATGTTGTAACCACCAACAAAATCCAAGTCCGTGAGTGGATGCGAATCGGTCTCGAAATCGTGCCTCTGGTAAAGCATCAGGGCGCGCAGCAGCCCGCAGAGCTAGCCGAGCAGCAGGGGGATGCGCTGGCGGCTTTCAACGAATGCCTCACGCCAGCGCTTCGCGTCCCGGCGACTGCCGCGTACCGCATCGCAATTCTGGCAGCGGTGCAAGCCGCAACTGGCAAACAGCAGGTTGTCGATCTTCCGGATGACGTTGTCGAGCGCTGCCGAGCGCTGCCGACCGACGAGCTGCTGGACTGCGCGCTCGAAGTGTATGCGCGGTCGTGCAGGTACGGGACGAAGGGCCAGCACGACGCAGCGATGGCATACAAGGACGAAATCATCCGTCGCATCGATGGCTGTGCTGCGCAGGTTGGCGAGGTGCAGGGGGATGCGGAAGCCATGCGTACCGAGTGGATCGCAGCAGGCGGTAAAATCCACGGGCCGAACGTCGAAACGGTCACGATGACCGAGGCCGGCTACTTCCGATTCCGTGCCGCCCTCGCCGCCCGCCAGCCGGGGGCGCAGGAGCCAGTCGGAAAGATCGTGAGTGAATTTCGAGACACCAGCGGCTATTCGCCGCGAATCGAATGGAGCAATGGCGATCATCCGGGCGTCGGGACTGTGCTATACGCAGCCCCGCCCGCGCGGGGCATCGACCTGGGGCAAAAGGCCGCCCATCCCGACGATATCATCGTGTGGGCTGACGGAACCTACTGTGACCGCCGTGATATGCGGGAGTACGCCCACATGGGTGACGATTACTCGGTTTTGTGGACCGACACTGGCCTGTGGCTCGCCTTTGTTGAGCGCAGCCCCAACCCGGAGGAGAGCAATGGTTAACCCCAAGATTCGAGCACAACTCATGCGTGTCCGGAAGTCTACCGAGCCCCTGCCGAACCCGCCCCCGGTTCCCGCTCCCGCGTTTGACCGCGCGTACCCCACGCATCGCCGCGAGCGCGCTGTAGAGCTGCTGCTGGCGAACGGCTGGAAGTGGCACAACGATCAGTGGTTGGCTCCCGAGCAGTGCGTCGAAATCGTATGGGCCGGAGGTGTCGAGGGTAGCATCGAAGACCACTGCACACGCGGAGGAAAGAGCTTCACTGTTGGTACCAAGCTGTATGCGATGGGGAAGAAGCGGTGAGCGGTCGAGGATCGGGAAAGACGGCGATGGCTGAAATGCACTCCTGCATCCACGAGTATATCGAAGCGAGGGAGGCGTACGAAGCCGCTACGGCTCCGCTGAACAGCCATGCGCCCAAGCGTTCTCTTTCATACGACGACCCCATCCTCCTTCGCTGGCGTGCAGCCCGCGTGAGTTTGCGAAAGGTTTCGGAGAAGTATTCATGAGCACCGATCCGGTCATCCTGCAGGGGCGAGCAATCCTCTCCAAGTCCTACTACGACACCGGCTTTAATGCGATGGGTGACCTCGCGGCGGGCGGCGAGATGGACACCTGGGCTGAGATGCTCGCCGTTGTGGAGGCTCTGAAAACCGCCCCTGCAGGCATGTACCTCACACGCCGTCCGAACCGTTCCAAGCTTCGTGGACGGCTGTATCCGGGTAGCGACACGCACACGCTGGTGACGTACATGGAGTCCACGGGTGGCTCCCACACCTCCAAGCGTCTCGCGCAGCGCTTCCACGAGATACATTCGCGTCACAAGATCACAACGATCCTCAGGAACGCGCGTGTCAAGGGACGAGTGCGCCGAGACGTCATCGACCTTCCGGACGGAACCAAGCAGACGCTGTGGACAGCCACGCTCCGTGCCGACGATTAGGACGATAGAGCTCCACGAGCTTAAAATGCGCACGGCCTGCGCGGGGCAACCCGCGCAGATTTTGCATGACTAGGACTCTAAACATGAACCCTGCACCATCTGCTGCACACGAAATCGTAGCCAAACAATTCGACGAAGCTGGTCTGTATGGCATCGCGAAGTCTCTCCGTACTGGTGGTCCCGCCAACGCCTACGCCAATATCGCCGTCAATGCGGTTGAGGCGGCGCTCCAGCACGGGGTCAGCGCAGCTACCATGGACGCCCGCGCGCGGCGTTGAGGCTGGGTACAGCCGCTGAGCGGCATGGTAGCGCGCAAAGGGAGGACCTCACATGCGCTACCGTGTCAAATGGAATTCGGAACACGAAGATTTCACCAGCATCAATCAAGCAATGGGTCACGTGCTTCTGGTCATGTTGCGCGGCGCTAGCGACGTCAACATCGCGATAGTTCGTACGTAAGTCTAAACAGATACTGAACGCAGCTTGCACACGCTTTACACAAGCTGCGTTTCTGTCTACTATTACTTCTGTCGGGGCAGTCCCGCACCACACAAACCTCTAAGGAGCGTATCATGCAGAAGTACAAGTTCAGCATCTCTACCCACGATGCAGCGCTCATCAATGACGCCTTCTACAAGGAAGTCATCGCAGCCGGTACCCGTTACAGGCTGGAATGCGTGGCCCAAGCGGGTATCACTGAATGGAGCTTCGACCAAGCGGGTTGGGCACTCGAGGTTCTGGACGCGGCGGCTTCTGCTGGCGGCGAGTACGCAGAAGCCTACGCACAAATGGCCTGCGTCATTGACGAAGTTATCAATATGAATGATGATCACTGCGAAGGTCGGGTATACGGCCTTTCGGTCTAATCACAAACCACACATACAGGAGACGCAATGTCCATCCTTACCACGAAGACCGCCGACGGCATCGAGCTCATCGGCTTCACGCTGACCACGTACAAGAACCTCGACGAGGTGTACGGCAGGCTCAACATCTTCTTCGGAGATGCCGAAGACCAGATCGAGTCAGGCTCCACAACGCAAGACGACGTTGCCGCATTCGAAGAAGTATGGCTGTTCAATACGCCGACTCCTTTCATCTGGGCTCCCTACAGCATTCTGGAGCTCATCGACGCAGTGGCGGGCGATGAGGCTCACACGAATCACGCCAATGCCCGAACCGAACGCAACGCCGCCAATCGTACTGCATACCTGCGCACGGCGCGCATGTGGAGCGGCGTCGAGTTCGCGTGCATCCAAGCTCTCGCGCAGTACCGCGCCAACAACAAGGATAAGGCGTAATGGATTCTAAGGTAACTGGCTGGTGTATCGTTTCGGACGCACGCAGGGGCAACGCACTCGGTATCGAGAACGTTGTGTACGTGGATCAGGCTAAGGAGCCAGGGCTGTGGTGGACCAGTGACGACGACACAATCGTCATGGTGTATCGTGAATTGGAAGCTGCCGAACACGGCTGCCGTCGGTTCAAGCACAACAACCCGCGCGTCGTGGACGCCCGCGTGGCCCGGCGTATGCTGCGCACCCAGCGCGACGCAATGGCGTCGGCGCAGATAGAACGCGTATCGGAGGACAAGGAATGAGCGACACCGAAGCAACCCTGTTCATGCTAGACATGGATGGATCGATGGTTCCTGACCCGGATGGTGATTGGGTTCGGGCTGAAGTTTACCACCAGCTTGTTGAGCGCTACGAACGCATGGCCGAAAAGATCTCGGCCGAAGCGAGTCCCAAGTGAAAGGTCAAATCCTTGTTATCGGGTCTGGCCCTGACACCCAAATCATCTCGGATCGTTTGAAGGAAATCGGATACGATGCCGTTCACGCCGATCCTCCCACGCAACCCGGTGTGTTTTTTGTTGACGAAGTTATCGACGCAGGTCGGAGCAGCTTCGCCGACATCATCGCCAAGCTCGAGAGCGAAGCGCGTATGCCGAAGTTCCCTGTCCACGCAATTCCTCGAGAACAACCGTACGGCAAGCGCGGACGCCGGCAACGCCGCGGAGGTAAATACTGATGCTTTTCGCTGCATCCATGCTCGCTGCACTTATCGGTTTCGGGCAGGACATCATCGAACCCGATCCCGGTAACGTGCCAGAACACTGCTGGGGTGAAGTCCAGCTCATCAAAGACGAACGCGTAAAGGATCCTGCACGTGATGCGACCACTGTTGCACGCATGGCCCTTGGTCATGCTATTATCTCGAACATGTCGGGCGGGGCACGCACCCGAACCTTCACAACCCGTGTTGCCGAAATGGTCCACGGGAAACCCCGACCCACGCAGTACACCCAAGCCCAACTGAACAAATGCCTGGAGGCATCCGATGAACGCATCTACCAACGTACACCCGCACCTCAGCGGCCCCATCATCAGCCCCTGCGGTAAGTTCTACCAGGACGCCGCAGCCAACTGGGTTCCGATGCCGTCGCCGGCTTACGTGGCCCCGGCGAAGTCGCAAGGTGTCTATGTCGTTCTCGCGCTGCTGCTGGGCTGCCTCGGCATCCACAACTTCTACGCAGGCCGGAACGGCGTCGCTATCGCGCAGCTTCTGATCACGCTGTTCCTGGGCTGGTTGATCATCCCGCTCCTGTGCGTCGCACTGTGGGCAATCATCGACTGCTGCGTCGTGGATCGCGACGGAAACGGAAAGGAGTTCTCATGAACGTCGAAAATATCGAAGTGGTGCTGGTCGGTGAATACGCCGGATACAAACCCGAAGAAATCATGGGTCATTTCGACGTGGAAATCGGTGGCAAGTCTTACGGCCAGGGTGACCACGGTAGTCCTAAGCGCGAGGGCTTCCACATGGTTTTCGCCTACCACGATGACGAGTCCTACAGCGGCTCCAACTTCATCCTCGGCTTCCGCGATGGTCAGCTGGTTGAAATCAACGGCTCCCATTGCTCCTGCCATGGCTTCGAAGGCCAGTGGGAGGAGGATCCGGTCACGATTGAGGAACTGCGCTATCGCATGACCAAGGGACGCATGGGAAGGACGTGGGATTCGGATACTCAGGAATACACCAAGAACGAATTCGCTGAAGAGCTCGAAGCCCTCCTGGTCACCATCGAGTCGGCTGCATGAGTTCGGCGAAAGCCGGCTCGTGGTTACTCAGTATCTCATCGGCCCTGGCGCTTGTCGTCGGGGCCGTTTGCGTTCCGGCCTCAGCGCCGCAACACGCCACGGATACCCTCGACCCCAACATGGGGGCCAGCTGGTACAGTGACCCCATTGAGCGACACGCTGACGCGGCGTACGTGCGCAAACTCACCCGGGACGACGCTATCCAGCGCGTCCTTACGCATGAGGGAGGATTCAGCCACCATGCACGAGACCCCGGCGGCGCAACGCGTTACGGGATCACCACTCGCACAGCGCGCACGCACGGATACCACGGGCCTATGAGCGCGCTCCCGATGTCGGAAGCTGTGCGCATCTATCGTATGTTGTGGGACGAGTCGGGCGCTGCGCAGCTTGAGGGTCGACAGCTCGCGATCTCAGCGTTCGATGCGTACATCGCCCACGGCCCGCGCGCAACGCGCTGGTATGCGTCCCTCAGTGGGGATGACGGTTGCATCAGCATCAACCGGAAGCGCCTAAGTGTGTATCGCAACTCTTCGAACTGGGGCACTTTCGGACGAGGCTGGTCCAAGCGGGTCAACTACAACATGGAGAACTGCACTTGAACGTACGTGAGCTTATCGAATACCTTCAGAAATTCGACGACCAGGACGCTGAGGTTCGCGTACTGCACTGCACGCCCGGACATGGATACTACATGCAAGGTGGCTCGACATCTGTTGTCCAGTTTGAGCCGGAAGAACATTTTGAGTACACCGACCTTCGGCAGAATAAATTCGCCAAGGGTAAGTCGTACGGAGAGGATCATTACGTCACATTGGGGCTCAACGAAGGCTAGCGCTCTGACGAGGGACTCTAGCCAATAAAAAGCCCCGCCGAAGCGGGGCTTTTGCACTACGGGTGCGTTAACCCGGTGTGTACACCATCGCACCCTTGGGCCCCGTCCTGCGTGCAATCAGGACCTGCTGGCGCATCCGTGCGCCGATGCCGAAGTGAACCCACGAGGGTTCATCAATCAGCTGGTCGAACTTGATGCCGGACTCGCGAATCTTCTTGACAGCCTCGGCGACAGTGAAACCGCGCGGCAGGAAGTCGAAAGCGAGACCCTGGCTGTGATCCGAAGTAGCCGACGCGCCCGGAGTGGCTGCATTCAGCTTGGGGCTACGGTAACCGCTGGAGGGACTGATCGGAACGCCGAACAGTTCGCGGAGCTTTTCGGCCTCAACGGCGAGGCGCTTGAGGTTCTCGAGATGAGCCGGGGTGGGGCTGTTGTCGATACCGAGGCGCGTTGCGTTGTCGCTTCGGATGAACTCACTCAGCTTGAAGTGCTGACTCAGCTGCATTGTGTATCTCCTGGACTTGGGGCAGCGGCGCGCGAAGCGTTTTCACGAGCCGCCACGTGGAGTAAAGACTGGCACAGTTCATTACGACCAGCACGATGATGGCGCGGGTCATCCACTTACGAAACGGTTCCATTCTTGTCCTCCGGCTTTTTCTTGCCGATGTTGAAGCGTTGTGCCAGCTGCTCACGGATGAACTCCATGGTGGCACGAGCGCCGATGAGAGCGGAGACGCCAACCAGGACGCCCGTTTCCGGTGCGCCCAGCTGGTAATACTTCGCTGCCATACTGACAATCGCGCCAACAAAGCCGGCGCCCAGTCCTTCAACAATAAGGTCACGCAGCTTAACGCGGCGGGAACGAAGCAAGTAGCCGATGAGGCCGCCGATCAGACCGAAGGCAAACCACCTGCTCTCGTGAAGGTAATCAATCAGTTTATCCACTCTGGTTTATCCGGTTGGAGTGCGTTATCGGAGTCCTTTTCCAACGAAACCCGATATCGCTTCCACTCCTTCAGCAATGCCAGCTGCCCCTCGTCGAGTTCGTCGACGTCAGCTGCCATTTGCATCAGACGTACTACATGGTCCGCATCGGCCTTCCGACCTGCGCGCGTCTGTTCGGGAGTGAGAGGTTCCGGGTTGGGATCCATCCACGGCGCAATGCTAGCACCGTTGCGGACAGCCGCCAAGACCTCTTCCCACAAGCCCGCCGGGGCGTGCGTATCGCCCGGAACCACGTGGTAGTCGAAGACCCCCGAAGGGGTCTCCAACATCACAACATACGAACCGTCTTCGCGCGAGCGGATGTCGCTGAACTGGTTCACGAACACGATGGTCTCTTTGACCTTTGCCTTGCGTGCAGCCATGATGCTCTCCTTACGAAACGCGCCACCAAAGGATGGACGCGGATCGGTTGTCGTTGAAGTTGACCGTGCCACCGCCCGCAATCAGGCCGGAGCGCTGACGCAGCAGGTTGGAACTGGTATCGTTGCCGATGGCGAAGTACGCCCAGGTGCCGCCTGCAGGGGCAGTGAACACACCGTTGGTGCTCTGACCGCTGGTCCAGGTGTCGGCCGAGGGGCGCAAGAACTCGCTCTTGTTCCAGTAGTTGGCGAACTCGCTGGTGAGCGCCGGGGTGCCGCCGTAAGCGTTGTTGACAAGGAACTGGATGCGACCCGAGTCGTAGTACATACCGAGACGGTTCGGACCGCCGTTGGTACGAACGAATCCGGTGCTTTCGATGTAGTTGTACAGGTCACCGGTCGGCCAGACACTGCCGCCGATGTTGCCGTTGGGCTGCAGGACTGCCCCGTTGAGACCACCCGCATACACCGACCCGTTGGCGACAAGCGCATTGGTCGAGGTGAACGTTCCGTTTCGACCGAAAGAATACTCGGTGTATCCGTTGTTCCCTGCGTTGATGACACGAACGCCGATCTCACCCGTGGGCAACGAGTAGATGGCCGGGTTGAGAGCAGTGCCACCACCGCTGGTACAGAGCTGGAGCACGGCGCCCGAGTTGGCAAGCTGCGCGGCGTTGAGGGCCAGCGTGGTGGGTCGCAGGCTAGCCCCCAGGTCATTGGGGGAAATCGCGAAATCCCAATCGCCAAGACGTCGATTGAAGAATCCGCGCTCGCCTTGGCGCGTCATGATCAAATCCCAATTCCACTGGCTCGCTTCATTGGGACCGCTCTGGATGCGCAGACCTACGTCAACTGCATCGAACGTCGGCGTCTGGCGTGCGATCAGATTGAGCGCAGTGCTGCGCAAACCCGCGTTGGCGTCGATGGTGCGGCTGAACACGTTGGCGCCCGTCCACGTGTTGTCACGCGGCAAGAGCAGGTCCACAACCACCTGCGGGTCGACCAGCATACGCTGCCATGCGGTCCACGCAAGCGGTGCGCCTGGCGAAGCCCGACCAAAGCGGGTGTACATTGCGCCGCCATCGGTGTAGAAGGTCTGCGACACTCGCGTATCGGTTGCGTTGCGTGCTCCGTAGACCAGCAGAGCGCCGCTTGCTGCGACAGGCCAACCCAAGTCAGCCCAGTTGGCCGGAGCCGCCGTCAGGCCCACGCTCATGCTGTCGAGTGCGGTGTTGAAGTTGAACGCCTGCGCCTGCAAGCGCATACCCAGCGCAAGCATACCGTCGGTGATACCGTATCCCGCGAGCGTGGTGGCTGCGTTGGCGGTTCGCACCCATGCGGTCCACGCGCCACCCGAGGACGAGCGCGACCACAGCTGGCTGTTCTGTCCGGTGTAGGTCTGAACCATCTGACCAGCCGCGCTGAACGTCGACAGGTAGCCGGGTACGTTGGTCGGAGGGGTGTTGGTGCTGCTGGAGATGATCGCCGGATCGTCCACGAACCACACGCCAACCGAAAGGTTGTTCCAGTTCGATTCGGTCGGGATTCGACCACGGGCGATCATGGGAATGCGGGCGACCGCCTGCGCATCCGTGGGCTGAACTTCCCAGAAGTTGACGTTGGTCGGAATGGTGCCGATCGGCGGACGCTGGATGCAGCGGAAAACGCGCATTGCAGCAGCGTCGCCGGACGTGTAGCGAATGAGCGCGCCAACATCGTACTGGCGTTCACTCAGGTACGTGGGGAGGCCGGCCGACTGCCACTCGATGAGGTTCTCGGTCAGAATCCCATAGAGCCAGTTCTGGAAGTCACGCTCAACGGGCTTGGCCGCCGGGTCCACACCCAGCTCGCGACTGTAGTCGTCGCCGTAGCCCTGCGTCAGGTTGACCACACCGTCGGTTCGGGTGACTGCGATCGGGGTCTTGGTACCGTCCCGTGCGAACGGGATCGGCAGATACGGATTGGCCATGTTTTTCCTTTACGGTACCTGTAGTTTGATTTGGACGCCGGCGGGCTTGGGTAGCAGGCCGTATTGTAGCATTGCCTGCTGGAAGCTCGCCGACAGCGGGAAGTCGAACGCATACGTCATGGTCATGTCCTCATGATCCACAACATAAGCAGAGCCCACTTCTCCAAACACGTCGTACAGTGCGCGGTTGATCGCGGCGATAGAGCAGTTGGAAGTGAGGGCGTAGTAGCGCAGACGAAGGGCCTGGATCTTCTCCTGCGGCGTGGTGATCGCGCCACCCTCAGTGACAGGGGGGAAGTTGCCCGAGGACGGATTGACGGGCCCCGTGCTGTCAGCGTAGTTGGAGCGGTTGATGCCGAACGCCCAGTAACGATAGCGATCCTGCAGACCCAACACGGACAAAGGCAGGTTGAGGATGAACGCCCATACTGCGACGCCGAAGGAGTTGGCCGACTTGAGGCGGAAAATGCTGCCGTACCAACCTTCCCAGAAGTTGGTGTAATTGTTGATGTACCAGGTTTCTTTGTCGCGCAGTAGAGAGAGCAGCTTGGGGGACTGATCGAAGCGCCACGTCACCCCGCGCAGCAAGTCGAGGTTGGGTACCACGGGTGCAGATCCCAGCTCTACCCAGTACGCGGAACCAGTCCACGTGATTTCTCCGCCCGCGGCAAGAGCAGACGTCAGGATCACGTTGCTGTCGTTGAGAACGTAGTCAACCTGCGTGACCGGATTGCCGTCGGTGAGGATGAAGCGGGAAGGCACTCCTCCCCCGTTGTCCAACCCAACCTGCGCGTAGCAGAGGGACAGCTTCGTATCAAGGTTGATGGTGGGGTTGTCGGCCTTGGACACCACCACGTGGAATGCACGCGGAGCGCCACCCGGACGGATTGTTTTCGGGACCGAGTATCGCTTCCACTGATTGGTGACCGTCACCATGATGCCGCCGTTGTACTGCACGGCGTCTACGGCGATAGCTACGCGCATGGGCTGCTCAGAGCGCATCCAGATGGAGCCAACGTAATCGGCACCGGGGATCAGCGAAGCCGCTGCCCCGTTCTGCACGATGCCGCCCATGTTCTCTTCGGGGCCGCCGTCGCAGTCACCCATGCGGATCGTGGACACGTGTCCAGCGAGACCGTCCGGGCCGATCAGCGAAGGTTCAAGTACAGACGGATTCTTGTGGAATCCAGTCCATCCGCGGGCTGCGGTGAAGTCGAAAGACGCGCTCAGAAGATTGGTGCGAGCGAACGAGTAGGCGGGCAAGCCCTGCCCTTGCCAGTCAGTGAGGTTGACGGAGACGATGTTGGTCGGAACCACACGGCGCCCGTCAGCGACCAGCGGGAACAAGCGCGTACTACCGTCACCGTCCCCCAGCTTGGTGCCGTTCGCATACGCAACGTGTACGATATCTCGGCTTTCGTTCTCTGCCATTACGCACCTTCCACGTTGATGAGGATATTGCCACGCGGCAACACTGCGCGCTCCCACGCTGCGATGCCCAGCGTGGACGTCGACCACGTGACGCCGTCGGTAGACACCTCAACCAGGCGCACGTAGGTGCCGGACACTTCACTAAAGATTGCGCCTGCAATCTCGAACGGGGACACGTCAGCACCCACAACGAAACCGGGTTGGTTGTTCACGCGACCCTCAGCGTAGGCGATCGTGGCGTCCACAGCTGCCGTCGTGAGGTCGGCCATGGAGTTGTTGTTGCTCACGTACGCACGGACCCACGTGGTGCGTGGACGGCTGCGCACGAATCGGGTCGAATAGGTCTGGCCGCTAACCGGGTCAATCTGGTTGATGGTGACCTTGTCGCCTGCGTTGTTGAGGGACTGCGACCATCGGCAACCGGGAGCCTTGCACTCGAGAAGGGTGGCGGCAATCTCAGAGTCGAGTCCGCCGTTGTCGTTGACGCAGACCCAGATTGAGTTGCGTTCCATGTCTACGCCGTCAATGTTCTGTTCGAACGCTTCGTCGTTTTCACGAACCACGACGGAACGAATGCCGGGCAGCATGGTCAGTTTGCTCACGACGCTGCGCGCCATGTTGGTCGACTGGTTTGCCAACGCCTGCTGACGATAGATGCGATACTCGTAGTCGGTGAGGCGGGTGGAACCGGCAATGCCGGGGTTCGCGTTCTGCACGCGAGACCAGCCGGGCACGGGCTGTGCGGGCGACAGTCCGTTGACGCCTACTTCGATGGGTCCTGGCTGCTCGGCTTGGAACGTCACCACGCCTCGGCCGTTTGCGTCCAGGATGACGTCGCTGATCGAAAGGAACTCAGCGCCCTGCGTGTTGACCGCTCGTGAGCCGCTCGGGAACAGCGTACTCGGAGCTCCGGTGATTACGCAGTCGAGGACGATGGTCCGCACGCTCTTGGTGTCGTCGATACCGAATAGTTCGCCGATACCGCGCAAGAACACACCCGTGGCTTGGTTGGGATTGATCTGGTTGGCGAGCAACGCCGACTGGCGAATGACTCCGGTTCGCGCTGCGACCTCCGCTGCGATCAGCTGGCCCTGCGGGGTGCTGTGCGCAAGGCTGAGGTCCTGCCCCAGCGAATTTCGGTACTCCCCCTGGACCTCGGTGAGTACCGCGCTGGTGTCGGGCATGATGACGCCCTTGTCAGTGATATAAATCTGTGCCATCAGAGCTTCACCGTGCCGTAATCGGTCTGGACTGTAGCCTCGTATTGTAGCACTTCGCCCACCTGCAGGAGGCGCACCCCTTGCACCCCACGTACGCCGGGCACAGTCTCGATTTCAGCGCGCAGCGCCTCCTCGAACTCGAAGGGCATCTTCTGCTGGAAAATGGTTTCCATGTAAGGAACGCCCTGCTCGGTGTTGTAGGGGTTCTCCCCGCGCAGCATCTGCGACGCCAGCAGTACGTCCTGGTTGATGCAGCGGAAGTCCTCGACCATCGTGAGATTGAGGTCGGAACCCATCTCGATGTCGTAGGTGTTGAGATTGATGCCGATGCTTCGCATTAGTTCCTCACTTGGGGACAGCGCTGTCGCCCGTAACAGGGGTGGATCCGACCTTGTACTCGCCCGGACCGTGGAGATGCTTGACCAAGCTGATGCCCGCTGCGATCACGTCGACGTCTGCGGTCAGCGTGCCAGCCATGTGTCCGTCGCCTGTGAACTCCACGAGCGGCGTGTCGACAACAACGGTCGAGGGGTGGGTCAGCTTGATCATAGACTCGCCCAGCGCAATGCGCACAGTACCCTGTCGGTTCTGTATGACCAAGTTGTCGGCGTCCTCGGCATTGAGGGTGTACCCGCGAATCATGTCGGGGTAGAAAACGCCGTCATTGAAGTCGTGGATGCGATAGGTGTTGGGCGCGCCTTCTTCCAGACTTTCGACGAAATTCGTGATGTCGCGGTCGTTGGCAATGAGCCATCCGAGGTCGCCAGGCTTGAGGGGGAAGTTGATCACGAACTGCTGGGTGCCCATTGCGAACACAGGTACCGGTCCGATCTCAGCTCGGGACACCTCTTCGCGAGTAAGCACAACCTTGATCAGCGGATGCACCACTGCCGTGTTGGCATCCCGGTCATAGCTCACGACCTTGCACGGGATGCACACCTCCGAGTCGAGTGCAGCATTGCGAATGATCGAGGCGACGGCGTTGCCCAGGTTCCCGTAGTTCTCGGGCCCTTGGCGTAGGGGGTTCAGAGTTTCGTCAGCCATCAGAATACTTCCAGGATCACGTCGTTGATGTTGCCGCCTGCGTGCACGTATCCACGAGCGTAGGCGTAAATGCGGTCAGCGGGCATACGCCCGTTGCAGTTGGAGCACACCGCGTGCTGTTGCAGAAGACCGGCAATGACGAACTTGTGCTTTTTGCATCCGTCAATCTTTTCTGCGTTCAGTCTCGCAGCTCGGATCATTTCAACCACCTCTTCCTTGTTGATCTGCATCACCCACTCCTTCCTGCCCAAGCATCGTAATAGAAAGCCTGGCTGCGCGTGGACAGGTCATAATCCAGACGCGTGATGACGTAGTCGCCATTCATCACAGGCACCATTTCAGTGGTAAGGCGGATTGCCCCGCCCAGCACTATGTTACGGTCAGCCATGGTCTTAACGCGAATCCCGTACTCCGTGAACTCCGGGATACCAACCATGCCTGTGAAGCGGTTGACCTCAACAATGGTATCGGACAGCCCGGTTGCCCAGTTCGTGACAACAATGGTGTCGTCATCGGTGTACACGCGCAGGTTGGCCAGTTCGGACAGCCGGACAATGATTGCCGCCATGGGCCCATTGAACGTGAATCGCGGGATGACCTTCGAGGCGTCAACCTCTTTGTCGATACGGTACGACAGTCCCATGATCGCCGCTGCCTCCTCCACCAGCTTCTGCACCGTGATGGGACCAGTGTTGGCGAAGGACCACCACTTGGTGCGGTCCACTGCGTTGGTAGCGCAGCGCAGCGTGAGCTTGATGTCGGGCGGCTGCGACACGCTCGCTGACACAATGTCCCCCACGAACACATTCCAGCTACCGAATGACTTACGTCCGGCGCGCACACGTACGCGCCGGACTCGGTAGTTTGCAGCCAGGTCCTGGTTGCAATTGGCCATGATGTAATCGCGGTGTTCTTTGGTCAGGTTGGACAGCGTGATGGTCGCTTGGTTCTGCGTGGACGACACCGTTTTGGAGCCGCCTACGTGGATATCCATGGGTGCCTCGAAGACGAGGGATTGCCCCTCGAATTCGATTTCGACACTCAGGATTCGCGGATCGAATTGCTTGACGCTATCCATTCTTCAAGACCTGCTGTTAGGACACCGACTCGAACTTCACATAGTCCGAGTAAATCGAGAAGCCCGACGACACAACGATTTCGAAGAAGTTGCCGTTGAGGATCGTGTTGGCTTCGTTCCAGGTCTCCACCACGCGCCCGTCGATGATGATCGACAAGGTGCGGTCCACGATCTGCAGGCCGAAGCTGCCCGGGCAGGTCATGATGTGGGTTCCGGTGCTGATGAGCACATACTGACCCGTGGGCTGCGACTTGCGCAGCAGTTCCACAACGCCCTGGTTGCTCACGCGTACACGGTAGCACGTCGAGTAGACCGGACCCACGTCGATACGCGGCTTGCGGAAATCGAGGTTGATCGTGCCAGCCGGCAGCTGGATCAGACCCATGGTGCCCCTCACGTTGCCATTGCCGATCTCCAGGCCCGCGCCGATGATTGCGGCGACGTTGTTGGAGTTCTGGCGCAGGTAGCCCACGGAGGTCAGGAACGCACCCGGGGTTGCGAGCCAGTTGAGGACGCTGCCCCCGAACTCGCTGTCGGTGGGTGCGCCATTGAGGTCGGCGTAGTCGATACGGAAGCCGTCCGAGGCCAGCGGCACGCCCTGGGGCGCCAGCTCAAGCAGACCCGGAGCGGGGGAGCCTTCGATCTTGTTGATCAGGGTATTCATTAGACGATGCCTCGGGCGAGAAGGTGCTGATACATGAACCATGCCTGGAGCTTATGGCCCAGCACGTTGAGGTGGACAGACGTCGGGCCGACGCGGAAGGACGGGGGCACTACTCCCACCGACACCGAGTTGCTATCGGCTGCGGTCGGCGTGAAGCCCGGCTGAAGCTGCGCGGCCATCACAAGCGCGTATGCGCTGCTGAGGAACGGGCGCACGGGGCAGAAAGCGGGTCCGAAGCGCTGCGCCAACCACGTCTCGACGTCGCGGATAATGTCGCCGATAGCCGAGCCATACGACACGGTAGCGATAGCCCCCACGGGTCCGGTACCGCTTGCATCGCCTGCGCCCGGATAAGGGATGGACGCCTGGGAGAGCACATTGCCTGCGATGTCGGTGTACACCACGTTTACGGTGGTCATGAACGACGGCACAGCCGGTGAAGGGGCCACGGTCCACGTGCCGCTTTCGGGGACAACAGTGCGACCTACGATCTGCGTCGGCACTTCCTGGAGACCGCGATCCAACATGCCCCAAATCACATACGTGGGGTTGTCGGGCGACAGGCTGGTGATCGCTGCTTCGTACGCCATCTTGACGTCGTTGGCAGTACGCGTGCCCGCAACGATCATACCTTCGTCGTTGACGCCCTGAGCCAGGAACAACAGCTTACCGTTCGTCTTGGCGCCGGAGACGTTGATCATGCGCACCTTGGTGGTGGGGATCGCCGAACCGGGGATTGCGCGACCGAACAGTCGGTTGGCACCGTTGGCGGTGATCCGGCCCGGGATGCGCTCGTTGGTCTCGGTGATCAGGACAACCTGCTGTGCCGAAGTGCTCGCGCGCAGAGGGTCAGTGCTGTCGAACAGGATCGTGGTGTTACCCGTGGCGTTGATCGAACCACTCGGGACCGAAGCGGAGATCGTCAGCGAACCCTCGCGGAACTGGATCTCGTCCGAGCGTTCGCCGCTCACGCCGAAGTTCCAGATTTGTTTTCCGGTGTACTGCTCCAGCAGGCGGGACCAACGCTCACGCGCGGGATCGGTGAGGTCGGCACCGAACGTGGTGGAGTCGCCATAAGCAGCAGCGGGAAAGCCGGAGAAGCGCGGGACACGCGTGACCACGTTGCCTTCGCGGTCTACAGCCAGCGCAAAGCGGCCATCGGGGTAGGCCAGGGCGTACGCGTACGATCCACGATCGGACGTGTTGTCGACCATCGAAAGGACTTCGGTGCGGTTCGCTTTCAGGCCGAGCGCGTCTGCGCGCAGCCATGCCCAAGCGGTACCTGTGGCCGAGTACGTGCCGTTGTTGGGGACGACAGCGCCGCTGACGGGGTCCGTGTGCGTGCCGGGGTCGTTGATGACCTGTGCGGCCTGGCCCACAGTCGCCGCGCTACGCGCCTGCAGCTGGGTCCAGCCCGTTGCGCCCCCGAAGGTCAGCTGGTTTGCGTTCTGACCTTCCTGCAGGAGCGTGATGTCTCCCTGTACGGCCACGACCTGATCGCCCAGCGTGCCGAGCTGCGACTCGACCTGGGAGATGTTAGCGCCCTGGCCGTTGATGCGCTCAGCCTGCTCCTCGCTGTTCTTCAGCAGGAAGGCATCGCACTGCATTAGGGCGACAGCCTGCATGTTGGCCGTGCCTCCCGTGCCACCTTCAGCCACAGTGTCCTTTTCGATCTGCGGGATCGGCACCCACGCGGGGTTCTGCGGGTCAATGTTGCTCATTATCGTTTGATTCCATCGTAGATTTGGGTTCCATCGAACTTCCACGTCCCATCGTACAACAGCGGGCCGAGGGGCGGAGTAGAACCACCCGAGCGATTCAGGGGCATGAGCTTGGAAGCACGGGTGGTTTTCACATAGTATAGCCGACAAGTAACGCCGAAGTTCTCCCAATGCGGGGTCCCTGCGTTGTCGTCAAACCACATGAAGTTGTCGTTGTTGCGCTCCAGTCCCTCGAAGGGGATCATGAAGTCACCGTGCAGACAGCGCTGCCCGGTGACAACGTCCTCGCTGTTCATGTTGACATCAGACGCCATCTGGCCATTGCCGAGATCGACGATGCGAATGCGATAGGTGATGTTGTTGATGACCAGAGAGAACGCCTGGTTCGGGAGACGTTCGAGTTTGATAAGTTCCATCAGGTACCACCCTTCATGCGCTTCTCCAGCGCTTCCTGCTGCGCGTTTTCATTGACACCTGTGATCGCTCCGCCCGGGCTGCGCTGACCCTGCTGTACCGTATTGGAATCAGCTTTGGCGCGCTGATTCTCTTCGGTCATCGTACCCTGCGAAGGGGTGACGAAGATCATCTCGCGGAAGGTGAGCTCTAGGGTGATCGCGTCGAACGTTTCGGGATCCTGTTCACTAGGCATAGATACAATCGCCATGTTGTGATTAATGTTCGTGCGAGTATGAACTTTAACCAGTTTACCTTGGTTGAAGTAGCTGGAGATGTCGGCGTATACACTTCGGTAATAATCCTTTTCCAGAATGATCTGAACACTGAGCTCAACGGGCTCCACTACTCGGTGATCGACGAAAGACGACCCCGTTTCCACGGGGTGCGACATCACAGTCGATGAAGGGACAGTGTTGACGCGCATGTACTGCGTCTGAGTGAAGAGCTCTTCCCCGTTTTCGTTGTCACTGATGTACACGCGCGGCTGATCGGTGCCGAGCGGCAGCAGGTACGGATACCCCAGGGCGAGGCCCTGGATGCGTCCGAAGTTTTGCGGAAGGCTAAAGAATGCCATTATCCGAGTCGTCCATCGTTGTTGGTGTTGACAGCCATTCGAAGCTGATCGTTGATGCCCGCCCCGACCACGCGGTTGATTTCCTCGGGATCCGTGGACTTCGTGTGGATATTGATCTCGCCGACCTCGACCGTGGTGTTGCCCCCTCCGCTACCCGGCATACGCGTGCCGCGACCGCCGAACGGGGCGGAAGCTGGGCCCACGCCCCCACTGGTGTCCTGCACCGCCGACTGAGCGCGGCTGAGGCCCTTTGCGTTGCTGGGTATACCCAACGGAGACACGCCCATGCCCATCGCGTACTGCTGGGGCATTTGCTGCATCATCGGCTGACCGCGTCCGTACATGGCAACAGCGACGTCACCCGTAGCATAGCGACTAGTGACGTCCTTGTAAGCACCGCGGAAGTCTTCATTGGTGAATCCCCCACTGTCCTGCAGGCCGCCCGCCTTGCCCGAGGTCGCAGCCCACATCGCATGATACTGCTCCGTGGACAGACTGAACTTGGCAGTGGCGGTCTTCATAATGTTCGCCGCCTCAAGCTGCACGTTGGCAGCCTTGGCATTGAGGCTGGTATTAGCACGCATCTCGCGTTCCACAGCGGCAGCGTCGGCGGGCGTGCTGCCGCGCTTTCCATACTCACGCGAGTAGTCACGGGTTGCAGTGTACGCATCGCTGACAGCGCCCTTGGCTTTGTCCACGATACCCATCGTGGTTGCGTCGAGCTTGTCGGTGGCTCCGTTGCCGAACACGCCGTCGATCAGCTTGGTGCGAGCATTGGCGATGAAGTCGAACGCCCCAACGGCCGCGTCCTTGATCATCATGATCTGGCCGTACATGGCTTCGCCGAAAGCGGCGATCTCGGGCAGCGCCGAGTTGAACCAGTTCAGAAGATCGGTCAGGACGGGAAGCGCCTTGGCGCCAACCATGATGGCGAAGTCGTCCCACGCATTCTTCAACTGCTGCTGGGCGCGCTCGTACTTCTTGACCGCTTCCATGCCCTCAGCCTGCGTCGCGATGGACTGCGCGTTGGCTTTTGCGAATTCGTTAAGACCCTCCTTGCTATCGTACACACCGGCGGCGAAGTCCTTGGTCATGCCAAAGAACTCACCGAAGGCAATCGCGCTGTCACGCGACATACCCTTCATCTTCTTGCCGATGTCATCGAAGATCTGCGTGGAGTTGCGGAGCTCGCCCTTGCTGTCCGAAGTACGAATACCGTACTTCTTGAGCATCTCAGTCTGCTCGTTGCCCTTGCCGAAGATGTTGCCGAACTCGCGGGATTTGACCCAACCTTCCTGCGTGGTCTTGGCAATGTCCTTGAGGACGTCACGCGCAACGTTCTTGTCCAGCCCCAACGACTTGGCGTACTGCTCGGTGGCAGCCATCTGGGTGTTGTTTACGCCCGCTTCGCGCGCAGCAATTCGGGATTCGCTCAGGGCCACGATCCCGTCGTTCGTTGCCTTGACGACAACGCCCAGAGTCACGGTGAGGCCCGCAAGGGCCACGGCCGCAACCACAGCTGCCGGGCCCAACATGCTCATACCTGCCGCAGCTGAACCAGAAGCGCCTGCGCCACCGGCGGCTCCCGCTCCACCCGCACCTGCGCCGCCCGCTACGCCGGGTAGAGGCGGCGGCTTGGACCCGCCCCCAACTGCTCCGCCAGGGGGTGCGCCCGCAAGCCGCAGTCGGCTTGCGAACAGCTTCCCCGCACCACTGGTGGAGTTACTGAGCGCAGTGCCGATACGCGTGATGCTTGCCACGACTCGATCAGCGCCCGGAAGGACGGAATCCAGCGACTGACTCAGCTGGCGTCCGAACTCCTGGAAGTTCTTGGACACAGCCTCCGTTGCCGCACCCGTGGCTTTCGCCTTCTTGTCGACAGCATCGAGCTTCTGCTCAACGCCGTCGTCCTTTACCCTCAGTGCGTAAAAGAAAGTGTCAAGAACGTTGCCGCTCACGTGCCTCCTCCATGGATCTTGCTTCGTTGGATGCCTTGACGGCGATTACCTCCCATAGCTGGAAGGCTTCTTCGAGGGTCAGTTCGTCTCGGAGTTGGACCCAGGTTGCGAGGCCTGACCCGACAATGCTCGCAATGAATTGGTCAGTATTACCGACAGCATAGGCGCCAGTTTCTCCAACAACATCTCGGTGAAGCCTTGGACGAACCCACCGGTAAAAAAACTGGTGTTGTATTCGAGCATCGCAACCTCCAGCTTGGCGAGGGTTTCCCAGTCGCCCACGTGGTTGTTGATCAGCTCTTCGGTGATCAGGCGGATCGGCTGCACGCCATCGCCCTGCGGCACCGCCGCAACGTAGCCCATGAGCTTCAACATGGTCTCTTCGTTGGTCGCGTAGTCACCCAGCTTGGGGACAGCCGACAGGGGGTACTTTGCGATGATCTCGCGTCCAGCGATGGCTGGGAATTTGGAGATCATGAACACGCGCACCTTCTTGTTCATATCCTCGATCTCGATGACCTTGGATTGCAAGAGGGGCTTGTGGACTTCGGGGGTACTGGACACGGGTGGGATTCCTTGAGGCTGTGTGAGGGCATAGCATAACACGCGGCACGTCGACCATAAAAAAGCCCCCTTGCGGGGGCTTCCTTTTAACCTTCGCCGAATCCGTTGCTGACGTCCTCGACACCTGTGATGAAACTGGTCGTGTCCATCAGGTACCCACGACGCTGGCGAAGCGGAAACGATACACGCGGGTCTTGTAACGACCAGCGGTAGCGATGCTGTTGGCGACCTGACCGGCCATGATCGCACCCTTCTGGAAGACCTTGGTACGGCCGTCCGGGTAGGACACCGACAGCGTGATCACGTCGCGAGCACCGCGCTTGCCGTACGCGACACGGTTGGTGTCGAGCAACAGGGCGAGGTTGCGGTCGTCGGCACCGTTCGGGACAACCGCGATTGCGACTTCCATGAACGCAGCGCGGGACCAGACAACCATGGTGCCGTTGACGCCCATCGCCGAATCGGCAATGGTCATTTCGGGAATGTCCAGCGGGTCGGCATCGTCAGCGAACTGACTGATCTCGATACCTGCCGGGAAGGTGGTGGAGGCTGCCAGCACCATCGAGGTGCCAAAGCCAGTGATGTTCTCGAGCATGGGTGTAACTCCTTAGATCAGGGTGTTCGAACCTTCCACCTTGCGGATCTGGTCGTCCTTGGCGTAGATCAGCTGGTAGACGGCGACGTATTCGATGCGACCATCGACGGTGGTGACTTCCTTGATGGTGACGTTGACCCAATAGCCGGTGTTCTGCACCTGCTGCCAGGCATCGGTATCGCCAGTCATCAGACTGATCGTCTGGCGCTGGTTCGAGTTGAGCGTCTTGCCGACCGAGATCACGCCGTTGTCGAGAGCGGCGTCGATACTGTACTGCAGGTTGGCCAGGATGAAGCTGCGACCGGTGTCGTTGGCCGGGATGCGGCTCAGAGCCAACAGCGCCGAGAGCAGGCTGGTCGTGATGTCGTCCTTCAGCCACACTTCGTTGGCGTAGGTCGACATGTCCACCGCTGCGGTCGGGTCGCCGGTGAGGACGCCACGCTGGTAGAACGAAATGCTCTGGCCAGCCGACATGACGCGGCCGATGTAGTTGATGCGGCTGGCGTCCATGCGGTCCGACAGCGTGGTGTCATCCACGGTCGGACGCATCGAACCGAACTGCTGGAACATGTAGTTCGTGGACGCGTTGGTTCGCGTGTAGTCCGTCGATGCCATGATGATCATCGGGACCAGCTCGGCGAAGTCGTTGTCGGCGAGGCTGAGGCCGGTACCGCTGTTGCCGCGGATGGCGTCGAACACGATCGGGCCGGTTGCGGCGGTGGTCAGCGCGCAGAAGATGAAGCGATTGTTCTGTGCGTGGTTCCATGCCGAAACGGCTTCGACGTCAGCCTGCGGCAGCGGCACAACGGGGTTGACCGTCGAGTCGAGGAACGCGAACGAACCGAAGTTGTCGGAGACGTTGACGGTATCGACAACAGCGTCCAGCGCGGACTGCGCACCGAACTGGCTGCTGACCACTGCGCCACGGCTGATGAGCAGGTTGAGCCAGAAGCCCGCGTCGGCAGCTTCGTTCGAACCTGCGATGGCTTCAACGCGACCCGGGACGTCCGGCGCACCCGACTGGATGATGAACGTGCCGCTCGACGCGGTGTACAGCACGGTCGCCTGCGCCAGCTGGGGGTTGGAGCTTGCACGCAGGGCGGTCTGCAGGAGTCCGCGCACAGCGTCGAACGTGGTTGCAGTGCTGAAGTCCACGTCGATGACTTCGTCGGCCGATACGCCCTGGGCGTCGGTCAGGCGCAGGGTCAGCGCGGTCGTGGTCTTGACGTTGTTGAGTGCGGTCGCACCCACCAAGCCCGGGCCACCGGTGATCTGTGCAGAAGCCGGCGTCTTGGTCCAGCGACCCATGGACAGCTTGCGTGCGCCCGAATTGTTCTTGGACACGAAACCGAAGTAGGTTGCGGCCAGGCGATACTCTGGGGAATTGGTAGCGAACACGGTCGCGACGTCAGCCAGCGAGTCGAACTCGACAACCACACCCGGCTGGAGGGCCGCGCTGGTGGAGAGAATACGACCCACGAGCTCACGCGCGCGTACGGCCGCACCACCGCCAACGCCCGACTGGGCGCTGACAAACTTCTGGATGGTAATGGGCATGAAAAAACCTCTGGTTGGTGGTGATTACACTCGATGAACTTCGACTTCGGTTGCGTCGATGGCCCGCGTGTCGTTGGTGAGCTTGTCGCTGTGCTGGAAGATCACATCAAAGCTCGGGTTGGACTGGAACTGGTCGTGGTCGTTGGAGAAGTGCGGGGTACGCACGTCGGTGATTCGCTGCACAGCAAGCCCACGGGAGCGCAGCGCGGTTATTGTAGCATTTGCGCTGAGGTACATGGCAAAGCGTCGCAGCACGTCAGCAGCCGAAGGCGCCACGCCCTCGTTGGAAGGAGACTGCGGTGCAAGTGCCATGAACTGCATCTTGGTCTGGACGACCTGCACGGTGTCCGTGGGGATCAGCTGGGGGTCATCCCCCACGTCCGCCTTGAGCTTCATGTCAGTACGCGACCAGCCATAGCGGTTGTCGTTGAGCTTCTCGAAGAACACAACTACCCCCGTGGGCGTTCCCTGCTGTCGAAGCTGGTTCGATTGCAGCATGATGGTTCCGGGGAAGTCGCGCTCAAGCATCGGGCGCAGGACCTGGATAAGGTTGAAATAGATCTGGGAGTCGATCACGTCGGCAGAGGTCCTTCGATTGCGAGCACACCAACCCAGCCCGGCTTACCCGTGGCCCACGAGCCGTCCATGCCGTACCAGTCGTTGACGTTGACCGCAGTGTACGTGCGCCCATTCGGCAACACGAACTGATCTGGGGATTTGTCGCGGACGATAGCCGACACGTCGAAGTTGGTGTAAACCATGACGTAGTTGCGGGAGAAGTCGAGGCCCATCGCCTCATAGCGCGTGCGGTCTACAGCCTGCACGGACGCCTTGATCATGACAGGGTCTTCGTACGTGGTGACCCAGGTGCCGTAGTCGTTGGTAGTGCGTCCCGCGTACTTGAGGTACTGGATGCCAATGGGTCGGATGACGCGCAGCGCCTGGCGCAGCAGATTACTACCTGGGGTAGCCATTACACGACCTCGTATGTAGCAGTGTTCTTCATCTGTGCAGTGTCGATCAGGGGGCTGTCGAAGCCCTTACCCTGACCGAACTTACGATTCGGGGCGGACGCATGACCCGCTCTGCGGTCACTACCATCCGCATTCTTGCCCAGGACCATACCGTCGATGGTAGCCTTGGCGTTGGACGGGGCCAAGCCCGCCTCAATGGTTGATTGAAGCAAGCTCACGGCGTGCTGACCAATGAGCGCAAGCCCTTGATCGTGCTTGCCGGTTTCGATCATTGCGGGGACCATCTTACGAACAACCTCGCGCATTTCGTCGTTGCTGTTGTCGATGGTGGTGCGGAGTGCAGCACGCGCGGGAAGTACCAGCGTGCGACCATTCTTGAGCTGGCGGGTTGCGCCGAACTCGTTCCAGAAGGCGACCTGCGCCACGGAAGTGCCATCGGGGTATTCGTTGCCCTCAAACCAGCCGATCCGGACCTCCCGCTTGGAGAGGTCCTTCATGGCCTTCTTGAGGTTCTTTGCCCCGCTCATCGCCCGTTACGCCATCCCGGATAGAACACGCCGCCAACGCGACGGAACGCGGCGAGCTCACCCATGCCGCCGATGTAGTAGCCCCCGGCGCTGCACGCCTGCAGCATGGCCAGCAACTGCTGCCCTGCCGGGGATTGCCCCAGCCACCAGTGGAACATGGTAGCGCCAGGGGGAGCCGCCTTAGCTACGGTGACCTTGTCGACGGTGGAGGACGTGATGAAGCCGCCCTGATTGCCGTCCTGCGAACCTTCTTGGATGAGGGTCAGCATGTGGGCAACCAGGGCGTACAACATGCTCGCACGGCAGGGGCAGCCGTACGAAGAGTCGGACACGATGCAGATCGCCTCGTCCCAATGGATATCCAGCAACTCTACCGGATACTGCTCGGGGTCCGCGAACTGTGGATACAGCTTTCGGAAGATGTCCCAATTAGGTTCGAGGCGACGGGGGTGCATGGTGATCCTTAGTTGTCGAAGGTGTCGAGCGAGCCGGTGTTGACCTTGATCTTGGCACTGACGCGCTTGTCGTCCATGCCCTGGATCGGCGCGTGGCTGTCCACGGGGGTCATGTTGTCTTCGACTTCGCGCGACAGGAGCTTGTGGTTGTGTTCGAACTCCGCGCCCTTTTCGCTCAGGACCTGGATCAGGCCGGCGTCTTCGAATGCCTTGAAGGTGCGCTCTTCCGACAGCCACTTCATGTCTTCGTCGTCGACGGTCGTGACCATGCCACGCGGGGTCCAGATCGGGTTGCCCTTTTCGTCCGACGTCATTTCGCCGAAGCCCTTGTTGCTCGGGGTGTTGGCGCCGCCGGCAATGCGGATGCGACGCTTGGCCGTGGGCAGCTGACCAGCGGGGGCTTCGTTGTACAGCACGAACACGAAGCTGGAGGTCAGGGTGGAGAGAATCTTTGCCATGTGTGAGTTACCTTCTGTATGTGTGTAAAAAAGGGCCGGGGTGTTTAGCCCCGGCCCTATTGTAACGCCTTTGTTGCCAGCTGCGCTTAGATGCCGAAGCCGCGGAACACGGCGTACGGACGCGTCAGCAGGGTGCCGGCCGTTGCGTTGGACATGTCCTCGACGTAGCCCTTCGCACGCTGCTCGACGCCGGTGACGATGTACTTCGACTGCACCAGCTGACGGAAGGTCTTGCCGCCGTCGGTGGAGCCATCGGCTTCGGACGGGATTTCTTCGACGAACAGGTAGAACACCTGCTGTGCCAGAGCCTGGCCAGCGACCGAACCCAGCGACATTTCCGGGGCGGAGACGATGCGGATGTTCGGGTAGGTGTCCTTCAGCCAGTCCAGGACCGAGATGCCGTAGGTGTTGATCACGGTCAGGTTGTCGACGCGAGCGGTCGGCAACACCATGGTGATCTTGACCTTGGTCAGGTCGACCGCATCCTGCATACGGGTACGCAGGGTCTGGACGGCCATGCGGATATCGGTGACGATACCGTCCATGCCCTTGGTGGTCCAGTCGCCGCCGGCAACCTGCTGGTAGGCCGGGAGATTCGGATCGTTCAGGAAGCCGAAGGTGCGACCGCGGCCGTTGAAGTAGCCGAAGAAGCCGATCGAGTTACGGAAGATTTCGAGGCCCACGCCCGCCGCCTGGCGCTTGGACTCGGCCGAGCTGACACGCATCGCCGAGGCGCGCTTCTCTTCCAGGATGCCGACCTGCAGACCCAGTTCGCCGCGGACGACGGTACGGGTCTCGAAGTTGGCATTCCAGCTGGTGAACGGAATGTTCGTGAAGTCGCCGTACTCGACAGCAGCACCGGTGGCTTCCTGCAGGCCCTGCACGATCTCGGCGTCGTGCCACGAGCCCACGATGTCGATGCCGATGATTTCGTCGATCTTGCGACCGGCGGTCATGTTGTGGACGAAGCCCGGCAGCCAGGTCTGCAGGAACTGGATCGGGGTCGGAACAGACGCGGTGGTCATGTTCAGATTGGTCAGACCGGCGTCGCCGACGAACAGGGCCTTGACCTGCTTGCGGACCATATCGCCCGGAATGTTGATGCCCAGCTTGCCGAGAGCCTGGACAGCAGCATCGCCCACGCGCTGCATGTCGTACGGTCGCACATCACGTGCGGCCATGGTGGAATGGGTCGTGCTCTTCATCTATGTCTCCTTGTGGTGCCGCCCCGGTTAAGGGGCGGCTGTCCGATTACGGGCCGGTGGCCGGTGCGGGGGCGATGGTGGTCAGTTCGATCTTGGCGAGCACCGGGGTCGGGGCCAGACCAATCGGGGTGAGCAAACGCGCGCCCGGCACCAGGGTGGTGGCCGCCGGCAGTGCACCGGTGAAGGCAACGAGTTCGCCCTGGGCATTGTAGCCGATGTTGGCGCCGACAACACCCGCTTCGGCAGTTGCAGCGCTGATCATGACGAACAGGATACCCATGCGGCAGATTTCGCCCCACGTGTTCTCCGGCAGGCTGAAGACCGGGGTCAGCGGACCGTTGGCGGTGCCGTACGACGCGTGGGCCTTCGGATGGATCAGGATGCCGGCGAAGTTGTCGCCGCCCGGGATGACGACGGCGACATTGGTGGCGCCCAGGGGGTTTTCGTAGCTGGACGGATCGGCGTAACCGAACGCGCGGCCGAACACCAGCGGTGCGTCGAGCTCATCCGGGTTGGCGATCAGGCGCATGGTCTCGGAGCGCAGCGGGCCATCAGCGGCCAGCTCGCCCGGGATGCCGGCTGCGAAGGTGAAGGGAACGGAAGTCTGCATTGCGATGCTCCTTGGAAAGGTGGTTGTGAAACTGCGCTCTGTTACGAGCGCGGCTTCAGGTAGTCGGCGATGCTGGCTTCGACAGCGGCGTCACCGACGCGCTGTGCGGCCGGAGCAGCAACGGTCTTGGCACCGAGCTTCTTGCCGGCTTCGACGCCCATGAAGTACGCGTCCATGGTCAGACGGGACAGGTTGCGCGGCACGTTGATCTTGAGCTTCTTCGCCACGTACTGCGAAGCGTCGGTGGCGGTCATCGACGCGTGGTCGAAGGTGCCGATCAGGGGCTTGGCGCGTGCCACGATGCTGTCGCGTGCGGTGACGTCGGAATGGAAGGCGCGGAGTGCAGCGTCGCCAACCTTCTGGGTGCCGGCCGCCGGACCCTTCGAAGCCTTGACGATCTCGTCGTCGTCCAGGGTCAGTTCGGCAGTGCCGCCATCGCGCAGGCCGTCAACCGCGTCGCCGGTCTTCTCTTCCTTCAGCATACCCTTGCGCTCGCGTTCTGCGGCCAAGCCCGGGTCTTCGTCACCGGTGCGCTCCTTGTCGTCGCTGTCCAGGGTCAGCTCGTTGTCGCCGCCCTCGTCACCGGTGCGCTCGGCAGCATTGTGGGCCTTCTCGCCGGCGCTTTCGCGCAGGTGCTTGGCGGTGGCTTCCAGCTTGGCGATCACGTCGTCGACGCCGATGGCAGCGCCGGCTTCGCGTTCGTGCTCGTTGTGGGTCAGTTCGGTCTCGTC
>JAOXXN010033798.1:0-13203 GCA_026770055.1 Myrmophylax atrothorax
ATCATACATAGCTCATGTATTCAATATAGTAATATTATTTAAGTTAGATAGATATATCCAACCCCGTAACCCCTAAGACCAATACTAGTTGATGAGTTTTATTTTGTCAACCCCCTGTCAAGCAAATAATTTTGTAACTTGAGCTAAGTGTGTGTAAAACAAAGAAAAATAAATATGCTAAATTTGTTGTGTTTAGGGGTTGACGTATTGAATTTGGTGCTGTAAAATGAAAGACATAAACAAGAAAACATAAGAGTTAGGAGACTTATGTTTTAAATCAAACATTTTAGGAGGTTGTATATGAAATATGTTGGTGAAATTTTTAAAACCAAAAACTGTGGGAATCTACTTGTGACTAAATACATTAATTATGAGAATGTCTACGTTAGATTCATAGACACAGGGTACGAAACAGTTGCTAGGATTGACCATATCAGAGATGGTTCAGTAAGAGATAAATACTTACCAACTGTGTACGGTATAGGCGTTCTAGGAGATGAAATTGCTAAGGTGAATGGTGAACATACGTTAGAATACAAAAGATGGTATAGTATGCTTACAAGATGTTACGACGATAAGTATCACAGTAAGTTTCAGACATATGCGGGCTGTTCCGTATCTGACAACTTTAAATACTTCCCTTATTTTAAGGAATGGTGTAACAAACAAATTGGATTTAACGCTAAAGATGATAAGAGTAAACCTTTCGCTTTAGATAAAGATATTCTTGTTAAAGGGAATAAAGTTTATTCAGAGGATACTTGTGTGTTTGTTCCTAGAGAGATTAATAGCTTGATTGTTAATTGCTCAAAAACTAGGGGTGATTCAGCGATAGGTACGTGTTACTCTAAAGCACATAAGAAGTATTTATCTAATATGCGGAAGTGTGGAAAACTTATACACTTAGGGCATTTTGACTCAGAAATTGAAGCTTTCCTAGCGTACAAACAAGCTAAAGAATCTTATATCAAAGAGATAGCTAATAAATGGAAAGATCAGATTGATCAGCGAGTTTATGAGGCTTTAATGCACTATCAAGTAGAAATTACAGATTAATTAACAAAAGAGGAAAATTAAATATGTCACAAGAACTTTTACACGATAACAGCATCCGAGTTACAGAATTTAGTCTAATTGATTTTACATTCACTGTAGCTGAGTTGGGAGCTAAAGGCTTCGTACCAACTTTACTAAATGGCTCTCATCCAGAGGGTGGAATGGGGAGTTGGTATACTTGTATTATGGTTGCTCGTGACGCATACCGAATTGATGCACAAGGTAATCATGTAAACGTACCGAATACATCACAGGAAACAGCTCTAAAAGACGATTCTTACGATGTTAGTGGTGTAGGTGGTACAGACGTAGCTGAAACCGCAAATGTAGCTAAAACAGCAGTAAAACGAACAGCAACGAAGAAATCTACATAAGGAGAGTAAAGTGGAAAAGTTTGCATTACCTTTAGAGGTGTTGAAGATTAATTACAAAGATTGGTTGCTATCTGCTTACAACTACTATGTGACATTTGAGGACACACTATTTGATGACTATGGGTGGGACGATATGTATTATCACTACATGAAGAATATCGAGCACTTCCCATTCCTGAAAGAAGTTGGGATGTCAGAGTGCGCTTCTTTGTATTATGTGAAGAAGTCTCAGTTCGAGGAAGAGTTAACTAAATTAGGCGTAGATTTTAACTGAGGAGATTACAATGAGTAATGAACAATCTATCGAACAAGAGATTCAATCTAAAGGTCTCAATGCTCCACGATTAACTCCTGAAGATATTGATAAAGCAATTGTTGGTGAAACGTACACAAACCTTCCAGATGGTCGGACAGTTATCTGTCAACTAACATTACGGAATGGGTATACAGTTGACGGTAAATCTGCTTGTGTTAGTAAAGAAAATTTCAATCAAGAAATTGGCAATAACGTCTCTCGTCAAAATGCTCGTGAAAAGATTTGGGAACTAGAAGGTTACTTGCTAAAACAAAAACTTTACGAAACAACTTAATTAAATAATACCAACACACCTATTGCTAATCGTATTTAGGTGTGTTAAGTTTAGTGTTACTTTAAAACCTTAGATAGTGCATAACAATTTAATTTAACAGGGTGTAGGAGAATGTAATATGTCAAATTCAGCGCAACGGTATTCAGGTCATGGCGATCGTGGTGTTAAAGGGACGGGTAAACGATCTAATCGTAACACTAACAACCGTGAAAATAAGAAGAATCACGTTGGTGGGAGTGAACCTAAACAGAAATGGGAGGAAGATCGTCAACAACGTGGTAAAGCAATTCATATTCAACCAAAGAATCAACACCAAGATCAATTCTTAAAGAGTATGCGACAAAACATCATCACTATTGGTACTGGTAGTGCAGGGACAGGGAAAAGCTATCTAGCTTGCCGATACGCTGCTTCTGAATTGTTAGCAGGTAATATCGAAAAGATTGTAATTACTCGCCCGTATGTTGCTGTATCAGGACGTACTACAGGTTTTAAACCAAACTCTGATCTTGAGAAGCTACGTCCTTTTGTGTTACCTTTGATTGGTTATTTATCTGATGTGTTGGGTAAAGGTATGGTTGAGGAACAACTACTACTTGCTGACAAGATTGAGTTAGCCCCGTTGGAATCAATTCGTGGGCGTAGCTTTGATAATTGTATTGTAATTGTGGACGAATCTTCCAACACCACTATTGGAGAGATGCAAGCACTAACAACACGACTTGGTGAAAACTGTCGTTTGGTCTGTATAGGTGATAACGCCCAGTCAGATACAAAAGATAATGGTTTAAAGTGGTTTGAAGGTGTTGTCTTAAAACATTATATCCCTGATGTTGGTGTTATTCGATTCAACCACGATGATATTGTTCGCTCTGAAATGGTTAAACAATTGGTTATTGCCTTTGAACGAGAGGGTGGTTATGTTAGTTAATAAAGGAGATTTAAAATGATTTATGTTGTGTTTTGGTACTTAGTGCTTGTAACGGTATTATCAACGATTTACCAGTTTTATAAATTGACTACAATGAATACAGATAAAGCTTCTAAGTTTGGTTTAATAATTGGAACTAACTTTAGGTTTGTTGTTTTCCTATACTTCTTGTATACTGTTTACCCATTGCTAAGTTTAATTAAATAAGGAGAAACAAATGAAACGTAAAGTTTTAAGTAATGTTGGTAAAACGACAAACAATTCAGATTCAGATTTTGATGTGTTACCGATGTTCCCATTAGATAAACCTAACCGTTTACAGGTTAAAGAAACGACATTCAATACCTACGATTATAAGTTGTTTGGTGAGATTAAGGGGGTTGATGACTACTTTGATTTGATTGACGCTCTGAACTATGCTTCACCTGATGATGAGTTTATTATTCGTATTCACTCAGGAGGTGGGTCACTTGGTACGGCAGACGTAATTATCAACGCCATTCAGAACACACCTGCTCGTGTTCATGGATACATTGAAAGTTTGTGCGGTAGTGCTTCAACAATCATTTTCCTAAATTGTCATACGTACTCTATCTCACCACGAGCTGAGTTCTTCGTCCACACAGCCACGTCAGGTACGATCGGGAAGGAGCATGAGAACTACGCTTCAATCATGTTTGATCGTAAGCGTGTACATAAGATGATTCGAGATGCTTACGAGGGCTTATTAACTGAACAAGAGATTGATAATGTACTGAAAGGTCAAGACTACTACTTTGATGCTGAGGAACTAGGTGAACGCTTGGAAACTTACACAGAGTTTCAACAAAAGAAGTTTGAAGCTGAATTAGAAGCTTTCCAAAAGGAACAGGAAGATGCTCTTGAAGGAGCTTACACCAAACCTAAGAAAAAGAAGATTCTTCCTAGCTAATTTATTAGTTAATATTTATTGACACACAAGGATAAGGTGACGTATGATTGCCTTATCCTTTTTTATTTGAATGGAGAAAGATAGTGGACAATGATTTATTAGGGAATGCTTTATTTATAGGTGCAAGATGCCTTTATTTAAAAGCAGGTACACAAGTAAATATTGGTTTGGTTGAAGTAGTTGAGATTAAAGAGACAGGAGTTGTTTGTAAAGTAATTAATTCAAACGCTACAATAGAACCTTATAGGGGCGTTTACTGGAAAGTAGGCTATATTACAAAACCATTAGCACCAACTAATCTTATTGTTTATCGAGGGTAATTTATGGAAATTAAAGATATTGTTGAACAAGAGAAACACAAACGTACTCTAGTTAAGATCAAGAAACGTGAAGATGCAATTACACGAAAAGAATTCCTTAAAGATTGCAAGAAGTTTTGGAAAGAGTATAAGAAGGTTGAGAGTCCTTACTTTTGGTGGTTAGAGTACCTTACTGTAGATTTTATCTTGTTTGGTAAGTGGGAGCACTTTAGAAAGGTTAGGTTCAGTTTACCTGAACAATACCTCAATGATAGTTGGTTCTCTAAGAAGTGGGAGACGGATTGGCTACCTTGTGTTGGTTATAAATTTAAGCGCAAATCTGACCCAAGTGACACGTTCTATTGTTATCCATATTATTAATACAGGAATTAAATATGTTAAATTTTATTATTCATTTTATCGTAACTCTATTGATTATTACAGGAGTTGCTTTTATACTACCTACACTTGTGATATTCTTTTTACAAGTTTTAATTGTAGCTAGTATATTCTTAGTGATATTGTTTGTTTTAAGTTTATTTTATAAAGGAGATAAAGAGTGAAATATATTAAAGTATTTGCAGCAGATTATCCACACTCTTTACAAGACGACCTAGATATTTACTGTGACGAAAACAGACACAACATTATTCAACAGTGTTCTAGTTTGTCTTATTACTACGATGTAGCTTACGGGCATTCTCGTACAAAATATTTACTAACAGTGACGTTTGATGATGGAGAGGTGTAATGTCTAAAGTTTATAGTTATGAAGACTGTCAACCAGTAATTAAAGAGGCTTTTAAGAAAGCTATTGAACACTTACAAGAAACTCTTGGTGATCAATATTCAATGAATGCTACAAAGTTTGCTTGGGATAAGTTCCAAGATTATGTTGAACAAGATGTTGAGTTTAAGATGAAGTGTCCTTGTTGTGACACAGTAGATATTGAAGGTAGCTTCAGTTATAGTAAGTTTGAACCAAACGAAATGATTTGTTATGAATGCTACAGCGAGGAATTAACAAAATGATACTTAAATTCTTAAAACAACTCTTCTGTATTCCACATCATTATGAACAAGAACTTAGTCCTTTTGATGAAGAGTATTGGGAAGAGTGCAGGAAGTGCGAGAAGTCACGAAAGGTTAAGAAAGTTATTATTTAGGAGCTTCAAATGGACACTAAAGAAATACAAGCTTTGCAAGACTTACAGAAAGCTTTACTCTCTATTAACGGATCGACCAGACGTTTAGGAATTAACACAGAAGAAGTTGTCATTGTTTTACCAAGAGGTGATTTTGCTTACTTTAAGAATGTCTTATCTTCAGGCAATAATAGTTTAACTAAGTTCTACATTGATGTTGATGAAGATAGTTTTAAGTTAAGTGGTATTCTTATTACACGTAAAATTAAGGAGAGCTAGATGCAGTATCGAGTAAAGAAAGCAATGTTGTTTGCACGAGAAAAACATAAAGGACAAAATTACGGTGACAAGGATTATTTCTTATACCATATTTGTGGTGTTGTAGATTCTCTAGATGGTTCAATTAATCAAGAATATTGCTATGGAGCACACAAGGAAGAAATCTTAATCTCTGCTTACCTACACGATGTTGTTGAAGATTGTGACGTAACAATTGAAGAAATTAGTAGAGAGTTTGGAACAAGTGTAGCGCTTTATGTTGACTGCTTAACTAAACGTAAAGGTGAATCAAGAGAGGAATATTTAGAGAGAGTTTGTATATCACCTGTTGCAACTTTGATTAAATTACATGACTCTACACAGAATGCTACACAGAGTTTAATTTGTACAGATTTGAAACGGTTTGCTAAATACATGAAATATGTTGGTGTGCTGGGTAAACATATTGAGAAACTGTCTAAGGGGAAGTAAATGGGTTGGTTAATATTTGGATTGCTTCTCTGTTTACTTTGTACAGTAGGGATGACAACACATGAGTTATCAGGCGACATTATGAAGATGGTACTAGGTGTTAGCATCTGCATTTTAATCGGATGGGTATGGTGGTTGAAATGAAAGATAAACACAAGATAGCTTACATGAAATGTTGTCAAGCTTTTGCAGAATGTTCTGATGATGAACGATTACAAGTTGGTAGTGTTATTGTAAAGAACAACAGGATTATCTCCTGCGGGTATAACGCACACACTGAGCACATTACAGCACCAAACCAACTACCTGATGGTCAAACTGACCCTCGTGTTAGGCATAGTGAGAAAAATGCATTGATGGGTTTGATTAAGAGTAATGAAAATGCAGTAGGTGCAACAATGCTATGCACTCACTCGTGTTGTTATTTCTGCGCTATTGATATTGTAGATGCTGGAATCACGCACTTCATCTACAAACACACTTACCGAAGTGATGATGGGTTAAAGCACTTACAACAAAACGGTGTTATTGTCGAACAATTGATTGACAACACTTAGTCATTTGTATTATATTTAGAGAACAAATTAATTAAGGAGATTTACTATGAAATTATTAGCAATCTTATTACTAGGGTTAACATTAACAGCTTGCACAACACGGACAACAATTGTTCCAGAATGTAAAGATGGTCTTGTATACATCGAATATAAAGAAGTTCAACAACAACTCAATCTTGTTGAAAAACAATTTAACGGCATTCTTATGTACGAAGACGGATCACCTGTTAAGTGTGTTAAATAGGAGAATGAATATGAAACTTAAAAACAAACTATTATCTATAGGTGCAATTCTACTACTCTCTTGTCAGTATACACCTGCACAAGCAAAGGTTGTGGATAACTCTCTAAACCCAACAGGCGTAGAGCTTACTCTTTGTGAAAGTATTGCTGAGTTTGCAGAAGACGTATCTAACCTACGTCAGAATGGTGCTAGATATTCAGATGTTATTGCTGTAGCACCTGCACCTACAACACAAGCTGAGAAAGATATTAAAATTATCTTAGATGAAATTACTTATACTGCTTGGCAATTAAATATTGTTGAGAGTAAGTATGGTAAAGCTTATTTAAGTGAAGAATTTGGTAAACAAGTTTACATGATTTGTATTGGAGATTGGATTTGAAATTTAATAAAGAACAGATTACACACATTGGAACTTTTAATAATGGTGCAACAACGTATATGCGTAAAAACAAGTGTGGTCAGTGGAATGTGTTGTGCTTAGATCGAAAAGGCTACCGCTGGGATATGTTGAATTATGTAAACTACCCTGAGACTATTTATCAAGTAACGCAAGAAGATTTGAAAGAGCACTTGTTTGAATCAACAAGACAAGTAAAGGAGAAAGATTAATGGATGTATTTTTACTATTCTTTATTGTCTCTTTCCTAGCTTTAATATTTACTCTTGCTGTTATGTACATTCGTAAACGTATGAATAAGGGTAAGGGTGACATTACAGCTAAGGAAAAGGTAAAGACAGTAGTTGAGAATTGTTACTTCGAAACGGTTAGTGATGTTGCAACGAAGTGGAAACTCACTCTACCAAAGCATAGTACACGTGTTAAACTACGAAACTCTCGTAAACTACGTAACAAACGAAAGGGGAAGAAATGAGTAAGGTTTATGTTTTAACTGCAACCTATTGTGGCGATGATAGTTTTACAGAAGGTATATTCTCATCCTACGCTGCTATGCTGACATATCTTCGAGAGAAGTATGAATACACATCAGAAGTGACTAGCTTATCTGACAGTGAGTGCGGAGTTTTCGTAGAACAAACAAATTTAGGCTATAGTGTAGCACAGTGGGACTTATCCTACGAAGCACACGACCTAATCGGAGAAACATCTCATAAAACAGATAAACTTGTGCTTTAAGTGCGTTAATTAACGATTAAATGAAAATTAGAGGGCTTTATGTCCTCTTTTTCTTGCTTTATTGAAAATATGGGTGTAATATGATTGATATATTGAATTTAAGGAGATTTTATGTGTAATTTAGATAATTTATCAACACTGGTACAAAGATGGAAAGATGTTGAAGGGGTTAAACCTCAAAACGACCACAAGTTTATTGATGCATTTTCAAAGTGCTTAATTGAGGCAAATTGTGAGGATTTCACATTTGATGGTGATGGTGCTTATTTTGGTAAACAAGTAACTTGGGAAGTTGATTCTCAGTATTGGAGTAGTAGAGACCTATATCTTAATTTTGAAATAGCGTACTCAGATAAAGAAATTCGTGTATATGACGGAAGGAATAACGGGTTTTGGGTACGGGAATACATATCTATGAACAAGGATCATGAGAGTTTTAATTACCTTAAAGAAGCCCTCTTTCAGAAGTTACAAGAAGTTTTCGGTGTGGGTTAATTTAAGGAGATTTTTATGAACATTAAAGATAAGATACAACAAGATTTAGATAAGCTTCATGTATCTAAAGAAATTGAGTTATTACGAAAAGCTTTGAACACCTATATGGTTAGATTAAATAATTACCTTGTTAGTAAAGGTTCTATGTCTTTTGATTATTATGGTGGTTGTTTTCGTTATCACGGGTATTTTGACTTTACAAAAGATGTTTTATTTCTTATGGATTGTAAGAATGAGTTAGTTACTGTAGAGGTATTTGGAGGACAGTCTTTCTATGCTGTATTTAAGTTTTATGCTAAATCAAACAACTTGAGCTACTGGAAGCACTCTGTCACTTCACCAAATGCTAAAGAAGATATAATTTCACTAATTGAAAGAATTGAATCTCAAACTAAGGAGTTAATATGAACGTAGAAGAGCACTTCTTAGCTACACATACATTGTTTACAGAAGAAGTAACATACTCACAAGACGAAGATGGAAACATTAGGAGCTTACAAGTTGATATGTATGTCACTTTAACACCACAACAACAGATAGTTTTGAAATATTTATTAGAAGCTCATACCGATACATTACAATTTGCGTGGAGTAAGTTATGAAAGCAACAAGAAAGATAAATGGTTATTCTGTTTCATTAAGAAAACCAAACGTAATAGAGTTACACATTGATGGTTGGTATGTTGCTTCTAGCAATTGCTATGATAACCTACAAAAAAGGTTGTTTGAATTACTCCTTGATAAGATTCCGTTAACTGAAAGGACAACTAAAGAAGTTATGGAGTTATACTTTAACATTCAAGTATTATTTGATATTGCAAAACAGGAGTTATAGCATGTATTGGGAATTACCTAATGATTTTAAATACGGAATATACTCAGATGGTAACTACTTAGGTTCACAAGAGTTATTCAAACTGAACGGTGTGTGGTGGGGTTTATTTGAGTATTACGGAGAGCTTAGGTTGAAAGGTTTCGGGTATAGACCTCTAAAAGTTTGTTCAATCCAAGATTTAAACGACTTTAAAAGTTATGTTTTAAATAATAAAGGGTCTGTTGATTGGGTAATATATCAGGAAATCCTTGCATCCTTAAACTCATTAACCAAGAATTACCCTATTGATAGGTGTGCCAGTTCCTTGATGAGTGTTGAGGATTTCTTAAACAATAAGTAGGTCATTTGACACACAGAAATGAAATATGTATAATCAATTTAATTAAACAGGAGTTATGAAATGCAATTTACACCAACACAAGAGCAACAAGATATTCTTAATGCTTTTAAAGAACAGTTAGATTTTTACCAACAGGTTTACACAATACAGAAAGCCTATTCTAAGCACTTTCACTGGACATACTCGATGTTTAAAACCCGTTTTGGTGTGTGGATTCCTGACGAGATTAAAAAGAAAAAGAAGGTAGTCTTAGTTCAGCAAAGCACTATTGATTTTGTAAACCTTCACTATAAAAGTTGGTGTACATCTAATGGTGTAGATTTTGAAGATATGTTGCTGAGCAAAGTTAATAAATAGGCAAAACAAAGAGGACTACCGAATAGTAGTCCTCTTTTTATTTAAGCATTACAAATAATTAAAACACCCTCAACACCTGAACGTCTTGAACGCTTAACAACATAGTATTTGTCAATATCAGAAGCAAAAGCTTTACTTGTATAATCAAGTTGTTTATACGCTTGAGATAACAAACCTTTAATCTCTTTCAAGCTATACCAACAGTTTTTAGTCAGATTCAACACAGACCGAACATCTGTACGATTAGAGTCTAAACCTTTAGCACCAATTGCTTGCATAAACTTCTTCTTAATCCTACTTTCTTGGAAACCACAACTTCTTAATTCCTCAACACCAAGAACATCAACATACTCAATTAAGCTTGGACAAGCCATTTTAAGATTGTGTTTTGCATCTAAAGACTCTTGATCTTGCAAACTGTATATGTTGTAGAACATTTCAGAAGCTTTCTTAAAGTTGATCTTCTTACCTATAGCACTCTTATCAAGAACAGACAACTTAGGTAACTCATAGTTGTCAACATCGTACAACTTGTTCAACCTATCATCTAAGTTATTAAGCTCTTTACCATTCTCAATTACAACCTTAAAATCTTCATGTTGCGTTCTATATTCCGACATGATATTACTGTAAGCAAGTTTGTTTAGCTTAACAACACCATTGTCTTCAGTAAAATATTTAGATGTCTTAGCATAGTCTTTCATGAAGTCATGCAGTAAGTTATCCTCCAAGTAAGTTTGGTATGTTGTCTTAGACTGTTCAATCTCTTTCAACACAACAGCCTCATACTCCTCCTCTGTAAGACTGCAACCTTCATGCTGACCAGTCCACAAGAATATCACCTCTTGCTTAGACATAGGATTGGAAGTACGGAATCTTCCTGCAATCTGTCGGATGTCGATAGCAATATCTGTCTTAACAAAATGCTTCTTCTTATTCCTAGCATCAGAGATGATATACGTTGTTGGGTTATCTGAGTAGTAGTCAACACCCTCAAAACAAGTCTTAGTAATGAAAGTAATAGTCTTATTATTCACAACTAAATTACCATTACTATCTTTGTCTAATGGTTTCTCAGGTTTCCAATTACCTTTCAAGGTATCTAAAGCTCTTTGGTTATCATCGTTATCAGTACAAATAACTTTAATATCTTTCTCTGTAACACAACGAAGTTTAAGTATGTTCTTAATCACAGGGGTAACACCTCTAACACTGTTGAAGAAGAAGTACGCTTCTCCCTTACTTGTATCGTCTAAGTGCTCTAGTGCGATAGATGTAATAGCTTCAACTAGATTCTGCTTAATCTGTTTCTGCTTTACTTTAATATCTACACTATCTTCCCAAAGAATCTTTAAGTATGGAATATCTTTAATCTGATCAGGAAGGTACTTACGTTCTGTTGATGTAGCAGTTAGGTAACTAACACTAGCAAAGTTACAAGTGTTCTCTAACAAAGTATTACACACCACTTCCCTAAAGTCTCCACCTTCTCGAATAAGAGATTGCACTTCATCAACAAGGAGATGGTACTGATCTAACATATCAACTTGTTTAAGAGCTTCTGATACTTTGTGGATACCATCATAAGTAGTAATAATCTTATTCTTACCTAATCTTAATTCAGATACAATATCTTCAACCTTAACACCACCACACACTTTGATTAAAGTATCAGGGTGCTGAATATACTTGTTCTCAACTAACAATTTACGGTGACAAGCAATAACGTAATTGGTGTTAGATTTGATAGCTAGTGTAGTACCACCAACACCACACACTTGCTTATCAATAAATACACCTTTAGGTAAATCTTCTAGCACATCACTCATATAGTGCATACCAGTAGGAACAACTAAGGTTTGTGTGTTAGTAGAAATATCTTCTGTTAGGTTGGATGGATTAATTTTCAATAGTTTCTTTACTTCTTGCATTTGGTTTGATATACTCCTTTCATAAGCTAATAGGTATAAATTATCTAAGTGGGTTTTTTTCGTATTTTTCTTATCTCAATAAGAACTTTTGGATACAACTTTTTCCCACTTACCTAAAGTTTAACACAGCTCCTAAGATTACACAACTAGAGTTTAGGTGTTTTATTGATAATACTAAAAATTATTTTTAGATAATGGTGTTAATTAGAAAAGAATATAGAACAGCACTTTGTTTGTTCAAGTTTATATAATAAAAATATCCATAGGTACATAATAAAAGAGATAATACTAATAAAGAGATATTAAAATATCAGCCTTAAAATATCAACCTTACTAAAGTTAATAAACAGATATAATACACCACATCAAGAGCACCTCTAGCACTCTATCAATTAACAATAAAATTAGTATCAAAATATCTATCATATCTATTGTTCTTTCATTGTTAATTCATTGTTATTCTTTTATTGTTAAACCCTTACCGTTACTGCACTCCTAGTTAAAAACTGTATTTACAGAAGTGTTGCTATTTTGTTCCAATTTAGTGCATCTAAGAAATATCTGTTTAGGTTATCCTTAATTTATCGTCTTTACAGAAGTGTTGCTTCCTATCTAAGTAGATTATTGGTTTTATAGATTTGTTGCTTAACAGTATCACAATCCCCACTATCAAGTCAACCTATGATTCCAAAATATCCAAGATAAATATAAGTTTATTAATGATATAAGCTACTGAATTGTTTTGTATGCATGTTCATAGTGTACTGATTGTTCTTATAGTGTGCCTATAGTGAAACTATAGACTACTGATTGAATTTATAGACTACTGAATTGTATTGGTGAATTGCTCAGGTGTATCACTATGTTCTTATGATTTTAGTGCTATGCTTATGCTATACCAATGATAAAAATAAGATATAAAAAAGAGACTATAAAAGTCCCTTATGTGTTGGTGTTTATTGTGTTGTGTTGTTTGGTGTTTAATGCTTATGTGCTTAGTCCTTCCCCTTGTGTGTCAATAGTTGCATTCATTTAATTTAGTTATCATTTGTTCATGTATTCATAACAAATCTGGTTGTTGATAACGTTGTGAATAAGATGTGGATAAGTGTTGGTAACCTGTGGATAAGTTTAGGTAGGAATCAGGGTAGAGGATGGGGATTGTCTAACAAAACAGAATAAAACAAGTAACAAAAAGAAAGCTAAAGATAAGCAAAACAATAAGGATGT
>JAOXXN010033799.1:0-13190 GCA_026770055.1 Myrmophylax atrothorax
CCCCCCCCCCCCCCCCCCCCCCCAAGCAGAGTCAGAGGAGAAGAGAGAAGAGACCCCTCGGGCCCCAAATTCCCCCAGCATCCCTAAACTGGGGGACCCCAGAGAGGGGTGTCCTTCAGAACCCCAAAGTGCAGAGACAGCAGAGAGGGAACTCCTGGCAGGGTTTTTTGGGCTGAAAATTGGAGTTTTGGTCTGAATCCTGTGGGTGCAGAGGGGACACAGTGCTGGGAAAGGGGGTTTGCAGGGCGTCGCAGGGCCAAGGAAAGGGGGGTTTAGAGGCTTGGAGAAGTGGGATGGGAGGTCCAAGGGGACCCTGTGCCCAGGAAAGGGGAGTCCAGGGGTTCCCAATATCAGGGACAGGGGGGTCATGGGGTGGGGACCCAGAATGGCCAGAAAAAGGGTTCAAGGGGTCCCCTAGTGTTCAAAAAAGGGGGTGTTAGTGCTCTGGGAAATACAGGAGTAGGGGTCCTGGGGGCCCCAGAGTCAAGGAAAAGGGGTAGTCAGGGGGCAGGAGGAGGTGGGATGGCAAGGAAAGGGGGTACAGGTACAGGGCATTGGTGCAGGATAAGGAGGTGCAGGTGCATCCGAGTGCCTGGGAATGGGGGATCAGGAGGGTCCCAAGGTCAAGGAAAGGCAGGACTAGGGGTGGGGAGAGGGGTTGAGGGAGGAGTTGGGAGTGGTTGAGGGGGTTGGAGGGCCCAGAAAAGAGTCCAGGGTGTGCCAGGGTAAAAGAAAAGGGAGTGTGGAGTGTGGGGGAGTCAGGATTGGTGGGAAAGGGGGGGCAGAGGCATTCTTGAGTCAAAGAAAGGGGTTCTGGGGGTGAGGTGACTTGGGATGGCTGGGAATGGGGGCCCGAGGGTCCCTGGGTGTTATGATAAGCACTTTGGGAAGGAGTAATATCCTGACTCTTAATTCACATGGGCGTGCCAAGCATTCAGTTCAAGCAGGCAGGGCAGTGAAAACGAAAACAGGAATCAGCTTTTACTGATCCCTGTAAGTCTGAGTAATGGGGTTCTAAAACTCTGTATTCTAAGGCTAAGACCATCATGGCCAGGGTTGTTCTGTTAAGAGACCAGGTGAACTTTTTCTTTATACCACATGGAATTGAGGATCTATGCAGTTGGCCAAATAAAAGGGCAAAGTTGACTTGTGGCTGTAATTGCGTAAATTTATCAGCATCAATTGGGATTCCTACCCGGCCAGTCCGGAAGGGATCTGTTGGTGTCATTGTAAATAGGCACAGAGTATCTGGGCCTGTGGCATTGGCCAGAATGACCCAGACACTGTTTACCACACGTTGTATGTGTTTGCAGTGAAATCTGCACCCACATTCATGTGTTGTTGGTTCCCAGTCTGCCTCGAACACCTCCCATTCTTGTGGGACCAGGTGTTTGTGTCTGCACAGCAACCAAATGATCTGTGCCTCTTCCAAATCTCTGACTGGACTTGTGTTGCTATGGCCACTGAGATCAACTCAGTTGGTTAAAACTTGGTTGTAACAATGCCAAGGTCATGGATTCAATCTCCTGTATGGACCATTGACTGAAGAGTTGGACTTGAGGATCCCTGTGGGTCCCTTCCAACCCAGAATAGTCTGTGATTCTGTGACCCTTTCTACACAAATTAGTATGCTTGTGAGAAATACAATGCCATCAACAATGACAATTATCACATTCAAGCAATACCCAAGATTCGTGATTTTTAGTCAAACACTCTAAACAAGGTATTCCAGTACTAACTACAGAGTCACTACTAAAAGCTGCAGGGCTCTGATTTTCCCAGTCTAATGCTAACAACCCACAAGTTGCAGAATAATGTGCTCCAGCTTTAGCTGAAAGGTGAGACTGGTTCTCAAAAATTGCCATAGCTGTATTTCTGTCCTCCAAGTCCATCCACCTCTGGAGTCAGGTTAAACTAGTCAGTCATTGAAAAGGATGGCAGCTGCTTCCAGTGATGTGTCCTCTTCATCTTCTGCTATGTGTAGAGAAGGGTATCGATAAGGACGAATGCAGCGAGCAGGCAGCCACCGTGGTCCATGACCTAGTAAAGCCCCATCTGCAGGGTGTTTGGTCCACTGATGTGGCCAGCAGCTTGCAGAGACAACAGCAGTGTGTGCTCCTGTGTCTAAGATACCACTCAGTGTTAGCGGGTGACTGGATGCTTTCAGGCGGCAGGTGAGAAGTGGTCGCTCCTCAGGTACCACTTGTGCCCATTGGATTTGTGGCAGACCAGTGGAGCCAAAGTTTGCTTCACCATGAAATGTGGCTGCTGCAGCAGGAGCTTTAGTTTCAAAATAAGCTGGTTGGGCAATACATGTTCTGGCTGCTGCTGTACAGGGAGGTCTAGAGGTTCAAGACATGACTTGTATGTGACCTGTGTAGTCTGAGTCGATTGCACCAGGTAATACAAAGAGCCCTTGAAGCATTGTGGAAGATCATCCTAGCAGTAATGCAATTTTACCATTCCCTAAAGATCCAAAAATTCCTGTAGGAATCAAATGCACCAAGCTATCAGAAGAGGTTACTGTTTTGGAGGCTGCCACATCCACGCCGGCGCTTCCTGAGGTGGCACCCCTTAAGCTGGAAACACCTGAGGGGTTGGAGCCTTGTGTTTCAGCACCGCTTGTGTCTTGGCACAGTTCCGCAGTGTTACAGGTTTCCCTGAAGGGGATTACCGTCACGATAATATTTGGAACGGCAGTGACTTGCAAAATGCAGCCCCTTTTTGCACCGTGGACACAATTTAGGATTAGAAGGTTCCTTCTGTTTTTGATTTTTGCAGTGCTTGTGAATGTGCCCAGTTTGCTCCAGGCATAGCAGGTTTGCTGTTTAACATTCATAGCTGCAAAAGCAACAGCCATGGCCTCGTATTTGTGGTTAAGTGAAGCAAACTTACTACATGCTTAAACCATTTTAACTAGATGGGGGTTATCTGATGTCAGCAATGTTTTCCTACAGTGCTCATTAGCATGGAGCATGGCCAATTTAAGAATAATGTCTTGGGCTTCTGTATGTGGGACCTGTTTTGCTGGTGCATCTTAAAGTCTGTCAAGGAATGACACGAAAGGCTCAGTAGAGCCCTGTTTAATTTCAGTAAAAGCCTTTTGTGGTTTCCCTGTGCTGGGAACTTCCAAGAAAGCACAAAAAGCACAATCTCTAATATATTCTAAAACATGGCGTGGGGTTTCTCTCGCTTGTTTATGCGGATACCGAAACTCACCCTGCCCCAGCATCTGCTCCAGGATAACCTTGTGAGCAGGGTCCTGCTCAGGTAAGGGAAGGTATTCTTTGTTTTTTCTCTATAAATTGCCTGAAATTTTCCCAGAATGACAATTGTGCCACAGTGAGAATCAGTTCAGCTGCCATCCAACAGTCTTGGGGAGTCAGCGTGTGACTTTTCATAGCAGAGTCAAGTAAATTACATGCGTATGGAGAATCTAATCCATGTTCTATCACTACCCTTAGTAACTCTTTTACCACACTGAAGCCGATCCTTTCCCATTGCCCCTGTTTCCCTTTTGCATCATATATAACCGGAGCAACAATGCAATTCGTGATTTCTACCTCTCCTGCAGCCATGGCTTCTTTCTTGACCTGTATCCACACATCATGTGAGTCGGGGGGATACAGATCAGGCTCTCCTTCTGGGTCTGGTCACCCAGAATCAAAAGAATCGTCCTCATCATCATCCTCCTCAAAATTGGAGGTAAAAGAAAGTTTTGGCACCATTGACTTAGGACGAGCACTTTTCTTGGGGATTGCCTCCAGGAAGGGAGGTGTGCAGATGGGTTTGCAGATTAACAGGATATGAGGCCCTCTGCTCTGTCTCATGTACGGCGTCTTTAGGATCTGTAGGGGCATCAGCCACAGCCTGGGCCCTCTGTTTATCTAGTTGAGCTCTCAATTCCATAACGATACACCAGGGTCTCAAAAGTTCAGCTGCGACTTTATCGCCTTTTGTGGCTTTGTCCCATATCTGCACACCCGCCTTGTCCCAGGTGTCTGCGCTGAAGATCGTACCTGCATTCCCTTCAGGGATTCCTGAAGCTTCCCATTTCAGTACATGCCTCAGCGAATGGCTGTCCAGTGTGACTTTATCCATTAATCTCTCCCTTAAACAGAGGACAGATTTCTCGTCAGAGGATGCAGCGCTCCCCACCATTCCCGTTCCCCACAGCTCACCTGTCTTCCCACAGGTGTTAGGCTGGCACCAGACTTCTGCTTCCTTTCAGCAGTACTTACGTTCTGTGGGGCGTCCAGTGCCGCACGCGTCTCCTTTCAACGCTCTCTCCTTCCTCACGCAGGGCACCATTTGCGGTGGATTAAGGCACAGACTCCATTCTCTTGCAGGAATGAAAACAAGTTTATTAAGACAGATACACTCTTTATACCGTTTAGGCTTTTTTCTGTAGCTTTATGGTCTGTCTCGTCATGGTCTTGCAAGTGTTCCTTGTCGTTAACTGTTGCAAATCACAGAAGACAAGAGGGTCTTTTCATATCCTGGAATTAGGGGGTGGGAGCACAGAGGGAGCCCCAGGCTCCTAAAATGGGGGTCTCAGAGAGGGAGAACCCCTGGCAGGGTGGAGAGGAGGGGGAGCACCAATGCAGGGAGGAGGTGGGGTCCCCAAGAGCCTGGAGAGACGAGACCCGAAAGAGGGGGGACCCCTGGAACTCATAGTACACGGCAGCAGAGAGGGGAGAAGGGGCTCCTGGGACACCCAAACCCCTGGCATGGCTAAGCAGGACCCCAGAGGGGGGAACCCACAGGACCCCCAGCAGTGCAGAGAAGGGGGAGACCCTGAACAGCAAACTAGGAGCTCATAGAGAGGGGACCTCTAGGATTCCCGTGATCCCTGGCAGCCTGGAGAGGACTGGGACCCCGTAGAAGGGGGATCCCAAGTAGATGCAGGACCCCCAGCAGTACAGACAGGAGGCCCCCAATAACCCAAAAGTGGACAATTCAGAGAGGAGGAACTCTTAGGGGGGTTGTTTTGGGCTAAGTTTTGCTGTTTTAGAGGTTTTTATGAACAAAAGGCGCCAAGTGACTTAGAGATGGACTTGGGCAGGAGGAACCCCCAACCTAATGCACTCACATCTTGTTTTTCCCCCCCAAACCAGAATTTATCACTTCAATCCTTAACCAGATGGAGGAAGAGGCTGCGAGGAAGAGGAAGATGCCCCAGAACCCCCAGACAGGTGAGCAGGAAGTCAGTGCCCCTTTGCCCCTCTTGTGCTGCATCTTCCAGCCCAGCATGGCCCCGGCTGCAGGACAACCCCGCTGCCGACGCCGGGTTTGGGGGGATGTCTTTGGCCTTCCCTGTGTGCTGAAGGCAAATCCCCTGCCTGTCCTTGTTCCTTCCTGCCCCAGGCGCTGAGCTGAGCACGGAGAGCACAGAGGACAAATCCCCGCATCAGAACCTGGTGGCAGAGGCTGTTTTGAACGGCTCCACAGTGCAGGAAGTGACCGGGGAGGAAAACCCACAGAGATGGCCCAGAAAGAGGAGCTCCAAACACAGCTCAGTGTGCTCCAAGCAGGAAATACCCAGGCTGTGCCAAAAAGGTGGCCAGAGTTTGAGCCGGAGCTCTGACCCGGCAGTGCAGCAGCAGCTTCGCACCACGGAGAAGCCCTACAAGTGCCTGGAATGTGAGAAGAGCTTTAGGACAAGCTCCCACCTGGTCAGCCACCAGCACATCCACACTGGGGTACGGCCCTACCCGTGTGGGGAATGTGGGAAGGGCTTTAGGGACAGCTCCGGCCTCCTCAGCCACCTGCGCCTGCACACTGGGGAACGGCCCTACACATGTAGGGAATGTGGGAAGACCTTCAAGTACAAGAACAATCTTCTCACTCACCAACGCATCCACTCTGGGGAACGGCCATTTACGTGTAAGGAATGTGGGAAGAGCTTCAGTGACAGATCCACCCTCATCAAACACAGTCGCATCCACACTGGGGAACGGCCCTACGCATGTGGGGAATGTGGGAAGCGCTTCAAGGACAGCTCCACCCGCCTGGCTCATGAGCGCATTCATACTGGGGAGAGGCCCTACGAGTGTGGAGAGTGTGGGGCACGGTTCCAGACCAGGTCAGGTCTCCTCGTGCATCAGAGGACACACGCAGAAGAAAGGCCCTTTTGCTGCACCGACTGTGGTAAGAGATTCAACCAGAATGCCCAACTCATCACCCACCGGCGCTTCTTCCACACTGGGGAGAGGCCCTATAAATGTTCTGAGTGTGGAAAGAGGTTCCACACCAGCGGACAAGTCCTCGTGCATCAGGGGACGCACACGGGGGAGAGGCCCTTCCGCTGCACCGACTGCGGGAAGAGCTTCAACCGGAATGCCAGCCTCTTCAGGCACCGGCGCATCCACACCGGGGAGAGGCCTTACCAGTGTGGGGACTGTGGGAAGAGCTTCAATCAGAACGCCAGTCTCACCAGCCACCGGCGCATCCACACTGGGGAGAGGCCCTACAGATGTGAGGAGTGTGGGAAGAGCTTCACCCAGAGCTCTACCTTGATCCAACACCAACGGACCCACCAGTAATGGAAACCCTACGAGTGCCCCGACTGCAGAAAGAGCTTCATCTGCTGCTCCAACTCCATCACCTATTGGAGAACCCACGTTGGATGATCCACAGCAACCCATGTTGGGTAAAGACTTCATGACCAACATTCCTGATGAGGCCTGTTCAGCAGAGTCGTGGTGACCCACGTTCCAGGTGATCCATGCTGGACACAGACTTGCTGACCCACCTTTCGGGTGATCCATGCCAGGCAGTGCATTGGGTTTCTGTGGCCAGATTTTGGTAGTGAGGGGGCTCCAGAGGTGGGTTCTGTGAGCAGCTTCACCCTTGTTCAGCATCTGTCCCAACCCCTCTGAAGGTGAGAGTGACGTAGGTTCTTGTTAATCCACCCCTTGGGGCAGATTAGATTTACTTCATCAATAGATATGTATACAGAGAGTTTAGAACACTTTTGTTTCCATATAAAGTAGATTTGGAGCAGTTTTTGTTCCTGTCTGTAGTGATACAAAAGCATAAAAATAACACTTCCCTTTCCTGACTCCAAGCCCAGTCTGTCCCCTCAGGGGGTGGGTGTTCCCCCCTTTGCCCCTGAGCGGTTCCTTTGCCCATGAGTGGCAAAGCACCCACTGCTTTTGCAGCTGGAGGGTGTTGGAGCCATAAGCCATGAACATTCCAGTCCCTTCCAGCTTCCCCAAAAGCTGAGAGGGATCGATCCATCTCCTCAAAGCAACTCAATCCCACTGAAAATGGCTCTATTCCACCCTAATTTGTTTGATCCCACCCCTAAATTACTCAATTCCATGCGGGGCCAGGATTGAGGCCGAGTTTGGAGGTGGGATGGGCACAACCATCCTCCAGGATGGATCAGGAATGGGGACCCCTGTTTGTCCCTCCTGTGTCATCCCACTGGGGGACTTCTGAGGGGCCACCTGTTGCCTGAAACCCGCTCTCAAAAGAAACCTCTAAGACCCAACTGGTGAGCTTTAGCAGCCAGACAGTCTTTATCACGACGCCCTGCATGGTCACAGCGTGCTGAGTGCCCTGGGAATCAGTTCCCAAAGTGCACACAGAGGGATCTTCAGTGCAGTTGGTGTGTCAGCATTCCATGAGTATTCATTGTTCATTCCCTGCATTCCTTTACATATTCATGACATTTCTAAACACTTTTCTGCATATCCTTTTAAGGTTCCTGAAGGGCTTCCTTGTGGGTCTCTGGTGGTCATCTGTGTCAGGAGCCCTCGAAGCTCTAAGTGACTGCCTTATGAAGTTCTTTAAGACAACACACCTGGTTAAAGAGTAACTGGGGGTTGCTTGGCTGGCTGCCTCAGATCCCTTCTCAATTGTTTCTTGACTTTGCTTGATTAGTCCCTTTAAATTGCTTGGTTCAGCTCTGTGGAGTTTCTGTGGTACGTTCTGCTGCAAAAACTATCAGTTCTTGTTACATCTCAAAACTCAGATATCATTGTCCCTTTCTCTTGAGATGTGGCCATCAGGCCAATGTCTCATTCTTTAAAGCACACTTTGAACCATTAGTGAATACAACAGCTACAGCCCTGAATCATAACTCAAGGTAATCTGCAAACACAGATGGCAATTTTAAGGGTCCAGTCTGTTCAGCTTTCCAGTCAAATGGGCTTTCTTAACTCGATTATGTATCCAAGGTCCTTTCCTGCAGGTCTGACTGCTGTCAATGTGGTCACCAAAACCTGGAAAGGTCCTTTCCCCTTGGCCTGTGGGGGCTCAGAGTCCCCCACTTGGCGTGGCCCCAGTGGCCGTGCAGGAACAGATGGGCTGGGGCGTCCAATCCACCAGCCGAGATGTCCCCAGGAATCTCTGGAGTTTCTGCAGGGGAGATCCTGAAGTGTCCAATAGTTCATGGGGCTTAAACTGTCTCTTCTTCCAGGCTGAGCTCCAGTTCTCAGCAATGCCATAGGCAGGGCCTGCACTGATGTCCTTGAGGTTTCCTGACAAATGTTACTTGCCTTGTGTGCCACTGCTGCAATAAAATGTGATTCTTTACCTGCTGACATTTCTAGAGAACCAAGGAATAATGTGGTTTAAGAGAACCCTCACTGCTTCTCTTGCTTTATTGGTGCGATAAAGAAAGGCCTTTTTCTCTGGTACCTCAGTAAAGTCTCTCTGCCAACAGTCCCCAGGAAGCTTTCTGGCTTTGGTGACTCCCACAGTGTTTGGGTTCTTTCATGGTCTCTTTTAACTCTTTTCCACAAGTGTAGGTGGGACTATCACCCGCCCTGTAGGGGTAACTGCCCATCCTGTATCTTGAAAGTGAGCTTTGAGGGATTCAATTAACTGAAAGTCCTTTTTTCTCATATTTTGGGGCAATTTTAGGTAACAGGACCTCCTTTTCTGGGACTAAAGCCCCAGAATGCCTTTTTTGCCTCCTTTTTTGCATGTTTGCCAGTGAAATGGTTTCCAATCTCAGGGCAAGTTCTCAATGCCAGATGTTTACTCTTTTTCCCTAAGTCCAGTGCTCAGGGCAGTTAGTTCTGCTCTCTGAGCACAGACTGTCATTGGTGAGGCCACGATTCAATTCCCTTGTCACTGATGGTCACTGCACACCCTGTCACTGCTTTTCCCTCCTCAGCAAAGCTGCTTCCATCAGTGTCCCATTCCCAGTCAGGGTTTTTGGCTGGAATAGGCTTTGGCTCTTCACTGATCCCTGTGAAGTTGTTCAGGCACTCCCACAGCGACGTTCTGCCTCTTCCAGGGAAACAGTTCAAAGGGTTCTGAGAGCTCTGGCAGCCCCAGAGCTCTTGCATCGTCTGTGCAGGTGAGGAAATTCTTACAGGCTGTTTTTAAAAGTTCATGTCATGGTCTTAGCAGAAGTCCATAATGAGCAACCCATAGTTGGCACAACTCTGCCATTCCCAGGATTGGCAGTTCATGGACTGTTCATGGCTCAGGGAGGAGACACGTGGCTTCTTCTCTTCCTTCCCAGTTTCCAGACTTTCTCGTTCAGAGTAAAAATTTTCTTTGTTCAAGGGGATGCAGAAAAAGGCATCTTTTAAATCTAATCCTGTCAGCTACTCCAGGTTATCATTTAAGGGGGTTCTCTCAGGTCCTTCACTAATCAATAACCTTTCCCATTTCTTTCTTTATGGGTGCTTGGGTTTACATTCTAGAAACAAACCATGCTTACCAAATTTGTCAGTTATTGGAACCAATCCAGCTTGGTTTTCTAATTTCAAAGGATGCTGATTTTGCCTTCCCAGCTCCTGCCTCAGGGGTAATTCTTAGAGATTCTGCCTTTTATGGCTTTCCTGGAATTCCACTGGCCCACACCATGGGAACAACTGCATGTTCAGCTTCAGCTGGGATGTGGCTGCTGGCTGGAGTTATTTCCTGCACAGTAAGAGATGCTGCACTGACATGTGTAGTCTCAGGAATTATGATTTCAATATCCCCATTTTTAAAGTTTACTTTCTTCCTCAGGTTTTCCAATTCATCTTTCTATGGAAAAAAGGTTTAGGGGAGTTTGGCAAATAGAGAAAGTGATGAGTTACCCATTGTTTTCCCAATTTAACCCTTGTCACACCAATAACCTTTCCCGTGTCATTCCTCAATTCTTCTATTGGATTAAGAACTGAGTAAGTTGCCCCTATGTCTGACCAATACATGGGCAAACCAGATGTTGGGCACTCAACCCCACACCTTTAACCAGACAGTGGTATCAACATCATGCTGATGCCTCAGAGGGTTTTTTGCTTTTTGATTTTTAATTTTACAGATTTTAGAAGTAGCTATAGTGAATGTAGATTTTAGTGTACCAGTAGCTTAAAGTTCAGTGTTTATGCACACCAACCCTTACCCCATATCAGCCCCTCAAGATTTCATGAGCTGTTTAGTCTTGTTTTCAAGACAAAGGCTGAAAAGCACCTCAAGGCCTGCACAAGACACAAACACAGGCTGAGTGACCTCCAAGCCCAGAACACTTGAAAGCCTTCAAGTACCCCATGTGCTGTGAGGGAGATGAAGATGATGAAGAGGGGGTCCCAAAACTCCCCCAGACTCAATTCCAGATGGGTGTTCTGGGGGCGTAACGGGGCAGGACTGAGGGGAGAGTGAGCGGGGATTGGATGCACATTAGTATAAACCCATAAAACCAGTGTTGGGGCACAAGCATGGATGGGTATTCCTGGGTGAGCCTGGGTGCTCATTAAAGCTGCTGCTCTCTTATCTCCCACTCAGATTGGCTTGGGGTCTTTTTCTCCACAGACTTTTCAGTTAATAATGCTCAGGGTATAAAGTGGAGGAGAAGGAGGTGGGTGGGACACATTTGGAGTGATGGAGTTTGTCTTCCCAAGTCACCATTCCATGGGATTGGGCCCTGCTGCCCTGGAGGTGCTGAACACCTGCCCAACCATGGGAAGCAGGGAAGGAATTGCTTGTTTTGTTTTCCTTGTGTGTGCAGGTTTTGCTTGTCCTCATTAAACTGTGTTTATGTCAAGCCACGAAGTTTGCAACTTTTCCCTCCCAATTCTCTCTCTGATCCTGCTGTTGGGGGAGTCAGGAGTGACTGTGAGGGGCTTGGGGGCTGGATGGGGTGGAACCACAACAGCCTTTGTTGGTGTCCAGGATGAGGCTGGGAATGTTGGTATGCAAACAGATGGGATTGGCATGTGCTGATGGAATTTGCAGCTGCTGGTGCTGTCTGGGGCTCCTGGCTGTGTATCACAGTCTGGTGCTCCTTGGTGGCTGCTTGTTGCTGCTGCTGCTGCTGAGCTGCTCAGCTCTGCTCACCTCACTGTGCTGTGCCTGGCAATGTTGGACAACAGCCCTGGCAATGTGCCCAGGCTGGCAGGAGGCCAGGGAATTGCCGCTGCCCTGGGCAGGCTGGAAGTGCATGTGAACTTGAGTTGAAGGGCCTGTGAGCTGTGGGTGAGTCCGGGATGGAGCAGAGACCCCCCTGCAGCCCAGGGAGGAGCCCACACCAGAGCAGGGGATGCCCAAAGGAGGCCAAGACCCCGTGGGAGCCCCTGCAGAGCTGTGGAGAGGAGCCCACCCTGGAGCAGATTTGGTGGCAGGATGTGGGACCCCGTTGTGGATCCACAGTGGATCAGCCTGTTCCTGAGGGACTGTGCCCATGGAAGGACTTGTGCTGAAAAAGCGTGTGAAGGACTGTGTCCTGTGGGAGAGACCCAGGCTGGATGGAGCAGGGGAAGGACTGATCCTGTGGAAAGGGACCCCATGCTGGAGCAGGGGAAGAACTTCTGAGGGGGGAAACAGCAGCATAAATGTAATGAACTGACCATTACCCCTGTTCCCATCTGCCTGTTCTGCTGAGGGGGAGGAGACAAGGAATCAGGGGTAAAGTGAAGCCCAGTGGTTCTTTGGGATATGATTTATTTCTCATTGTCCTCTGATTTGATTACTCATACATTCAATTAAATTCCCCAAGCGGTGTCTGTTGTGCTCCTGACAGAGATTGGTGAGTGACTCTCCCTGCTCTTATTTCAACCCACGAGCGTTTCCTTCTATGTTGTGTCCCCTGCCCGGCTGAGGAGAGCAGTGAGGGAGAGCTTTGGTGGCCCCGGGCACCAGGCAGGGCCAGCCCAGCCCAACAATCCCTGCAATAATTCCATCGGCTCCATCGGTAACGCGGCCACAGAAATCCAGACTGGGCAGAGCAGGACAGTGGGAGGAGGCACGTGGTGCCAGGGGGTGAAATGTCCTTCCTCCAAGCTGGCAGGGAGAGGAGGAGGGAGAAACTGGTGCAAAGCAAAGGGCAGAGGAGGAAGGATGAGGCTGGAGCTGTACAAGGCAGTGGTCACAGCATTGGGGCAGCTGGGAGTTGGCTTTGCAGATCTCTGGGGTTAAAGAAAAGGCTGTGAGATCTGTCATGGGAAAGAAAGGAGAAATAGCAGGTGATGGGCATCACCAGCAGTCTGGACTCGGTTTCTCTGTCTGGATGACAGACACCGACATCCCCCGAGTGCCACTGGACACCCGTCCCTGCCAGCGCCGTGCCCCGATGGATCCGAGCTCCGGCTGGCGGGGGCTCGAAGCTCCGTCCCAGCTCAGCGCCTGCTCCACGCTCAGCCCCCACAGCCCGGGCTGGGCCGTGGGGTCTGGGACACAGCCCCGTTCTGGGGTGGCAGAGCCACTGCTGGGGGCACCGTGGGCTCTGGGGGATCCTTTATCCCCCTCGTACAGCTCCCAGTGCCCGAGGCCAAAGCCTGTTTTCTATGTCTGTCCCCTCCTCTCCCCTCCACAGTTTGTTGGGTTTAATCGCCAACTGCAGCAAACCCCTGTCCCATGGCAGCAGGCGGTCCGTGACACTGCCCTGGGAGCCGGGATAATGCCCGGCTGTGCCCGGGAATGACTGAGGGGAAGGGTGCTCAGTGGGACGGCCCCACTCCCCTCACTGCCCACGGAATGGTTTTTTCAGTGCAGCTGAGCGAATTTGGGGGTTTCGCGGCTCCTCGGGGCCCGGGCCGTGCGGGCGGAACTGGTTGGGAACTACGGGGCGGCTCCAGCGCCGTGTCCGAGGGCTGAGGGGACCCAGCTGGGAATAACCCCCCGATGTCCCCCCGGTGCCCGAGGGCTGAGCGGACCCGACTGGGAACACCCCGCTCGTCTCCGCCACTCCAGCCCCTTCCCCGGCTCCGGCTCTGCCGCCGCTAGGCCCCGGCCGCTCCCGCGGG
>JAOXXN010033800.1:0-13178 GCA_026770055.1 Myrmophylax atrothorax
TGTCCCAAGTCCCTCTCCAGCTCTCCTGGAGCCCCTTTAGGCACTGGAAGGGGCTCTCAGGTCTCCCTGGAGCCTTCCCTTCTCCAAGTGAACACCCCCAACTCTCCCAGCCTGGCTCCAGAGCAGAAGGGCTCCAGCCCTCTGATCAGTTCCATGGCATCCTCTGGACTTGCTCCCACAGCTCCATGTCCTTCCTGTGCTGGGTCCCCAGGGCTGGAGGCAGCTTTGCAGGGGGGGGTCTCACCTGAGCTGGACAGGGGGCAAAATCCCCTCCCTCACCTGCTGCCCACGCTGCCGTGGATGCAGCCCAGAATGTGGTCGGCTCTCTTCTCTTCATCTCTGCCTGAACACTCCAGATCAAAAACCAGGCTGTAGCTACACAAGTTATCAGAAGAAATACTAAACCGAGAGAGCCCCAGAGTCTCTGGGCTTTAGTACATCCCCTCTGGGACCATGCTAAATACAGGAAACTGGGGAAGGAACCCAAATACAGGAACACTAAACAAACGTAGGAATAAGACACAGAAAACAAGATAGGGATGTATTGATTTTTTTAAGTTTTTTGCAGGGAATAACAACTGCCTGAGAACATAATACAGTAAAAATAATTGTATCCCTGCAACATGTTCTTTTGAACATTGACTTGTTTTCAAACTCCCTATGCTAATGAATTCTCTCTCCTTAATTATAAACAAAGTATTAAACTTATAATACTGGAATTCTTGCCAAGTAAGTTCGGTTTTATCACACTAAGCTGAACAAAATGAAATTACAGAAGGAAATGTTGTGGCAGTCATTCTGCATGCAGCTCTGCATTGGGCAGCAATGTCAGCACACAGGGGAGTGCTCGTGGCTCTGTCCAAGTGCCCAATACTACTCCCATGGCTGGTCACAACATATTCACTATTATGCTTTCATCTGAATTACTGCCATTTAAAGGTAGACAAATGTCTACTTGCATCTTCAGGAAACCAGCCTGTTTAACATTATGTATCCCCAAAGTCTTTGAGCTGAAACATCAACACTTCAGTTTTCTCTTAATGCCAGATGTTTGGAAACTTTTCTTCATAATCACCTTCACATTAAAAACTGAATTTGAAGGCAAATGGGCTGGAATCAGTAACTATACTACATGCTAGATTAAGTCCTGATCTTCCCAAAACCTGGTAATTCAAGGGGGTATTAAACATACATCAATACAGGACTAAGGGAGTATTAAAATTAGAACTACACTTATAAAAGTCAAGCACTTTGTTGACATTCTCAGAGTTTACAGTCCTCACTTTTCAGAGTTAAAATAATTAAAAATTGCCCAGGCAATCCCCTTGCTTTATTTTAAAATCAATAAAGCTCCACCCTGCACTCGTGTGCATGTGTATCCTGAAATGTGAAAGCAGTTTCATGCACTTCCATGCATTTTTAACACACTTTTAAAACAGAGAACAAAATCTCACAAACACCTGTATGCTTAGCATCACATGCCAATAAACATTGACACAATAGAAGTTTAAATGACTAAAACTTAGAGAAGTTTGAATCAAAGTCAGTTTAATGCAGATCTTCACGTCTACAGGACAGTGGCCGTAACTGTTTCTGCCTCCTGTTCAGCCTTGGTGGCACCTGAGGCTGCTCCAACATGCAGGGGCTACTGGGGGGCATGGCTTGACAGAAACCTGGCACGCTCCAACTCCACCGCCATCCCCTGCAGATCTGGCCCAAAACGTAGAAAGAGTCCAAAAATCTCAGGGAAGGAACAACACCTGGAGTTTTAAGAGCCTCTCAGGAGAAGGTTCACACTTTCTCTTCATTGTTGCTACTCTAAAGACATGCAACCACCACAGAGGCAAGAGGATGAAAGGAAGTCCATTTTACATAGAATTGAGTCTGTAGTGTACTAGAGATTTTAGGTATTTTCATGGCAGCTTGCAACTTTTTTGACAATACTATTGGCTTGAGGGATATCAGTATCTTTTTTCTTGGATCATCACTAACTTTTTCTCACATCACAAGTAAAGCAGATACGTGAACTATCACTCAAAACTTCCTCAGAAGGTGGGGCTGTCAATACAGGCACTTAGGGGCTAATGAGTCATCAATGTAATTAAGAAGACATTTAAGGTGTAGTTTCTTTATAACCCTCCAATGATAGAAAACTATTTTGTGCTTATAAATCCATTAAACCATCATCAGCAATAAACAGCAAAACCCCACACAGTTCTGAAAAAGAAACCAATTTATCTTCTACAGTAAAGTTTCAGTCAGGGCTTACAAATTGGACTCTGTTGGAAGCATCCAACCCCTTGTGAGAAACACATAAAATACCATCTTGCAACCATTCTGGCTGCACAGGTGCTGTCCTTTGGGTCCTTTCTCAATGCCACACCCAGTTTAAAAGGCACTGTGGTGGAGAAGCCCCAAAGCCTCTCCCTCCTGACCTTCCTGCACAGCAGGCTCAGACTGCCCAGACTGAGAGGCAGGGGCAGACCTTGGGAAGGGCTCTCTGGCTCACACTTGGCCCTACATTTTATTCAGATCCTTCACTGTCACTGTATCACAAATGGAGGATGCAGAGAGTAGCAAGTCCCCTCAAAATATACTGTAACATCTCTCCACCTTCCTCCTTTCCCCTTGAATGGAAGTTAATTAATAAGCCACACAGTGACAACTGGTAAAGACTAAAATGGAAAGAATGCAAAGAAAAAATTAAAAATCCATAAAATAAATCATGGCTCAACCATACTGAGCATATTAGCACTAAGCAGCACTTGAGAACACTAGCCTTAATAGCTTAAATAAATAAATAAAATAGATCAGGGGAACAAAAACCCCATCTTGTCTTCTGTCCATTCATAGAACAACAGCCCATTTTCTGTTGGAATGAACAGAGAATTTGGGTCCTATGTACTTTTGCTCCACGAACCCATCCTTCTTCAATTAATTGACAATGGAGTCATTTTCAAACCCTTTTTTTTGTCATTCCAGCTCAGTGTTCTTTGTGAAAACATTTTTATGCTGAACAAGAAAAGGGGAGGCAGCAAACAGTATCACATGCCATTAAAACAGATAGTCTACTCCCTTGAAATTTTTCTAGAAAGAATCCCCAAATTACCCGACACATCTAACACATCAAATAACTGCTCTGAACAGTTTCAGTCATTCCTTTTAGAACAGTTCAGTTTTTCAGCTGAAAACAACTGAACAAAATAAAGTTCTTGGCAGTGCTTAAGTCTCACAGGGCAAGCAGAAACCTCGGGGCAGTGTCTGGAAACAGCAAGGGAGGTTTTGTGGGGTTGGGTTTTTTTTCACTTTGCACTCAGAAGACAACAATTCACCAAAGTCCCAGGTCTCCACCATAAGGTAACCTTAGAAAGCCTTTGGGAACTGATTTTATTAGATTAAGAGAAAGCTTTAAAGAAGATGTAACAAAAATATTTCGTTCCTCCACTGACCCTCCTGCCTGGGGTCCTGTCTGAGCAACCTCTGAGAGCCCCAGTGCCCTCAGGACAGTCTGTGAAAACACAGCACCACCCAAGAGCCTGCCAAGGCCCCACAAACCTCCACCACTGTCTCTACTACCAATTAAAGAGAGCATAGGCTTGGTCTTAAATTAATTGCATCTGAATAACGGTGGTGGCCACCACAGGATAACACAAAATGAGCTCCTCCCCCTACCAGGGCTATGCTGGTGCTGTGAGAACATGATTAATTACCATCCTCTGCAAGCCAGTACTATCACACCCTTGCTCTGGGGTTTTATTCTTCATTTATTACTTTCTTTGAGCTGTCACTTCCAGTATTTACAATAGTACCATAAATAGTTCTTTACTACAACAGGGAAGATAAAACTCATCCAGGAGATCTCCATAAGCCCTGTAAGGAACAACCAAAAAGCCCTCTATGTTTTGTCAACTCATTTAATGTAATATTCTCTCCTGAGAGAAAGAAAAATGCAGCTTTTAGCACAGACTTTTCTGAAGCAGAATGGGCAGCAGAGACATTCGAGAGCAAATACCCACGTGCCTTCACAGTCACGTAGCCACAAACCTTGACACTAAAAATAGCTCAGCCCACATCCCAATTTAGTCCATCCTGAAAACTTTGTAGTTGCACAATTCCCATTTTTTCTCCTTCCCTCCAGAGCTCACCATCTTCTTTAGGACAATGAAGGCAGTAACTCATGTTATACAAACAAATGTCAGAAGCTGATCTCAGCATCCCAGGGCCTAATTTTAGGCACCATTCTCTAGGACACAAATACATTGGCCACTGAAACTCTTCTAGACTGCTTAAAAAAATGACAAAAAGCTTAGAAAATGAGACTCAGAGAAAAGAAGGAATTGAGGGGTATTTTTGGTGGACAACTGGTTGGGGGTTTTAGCAAGAATGAGAGAAGCCCATGAAGAGATATGCTGATAGCCATTAGGTTTAAGAAGAAAGGTGTTGCAAAAAACCCCACAAACACAACAACCATAAAAGAAATTATAATATTTACTACTCTTAAAGAAGAAGAGTTCAGGTCAGATATTGAGAAAATGAATTTCAATGGGAAGACCACTAAAGCACAAGAATATATAACCACCAACACACAAACACATTGCTTGTGGCAAACATGTCCAATGGGTCTTAAACAAAAATGTAGTTGAACCTGCGCTGCAGAAAAGGGATGAACTGCAGTCTGTGATTCCAATTCTTCCTCCTGGCTCCAAATCCCTGCATTCTGGGACTCTCATTCCCATCCAAACACTGATGCTGAACTTCTTGCAAACCAGACTGTTCTAGCACTGTGTTTAATATCAGGATTGAGGATAAATAATAGAACCTTTTGCTCGTTAATTATACTTTTACTTGGAGGCTCAGTACAGTCGGCAGCTAAACAAACTCAGACAAAGAAAATAATCATTCAAAGTAATGAATTGTCATCTAGATTAAATGTAACACTTCAGAGAAATGTACTGTGATACCTCTGTAAAATTAACGAGGTCTTAGTTAAACCAGGCCTCATTAAAGTATCTCCCATTAAATCTTTCCTGGAAAATTGGAGAGAAAACATCTCCTGCAGATTAACTGGCTCGTCAGCCAGAGCCTACTGTAAAGACCACAAGTGAAACACAGCAGAGCCAGGAAAAGCAGGAGCTCCAGCCTTTCAGACCACATAAATTCCACTTGACAAGATTGCCTAATTACAGCTAATATCATCAGCAAAATTGCAATAATAAGAGTGGTTGGATTTGAAGCGAGATGAGAGATCCAATATTCCAAGCGTTGCCACCTCCAATAAATGTGGTGCACAGGTAAAACTAACCAGTGTTTCAATGACTTCAGTGACACCTTTGAAGTGCTGACTTTTCCCTGGGACACAGGAACTTGAATATTTTGCCCTGAAAACTGGCATGGCTGTGAACAACTTCACACAGGGACAATGCCAGGCAAAGTGAGGAGCATCTGCATAAATATGTTTTAACCTTTTGCATCACAGCACTGTAGATGTCCATCTCTGCATATTCAAATTCACTCACTTTTGGGAATGCCCACAAAGAGACAAAGACAAAATTCAGAAGTAAGAGGTGGTCAAGTTGTGTTTGAAGACCACCCAAAATGATTAAATCAACAAAAAATAAAGTGAAGCTGATTTGTAGCAGGACAATATTAATGGATTTGCTTGGCAGAAACCTTAAAAATGCATTTAATTCCAAGCATTCTTACACTTGCTAGGAAAGACTAATGGATTTATATATCTATAATTAGAAAATTCTGAAATGGGAATTGTGACCTCATTCCTCAGATGGAGGAGAAAAAAGCAAGACCTGTGAATTGTGAGGTATATTATTCCCTCTCAAAAAAAAAAAAAACCTCCAAGAAAACCAACCAACCAAAACCCACACCTCAAAAAAAATCTCCAAGAAAACCAAGCAACCAAACCCCACACCTCTTTTGTGTCTGTATTTCCCAATTTACAGTGCTCCCTTTGATTGCTAACGGTTGCTATGGAGTCCCCAAATGAGCCTTCAAATAAGATTTAGTGTAAGTCAGCAACAAGCAGTGAATTTATGACTGTGCAGAATCATGAATTAGACATGATAGATTTCTACCAGCCACTCTCATTCAGAAGATGGTTTGCCTCAGGTTTATTAACATGATCCTGAATAAATCCTGTCAGCAGCTCCTTTTGACAGAGACAGGCGAGTTACCTCCAGTAACTCAGAAAACATCCACCAGAACAGAACTGGCCAACAATTTGACAAACCACACCTCTTACTACTGGGCTTTTGTGAAAATAAGGTAAAATTTTAGTTTGCTAAAGTCTTAAATTAGCAAAATCACCTACTCCTATTTAATAACATTTATTTCTCCAGTATAGAGAAGAAAAGCACCCAAAAAAGTTTATTCAAGCTGAAGAAATTTGTTTTGTAATCAAAGACCTGTGAAATAAAAAGTTACAGGTATACAGATGAAACTGCAGAAAGGCCATTCCTCACATGCAACTTCACTCTGAAAACTACTTTCAGATACAATTCCTTCAGTGCTTGTACAACATACACCCCAAAATTTCTGCTTTGAGACACACTTATTTTCTCAAGGGACAGTGATGAGAAAGAGATTTGTTCACTTCAGCAACAGAACAAAAGTCTTCCACCATGGTAAAAGCCTACAAATAACACAATCAGGCATAAATGTAAATATTAAATATTATTTTCACTTCTGCTACACTTCAATCACCTTAAACTTCAAGTAAACAACTGAAAAGAAATCCAGATTTCCAAAATTAGAAAAATAAAGCCCCAGGGACATGTTCACTCTTCTCCCAAAGGAGTTCTAAATGATAAAAAAATAAGTCCTAGTTCAAAATATTTTACCAGGAAAAATAAATTTAAGCAAAAAGACACAGCTGAGATTTGTGTTTGTTTCCAGCAGAAAAATGGAACTGCAATTGGTTTTAATCCTGCAAGTGCTCTGAGAAATCTGGCACAGCTTCAACACTTGCATCAAGGAAAAACTAATAATTTATCAATTACACACAGTGGGAAAAAAAACAGCTTAGGATAAAAATAAAGAAGTGTTTGAGAGTAATTGCATTCACTGTCTTTACCTGCTACGGAAACAACACAGAAACTGAAATTCTGCTTTAAATAATAACATTTTCAGTGGAAAACCCAGGTCAACATTCAGTAAGAGCATCTCCTTATTTCTGCTTGTTGATGCTCTAATAATGTAGTTTTCACAACCTGCCTACAAATGTCTTAAAGAAAAAAGAAACATAGGAAGTGGCCTCAAACACTTTGTAAGTTGTTAGAAGTAAAAAAAAAAAAGCTTTTAAATATTTATCACTAGCATTACATCCAGAACTACAGAACTAATAATTTCTCACCCACGGTATTTTTATTCTGCTCCACATTCTCATAGTTAGTTATTCCAACATGTTGAGTTCCATTTATTTAGTGTGGGTTTCCAGATAAGGAGAGGTGAAAGGAGAAAGCTTTTATGGAAGAAAGAAACAAAAGGAAAACAGGTAAAAAAAGAAGAGGGGAGCAGCTGAAGGGACACTGCAATCCTGAATATAACACCTGATTGCTCAGATCCAAAGCAGACACCCGACCTTCTAGTCAAAACACAGTTGATAAAATACATGTACAGAGATAAGGACCTTTTGCACCTGTTATACCTTTAAGGAACATTAAAGCAGCTTAATTTTCAGAAGCACTTAAGGCATACACTGAATCAATCACCTAAAATCCTTTGGGGAGCCTTGGTCACTTTAAATGAGTTCTTAAAATCCCTTTGGGTTTTAATGCCTGAACTCCACTATAATTTGGAGTAGCCTTTTCCTCCTCAGACCCCACCCCAAACCACCAGAAGGAACACACAGGGTAGGAACAAATCAATGCCCAATTTCAGCTGCGATGCTCATGGAGAGGAGGATCCCAACCAGTGGGGAAGGGCAGGGAAGAAATGGAAGGAGGGAAACAGTTCAAAGTGATGTTAGCGAGACACAAAACCAGGGATTATCCTCTCTACTTGTGCAATTTATAATTTTCAGGGCTTTATTATTATATGTTTTTGTCCCTATTATTTGCTGTTTCTTTTCAACAGTCTTGCAAAAAAACCCCAAAACCCACTGTGTTGTCACAGCTTTTACTGCTTTCTTAGATAATGGTTTTACAATGCAGATATTTCATATTACAAACAACAACCTGGCAATCTGTAACAACTACTGACTTTTGGGGATATTCAGTTGACTATTTATGACTTGGTTACACAAGGAAAAAAATTGTTTTGTACTAATTGGAATGCAGATTTATTCCTACAAACCAACTAAATTAATCCTGGAAAAGCCACTAGTTCATGTGCTAACAGACTTGAGCAGAGTAACTCCAGTCCTCCAAACTACTCCCAGCTCATTGTATTTTCCCATTATCAAACTAAATAACAATACCAGTGTGCAAACCTCAGCTTATTGAAAAGGTTAATAAATTCCACAGTCAGACATGGGGGGACAGTCTGGACAAGTAAGGATGAGCCAGAGCTCTGTGGATGTCCAGGCTCCCACTGGAGGCACTGCACTGCTGCAGGGGCAGTGATGTTGAAATTCCTGAAAGCAGCCAAAGAAATTGGCTCTCAAGTGCCATAAAATTCCAGGGGCACCGCTCACGACCACAGTCAGTCCGAGGTATTTAGTTTGAGAATGATTAATCACAGTTGAATCAGCCTTTTGTTTCTTTTTTGACATTTCAGAACCCTTTCTAGTATTCCATCTATCTGAAGTCTGGCCATGACTTGATACCGAAGGAGACTGTTTGAAATAATTCCATTTACTTTGGCCTGCATACAAGTCTGGATAAAGGTTTCAGTCAAAACACCTCTTCTCATCATAGAATGGTCTGAAAATGCCACACAGATAACACAGCAAGAGGACATTAAATCTGTTGTGCACTTCCAAGTACACTGGGAGTTGTTTACCAGCATTAGTGAAGTGGCTTCAGGGAAAGCAGATTATTGACCAAAACAAGTACTGATACAAGCTGCAACTGCTGTGTTTGCATGCAAATATTGACACAGAAAAACCCTCACAAAACCCAGGACTAAGGAAACTCATGTAGCAAACGTCACCAACAAATCCTTCCTAACACAAGAACTTAGGAGGAGAAAGTGATTTAAGGTCAACAGAGACCCAGTGGCAAACACAGCACCAAGTACACTCACTGTTTTCACCAGAAACACAAACCCAAAACCTGTTTAGTGTCACCCACCATGAAACCCAAAATCAGCATCAAAGGACTGAAATGGAAAGAATAGGAAGTGTCTCAAAGAGTTCACTACAGATTGGAAAATGTGAACTATTAACATAGAGCCGTGGAGTAAAATTTTATACTTGAAAGATACAGAATAAAACATAGTATTACTGCAGGAAAAAATCCAAGGTCCTCTCAAGCATCTCTCTGATATGGCTGTTTGCTGAAGGTGCTTCTTTTATTTCTGCAATTCTATAAATATGTTTGTAAACAACAGACTTGAAGTGAAAATAACAAGTACACACACAGGACTTAAACACATCAGAAGCAACCCTGAGACCAACCTCATCTGAAAGTAAAATACTTTCTTATACTTAAAATTTTATCACATGCTCCAAAATGCATTAGGAAAAAGGCTTGGAATCTCATGACTCCTGGAAAATTTTCCAGGAGTCAACTTTCCAACATAAGAACCACCACATCTAACAGAGCCTGAGAAGGTTTACCACAAGGTCGTGAATTTCTTCAGAGAACCATTTTAATGTTGTATTACCTTAACCTACCCTGAAAAAATGGAACAAAGCCACTGCTTAAGGTTTTTCCTTGGATTTTTCCATATTAACATAGTTAACAGGACTACAGAAAGGCTTTTGTCTCAATTGAATGTAGATTTTATTTTACCAGTTTATAAATATTAACCCATACATGGGAACAAATCTGAGAGAGGCTGGGAACTAAAAAACAGTCTCATGTCACAATATATTCCCTACCCCATCTTCAAGTAATTTCCCTAGGACTCCACTGCTTTAAAATTCCATTGCAATCAATGCAAAGACTGCTTGGGAACAAAAGGAATGGGAACAGTGAGTCAAAAGGGAGCTTTACTTTTAAAAACCTCTGTAATTATGTCTGATCCATGGGCTAGATGATACTCTAACCATTCATCTTCCTGCCAGAATTCTCCAGCTCTGCTACTGAGCCACAGGAATCCCGAGTTGGGGATCTGCTGGCAGGACACTCAGGCCTCCATCTTCCACTGCATCACACACTATTCATGCCACAGGTTGTACCATCTGGGGAAAGAGAATCTTTCAGATGAGAAGGTCACACATTGACCCCCCAATAACATCTTCTCTGACAGTTTAGCCCCTGAACTGCTCAACTGTGGCTAAAAATATTAAGCAGCTGCTGGATATTATACTGTAATATTATACCAAATAAAAAATTTAAATTATACCATTATTATACCAAACCCAAGACACTGGTATATATGATTAGATATTACCAAGGCCTTACAAAACAATGTTTGACTCTACATTCACAAAAAAGTCAGAATCCAGAAGAGATGTCTACAGCTTGCACTGCAAGAAGGTACCTCTGCAGGGCAAGGCTTCAGTGACTGCTGTTGGATATTCCATAGCTCCAATCCTGGAGCCATGTGCATTCCAACCCAAAATGTCAGCTACGCCCTCATATGCACAACACTAAACACCAGCCTTGCACTGCAATAGGAATACAAGAGTTCCTTGAACAGATTCCCAATTAATCCTACTAGGTCTTGAACAGCAGACTTGAGTTTTACTCCATGCAAAGGGGACACTGCCAAGTTCCTCAAATCAACATTCTACAGTCACTGTTCCTTACAAATCCCAAGTCATCCCTCTCTAACCAGCAGAAGAGGCTCAGCTGTTGCTACAAAGCAGTAGCCAACCCCAGGCACACTTACTAGAAGTCGTGCAGTACTGCATGGCCATCAAAAATCAAATGCCAGCATCAGCTTAAGCATTTTCACTGACTAGGAGAAGGAAAATTTTCAAATATTTCCCAAATTCATGACTTCATTGTAATCAATTTTGTATAATTCTATGTATGTATGTATTCTTCATAAGACACTGCTTATGTAAAGAAGTGACACTGTGTCGAGCCTCTATTTCTAAAAATCCTAGTACAAAATTTGCAAAGAAAATTGCAAGCAGAGGACAAACCCCAGTGGGCTTAGCTTTCCAGCTCCTGTTTTATTTTTCTTTTCCTTCATTTAATTTCCTTACCTGCCACCAGTTTAACAACAGTTGCCTACAGCCCCTCATTCTTTCCACTTTAATACCATTAGGGGAAGGGAGCCTCTCACATCTCTATTAAACTGCAATAAAGCAAAGTCTCCAACCTCTAATGCCTCTAAGCCAACCAGGCATTACTGCAATTACTTAATCTGCAAAGTCAGTACTTCCCCACCCTCCTTTACACTCCCAATCACTTCACAGGAGCAGCAGCATTATCTGACACATCTCAGAGCTTTGCCTTAAAATGTGTTTCCGGTGTGCTATTTCAGTGAGGGTAAAGGGGAACTATACACAATTAATGCCAACTTGATTTGCAATTGCATTAGTTTTGGTTACTTCTAAAACAAATATATCTAGGAAAAGAAAGATAAAATAGAATTAAACCCTCCTGCAAGTCATTTATTAAATTATTGCTCTCCCAACACAGAGTACTATGTGTGTCTATGCATGTTCTAATTTTCTTCTTCTAATTTTATTTCTTCTCCTGCCCAACCCCAGCTTTTTAACTACCTGAGCATACTGACATGTGCAGGTTTCTGGCAGACTAAAACTGATATGCTACCAAAGCACAGTCATATCAGATAGTCATTAAGTCTGAGCAAGGGAAGAAAAAGAGCTTTTTTGAGTGAAACAAAAAGTAAAATGCTCCTACTACAATTTAATCCATTTCCATTATTTAAGAATGAAATGTAGAAGCATTGTGGGAATCTTATACTCTTGATGCAAACATTTTCAAATAGCAGCACAGGCCCAAAGCACAGACACCACATTATCATAAATAATTCCAATGTATAGTGGCTCTTGAGGTTAGCAATGACTCTTTGTATTTAAATAGTTTGCTGGCTACTTTAACCCATTTATTTAATCCATGTATACAACGTTCATGTTTTTAATGAAACACTACAAGCAGCTGAACCTGAAGTTTCTTGGCCATGATATCTTTCAAAACTGGGACACTTTATGCCAGAGTTGTTTCTTTCCTAGTAAACCAAATGCATTCTCTTCACAGGTCTTGAATCCTGCAGGTTGTAGAATAGACAAGGGACGTTAAATTGCAGAGTCTCAACATGAACAAATCATCCCAAACTTTTAAATACCTCCAAGGAGCAGAGAAAGTAATCAGAACCTGTGGCTCAAGCTGGTGATGTGACAGCCTTTAAGATGATTTAAATGACAGAGGCAGTGCTTTCCAACTCACCCATTTGCTTCCCTCAAACTTAAAGACTCTCTTTGTTTGGCCAGCAGATGTACCTGATAAATTCAAGTTGGCAAAAGAGACACATACACACAGACCAAACATCTTCTAACAAAAGCAGAGAGAGGGATTTGTTATTTCCAGAAGACTGAATCAGCATGGTATAGACTATAATAAAGCTGAAATGGTTTTTCCTTCACAACAATCACTTTAATGAGCCTCACAATTTTTTGGCTATTGGGAAACTAGCTGAAAACACTGCAGATTTTTAGCACACTTAAAGGGAGGGGGAAAAAGAGGTTAAAACCCTGCACCTCTTAGTCTAGATTTTGTAAGTTTTTTATCATTCCACATTATTAACAGACACAAATGGTGATGTGTAAATGTTCAGTACTTGAGATTGTATCTTAATAATATTCAAATCAATGACACACAGTGAAAAGGTACCACATTCACAAGACCTAAAAAACACAGAGGATGGACACTCTTAGGCACTCAGGTCTGAACTAAGCTGAGGCCAAGAGGGTAACAAAGGAGTTTGGTGACAGGCTGGTTATTTTAAACATCCCTTGGGTTGTCCTGACCCTCTCCTCTAAAATCTGCTACCTGGCTCAAAGCTGCTGCTCACCAAACTTCTCTCTGGTTTCATGAGCAGAGCAAGTTCCCCAACTTTAACAAAAAACAAAAAGAGGAAAA
>JAOXXN010033801.1:0-13174 GCA_026770055.1 Myrmophylax atrothorax
CGCAGGCTGGAAGGGCACACCCATGTGGGGAGAGCCCTTCCCAAATCTTCGTTCGCGAAGTCTGGCCATACACACAAAGCATTCTTCAATGACTCAGCATAACATTGGCTCTTGATACGATGCTGTTTCAGTCCCTGCATCTGTCAAACCACAACAAGAATCCTCAGTAGACAGCTTATGTTTGCTAAAAAAAAAGCAGACTGCTTTGATGACAACTCTCAAAACCTGTGTTACTTCTTCATCTTTTATACTGGGCCCTCTCCTATTTCTACATTGATTTCTTAGAGTATTTCCTAAAGACTGCCACAACAGTTCTCTCATTTCTCAAGGACTCTGAACACAAGTTGTAGTTTGTTGTTGGTATCATGGTTTAGGAATGGTAGTCCCCAATTTAATGCTCCGACTGAGACTCTCTAAACCAAGCTGCTGCTCCCTTCCTCCTCCTCTTCCCTCCTGCAGCAGGATGAAGAGAAGAACTGGATGAACAAAAGGTAAAGATCAAGGGCTGAGGTAAGAACAATTAACTGGAAACAGCAGTGAGATAAGTGAGATAAGAAAACAGTAATAGCAACAGTATTAATTAAAAAAGGTGTACAAGAGAGAAGGAAGTGGCTCACATGAAAACCGCTTACAACTGGCATTATTCAACTCCTCCTTCCACCACACTTACTCAACCAGAAGGGACCTGTTCTCTGCAGAAGAGATTCCCTTTGCCCATCTCCAGCAATGATGTGAGGTCATATAGGAAAACCTCAGTGTCTTAGTTATGCCCCCTTCTGGCTACTGCAAAAATTAACCCTGTCCTGGCCAGAACCAGGACAGTTGGTTACTCCAAACACTGTTAGAAGCTCCTACTGCTCCTAAAGTGACTTTGCAACTCCATAACAATGACAATGTGATGAGGAAATACTACAAAGCATCAGCTCCACACTCCATTATGCCTGCTTTTTCTCCATCAGCACACAGTCTGCTTTGCCAAACCCAAGAGAAGAAGCAAATACACACGCTCTGTAAAACTTGAGAAGCACCTTTTTGAAAGGAATACACATGTGCTTCTCTGATTAAGGAGGAGAAAGTGACTTTGCAGTTGGTGATCTCTCTATTCATAAGCACCAATCTTATAAAACAAGTCGAGTCTATTATATATCACTCAACTTACTCCTGTTGCAAAGTTGTCTGGTATACCAAGACAACCTATGAGAGTTGATACACACACAGGAAACCCCAGGTACCAAGACAGGGCTAAGGTATTAAAAAAAGGTGAAAACCCTAAAATACTCTGCTAAAAATCACATCAGGAGGAAGGAGTGCATGCAGCCTGCGCCCTGGGTGTTTTTTATATCAACACCTTTCCCATGGGCATAACTGTGTTCTCCCCCGTCCTTTTATGGACTTCTCTCCTGTGGCAGGGGTCCTACAGCATGACTGTGAGAAAGGATTATCTCTTCTTGCAACACTAAAGTTAGCTTCTCAGACAGACAGGCAGAGAAATATATACAGTGCTATTCCTGGGTAATAATCTTCCCCCACTCTGGGCCTTTCCCAGCAGCGAAAACTTTCTTGAGCAAAAATTCTTTTATCCTCCTTGAGTAAATCTGTCGCATAAACTTTTTTAGTCCCTACACCACCTTAGAGCAGCCCACCACTGTCACTTCAAGTGATGCCAATAGGCAGTCACCAAACGCAGCAGTGTTGTTCCTTCCCATTACAGCTAGCTGCAAATTGAATCACCTTCTATTACACAAAACTCTCAAGGAAGAACTAGTTCCCTGCTCTGATATGCTACAAAGAAGTCCTTGGGCCCTGTGCCAAGAGACAGGCTTTCTCCATACCTTGGCTTTAGACCTCTCTAGCTTTTCCTGCAACAGCAGTTTCTGTTCCCTCAGGTCCCTGCTGTGGGTCTTCATAGCTCCAAGTGAAGTTTCTGCCAGGGAGTCCTTTTTGAGAACTTCATCGAGCTTCCCCAGCAGTTGCCTGACCAATGGCTAAAGAAATGGTGTTTCATGAGCATGGAGAATCAGTAAGAATATGACAACACAAGAGATGCTTTTACTGATGTTATATCCTTAGATTAGTCATCAGGTTGGCCAGCATGTCGAGGGAGGTAATTCTCCCTTTTTAGTCTGCTCTAATGAGACACACTTGGAATACTGCATCCAGCTCTGGGGCCCTCAGCACGAGGAAGACATGGACCTGATGAAATGAGTACAGGGGACGGCCACAAAGATGTTCAGAGGGCTGGAACACCTCTCCCATGAGAAAAGACTGAGAGACTTGGGGCTTTTCAGCCTGGGAAAAACAGGCTCTGGACAGAACTTACTGCAGACTTTCAATGTAAAAGGAGAGAGAGATATTTTTACCAAGGCCTGTAGAGATAGGACAAGAGGCAATTGTTTAAAATGAAAATATGATAGATTTAGACTAGGCATAAGGAAGAAATTTTTTGCAACTACTGCGGTGGGACACTGGACCAGGCTGTGGAAGTGTTAAAAATGAAGTTGCATGGGACTTGGAGCAACCTCTTATTCCAGCACCCTTCTGCTTCAGAATGCAAACAAACTGAGGTCCACAGTAAAGCTAAGGTCCAGATTCAATAACCTCCTCTCAGCAGTATTTCAAAATGACTTCAGTAGTAAGAACACCTGTGCTTACACTGACAGGCTCTATTTAGGGTTATATGCATCTGTCTCCAATAAAGTCACCTGTATATCTGCCGAAGAATCTGCTTGATTTGAAGAAGTAGATTGTAGTGGAAGATCTCCCACCAGTGAAAGAACCAAAGTGAGCAAGAAAACAGAGAGACAGTGGAGAAACAAATACTCCTCAAGACTGTACCATCACAATACAAAAAAAACAGGACTTCTGCAAAAGGCAATGATACTGATCTGGAACCTTATTCTCAGAAGAAGATAAAAAATCTGGAACCATATTCTCAGAAGAAAAAAAATATTCCTTCTGCTCTGCTTCTGCTGCAGGAATGAAACCTACAAAAAAAGTTTAAAAACCATGTTGTTACCCTGAGTGCTTATTCCACTCTGCTTTTGCCCAGCCATGTCACCCCAGAGACCTTTGCTAAGGTAACCATTTAGTCCCTCTGAAATTACCTTTGCCACACTCCACTGCAACAGAGTGCACATCCAATCTCTTCCTGTCTGAAGCAGGAAGTGGCCCTTTGTGTGACACATCCAGTGGACCTTCAGAATCAATCTGTGTAATTCAAAAGACATGACTGAGAACTGGCATGGGCTCCTTCTCAACCCTCTTCCGCACTCAGTACTTCTGCCTCAGCCAACAGCCCTAACGAGTGGGATCACGTGACTGAAAGAATGGAACAGGCAAACAGCCAGCTCATTCGGCATCTCTCTCTTGAGCGGGGCTTTTTAAAGGGGATGAAGTACCCCTGCCCAATCTAGAGACAATCTAGGCAGTAGAAGGAAGTCTTTAGACTGGAGGTCACATGGGAACCATTTGATATTGGATCCATGGAAGCAGGCTGTGAGGTGCAGAACAGCAATCCTCATAATGACAGTCTTCTGGGACTTCCGAGGAACATAAGCAGCAGGAAGATTTACTTCATTGTTCTAGAAATCCACCCTGGAGGTCAGCTGCAAGGACACCTGGGACATAGCTTGAGCATCTCACTTTGTCCCAGTCCTAACTGAACAGTTTGTCTGCAGCATTGGCACATCAAAGTCTGAATTACAAGCATGTGGCAAAAGCAGCAGCAAAGGAAAAGGAGCCCAGAAGCCAGTGATCCAGAGGGACCCCACTGCCTCTGCCAGAAAAGGTACCTCAGAAACCCAGGAGGAGTCATAGTCTTTCTTTTTCTTTTTTCCTGCTGCTGGCAAGACCCCTAACAAAAGATAACAGGCGTGTCATTACTCTGAGTGCTTAATTCACTCTGGTTTTGCCCAGCCATGTCACCCCAGAGACATTTACTAAGGTAACCATTTAGTCCCTCCGAAATTACCTTTGCCACACTGAACTGCAACAGAGCGTGCACCCAATCTCTTCCTGTCTAAAGCAGGAAGAGGCACACAAGCTGACACTTTCTGTCGACGTTTAGAAACAGTCTGAAATTTAAAAGACATGTGAGAACTGGCATGAGCTCCATCTCAACCCACTTTTAACACTTCTGCTTCAGCCAACAGGCCTAACGAGTGGGATCAGATGATGAGAAAAAATGGAACAGGCAAACACAGCCAGCACATTAGGCATCTCTCTCTTGAGCAGAACTTTTAAAAGGGGATGAAGTACCCCTGCCCAATCTAGAGAGAATCTACGCAGCAGAAATAAGTCTCAAGGCTGTAGGTCGTAAGGGAACCATTTGAAAGGCACTGAATCCAGGGAAGAGACTGTGAGGTGCAAAACAGCAATCCTCACAAACCTGCCTTCTAGGATTTTAGAGAACTGTAAGCAGCAGGAAGCTTTACTGCTTTGTCCTGTATGAGAAATTCAGCTTGGAGGTCAGCTGCAAGAGCACCCAGCTGCACCTCACTTTGTCCCAGTCCTAACTGAACAGTTTGTCTGCAGCACTGGCACATCAAGGTCTGAGTTATAAGCATGTGGCAAAAGCAGCTGCAGACAATAATGATCCCAGAATCCGGTGATCTAGAGGGACCTCTCTGCCTCCTCTATGGAATGTACCTCAGAATCCCTGGAGGAGTAATTGTCTTTCTTCTGCTTCTGTCTTGCTGCTGTCAAGACACCTAGGAAAATATGATAAGAATCACGTCTCTCTTTTGACTGCTGATGTTTCTGTGCTTTGGCCCCTCCCTCAAGACCTGCATCACGTTGGTGGGTTAACATTCTCCTACGGGCCAGATTGATTATTTCTCCTTACCTCTTCGATAGCGAAGTATGTGAAATGATTTCGACAATGCACGTGTATTGAAGGGAATGTCAGCACTTGTCCCAGAGCAAGAGCTGTCAATTCCTTCTGGGCCTCTGGCAGAACTTTGTCCCATACTTTCACAGCATTTATATTCCCTTCCTTTTTTAGCACTACTTAAGACAGGAAGGAAAGAAATGCAATAGGTAAAAGTCCCTCCAGATTTACATGCACTCTCTGCAGGAAGAGTAACAGCCATGCATGTGCCCATCTACCCATATTCATAGACAACTGCTAAAGGGTCACACACACACACAGAACGTACTGCAGGTCTATACTGGAGACTTAAATCCTCATAACAGTCATGCTTATGCCACAGGTGCCTATTCTTTTCTGTGGAGTAACTCACCCCTGCTGGCTACAGTCTTATCTAATAAACTCCCTCTCCACTTCAAGGGCCCCTTGAGATTAGCAAGACCCCTGGCAGACTGACATCTCCAAAGCCCCTACCTCAGTTAGACGTTATGCCTCAAGACTAAGATGGCACAATGCCTCCTCAATCTCACTCATCACTTTGAAGGGCTTCAGAAATTCCCATGGTTAGTCTTAAGACCTGAATGTTTAGAAAGCCCCTAAGTGGGATATTAAGAGGCCTAAAAATACTGCACTTTCATTCCAAGACCTGTGTCATCTTCTAACTATCCTGGGTCAGCTGGGGGTCAGAGTAGTTTCATAAGCAGAAAAACAAAACAAAGAGATGCATCAGAAGATGCCACAGCAGAAGAGCTCAGCTTCTATAAAGCTCTCAGCACCTCATTTAACCCTGCTGCTGTTACCAAAAAGGGCTGTACATCAGCATGGACATTCTGAGAATGCAATTGCTCTAAAAAGGATGTAAAACACAATTGAAACACTTACAATTCGAGTATTTTGGTAGAAATTTGAGCTGTGTCCACTCTAAAGCTTCTATGATTCAAAACAGCACCATGGCGACGAAGAATTTGTACTCCATCGTTATCCTTAGCAGTAGAAGAAACTGCAATAGGGGTCCTAGTGCATCCAGGAGATAAGAGTAAATACATCAGCTTCTGCAGATACTGCATAGCCATTAATTTAGTCCTCCTTTGTTCCTCAAACAATTCATTTTCCCTCTGCTGTTGGCAGTATGAAAGCATACTCAAACACCTGGAAGTGTTGGAGAAGTCAGATTGGTGGGACCTCAAAAGATCTCCAGGCCAACTGCCTGCCCAGAGCAGACTCAGGTTCTGTGTGTGTGTGTCTGCATGTATCTGTGTGTGTGTGCACCTGAGGGCATGTGGTGCCAGAGACAAGGCTTTCTTGCAGTTCTCAATGATGTGGAAATTGTCCCCTGAAGTCAGCAAGCGGCAGAGCGCAGGTCTGTTTTCACAACGCACACTGAAGGAGCAACTTTTGGGTGCTTCCTGGTCCTTTTCTAAAGCCTATTCTTATGCCTCCCATCAATCCAACTTGAACAATGCTAAGAAGTCCCACACGCACTTTTAACAAACCCTTCACCTTTCACATTTATCTTCAGCATGCACGTCAGCTCCTTTCTGAAGAAGGAACTCGATCGTCTCTTTACGACACTCAGTGATCACAAGAACAAGTGGAGTGTATCCCAGCTGAAAGGAGAAATCATCTCTCTTAGAATTCCAGAGAAAAGTCAAGCAAGTTGACTTGGCAAATGGAGCCTTACCCAAAGTCCAAGCTTACTTCATTCTTAGCATTAATATCTGCACCGTGCTCAAGTAACAGCTCTGCTAGAGATTCGCTAGAAATCATGACAGCAGAGTGAAGGGCAGTGTTACCCCCAGCAGCTCTGAGGTTATGGCTGGCCCCATGCTCCAGCAGAATAGCCACACAGTCTCTGTGCTGGTGCTCTACTGCCTGAAAACAAGACACAAAGGATGAAGAACAACTTTCAACCTCTACTTTTTTCTCTGTCAGAACTTCTGCACCTTCCCAACACTGGAAAGTTCAAGTGCCTTCCAAGATTAGACAACATATGCCCCTTTCACATACCTGTATCAGTGGTGATTTCTTAAACTTGTCACAAGGATATAGCTGGCAATTCTTGCCTGTTAGAAACTGAACAACATCTGCATGGCCATTCATGCAAGCAAGGTGCAGAGGTGTCCTAGAAATTAAACATACACAGTTGTCCTGGTTTAAGCCCTGCTGGCAACTAAGCCCCATGCAGCTATATGCTCACATCCTCTCCCTCTCCACCCCAATGAAACAGGAAGGAGAATCAAAACAAAATTCTTATATAATAATTTAATTAAAGTAGTAATTCAAATGAAGGAAATATAATAAATATAACAATAATAAAAATAGCAAATAAAGAAAGGACTAAACCTGAATAAAAGCACAGGATGTACAATACAGTTGCTCAAAACCCACGGACTGATGCCAAGTCCCATCCCAGATCATTGACCCAGCTATGCTCCCTCCCAGCTTTTTGTGTACTTTCTCACTGGCAAAGCATGAGACACTGAAAACGTCCTTGACTTAGGATAAACGCTGCTTAGCAATGTAGAACTGATGTAGGCCCCTGGGGTTTGCCCCCTATCACTCCTGCACCAGTTGTATTCCAGAGACAGGCAGGAGGGGATTCTAATAGCAATGGGAAGGCTGTGCTATGAGTCCTGCTAAACGAAGCTGCTCAATCTGGCAACCACAGAGGAGCCATCTTTGCTTGAACGAAGGTCTGCCAAGCTCCATAGAATCATCAGATCTTAATATGGTTTGGATTGGAAGGGACCTTAAAGACCATCTATTTCCAGCCCCATGCTGTGGGCAGGAACACGTTCAACTTGACCAAGCTGCTCACAGCCCCGTCCAGCCTGGTTTTGAGCACTTGCAAGGATGGGAGAAGAGGAAGATTCAGAATACAGCCCAGGCTGGCACGGCAGGGCAGGGCAGGGCAGGGCAAGCCAGAGCAGAGCGGGGCTTCCATTCTGTCCTGTCCAGCTCGGTCAGGGATCCCATGAGGCCGGTGTTCTGGAGCCAATCCTGCCGTGGAGTCTGAGATGCTCCCAGGCACTGTGCTGGACTTTGCGGCTATTACAGCCAGGGTGATTGTGGTGTCTGCAAAATTGGATTTGTTGCCCAGTGTGCAACAAGCCAATAATTACATACTTGAAATAGACACTGATTCTGTATTTCAGCATTGTGCATGCCTGGGTGCTCCGTGGTATTTCACAAATCAAGCACACCCCACCGGACTTACCACACCATTATTTGTACTCAGAAGTTCGGAGTTAGTAACATTCCAAGTACAGCCTCTCTACAAAGATTGTTTATTAGTTTCCACTTAAGATATGTAATCACAGTTAACTTCTATGCATGCTTAGGGGAGGGGTCTTCAACAGGACAGGGGACTTTTGACCTGTAGGCATGACTTTCAGTATTATAAGGAAGAGATTACAGCTATAGAATACACGGACTTTGGTCTTTTGCAAAAATGGCAATGTATAGACATAGACATACATCAACATCTTGATTTACTACATCTTTAAAGCCTACTAGTTCCAGGATGTCCTTCACTGAAGGATGCTAACGGCTGTCTGTTCTACTGATATACAATAATATCTTGATTGACTACGTCCTTAAAGCTTGTTAGTTCCATGATGTCTAAGGGATACTAGCTGCTGTCTGTTCCACTGATTTCTATCTCCTTAGGCTTAGGCTTAGCCCTGAAAGTATGCAAAGTACATACATCAAAGAAACACCCTGACTTTAGGTAATTGTCCTTGTTACAGGGACCAGGCCCAGTTTATCACTATGTGGGTATAACCAAAACTGTGTATTCTCCACCCTCTTGTCATTTCTGATGCACTGTTAATAATGGATCCTTTGCAGCAGGTGCCCAGGGCACACCTGATACCTCAGGTTACAGACTGAGACAGGTGATAAAGAACCCATGACTCACAGAAGGTAAATCACCCATTGTGAAACTCCCTGCCCTGGGGGAGGTACTGGGCATTCCCACCTGAACCTGAGCATATATAATCTTCTGGTTTGGGACTTCTGGTACCACTCGTTGGATCCAGAGGACCAGAACTTCAGCAGGACTCTCCCTGTTACTCTTGACAAGACTGTAACCATTACTTTGACAGAACTGTGACCATCATCCTCACAGGTTTTCCTTTCCTTTTACCTTTCACTCGAGGGAACCATGTGGTGCTCAGCACAGGGGTCATCGAACACCATTCTGTTTGTGCCCCCGTATGCTGGGTTATGTATCTCTTTTTGTGGGTTAAACCCAGTTTCTCTGTATCATTGTAATTTTTTGTAATCTTTTTAGTAAATTGTAACTCTAGCTTGTAATCTCTCTTGGGCTGAGTTCATTTCTCCTGCCAGTTTAACTTTAAACCAGCACAATAATTTTTACAAACTCCACATTTTTCAACAGGTGGAGGCTTTGCTGTTTGTCCTTACAGCTTATCTGTGTTGCGCTTGTTGATGAGGAACCTCTTCAGACACCAGTGCCGCCGCAGCTGGACCAGGTCACCACAGGCGGCTGCACTATGCAGGTCAACCCAGGCCATCCCTCGGGGTTCAGTGGCTTCAGCCCAGGTTCAGCAGGCACAGGACGTGCCCGGGGGACTCTGCTGAGCCCCAGGCAGGGAGTGGAAGTAGGTGTGGGGAGAGGATGTGCAGATCCAAGAGGCGAGGTCTGAGAGGTGGCTGCTGTTGCCTGCCCCCAACAGTCACAGCCAGAGAAGCACTGCTGATCCCGTCGAAGTGGAGTCAGCACTGACAGCGGGGCAGCGCCTGGGGAAGGGGCAGAGCCCATGGAACATGCCGAGGCATCACAGAGGGGCTTGTGATGGCACCACAGCCGGCTCTGAGACTCACCCACGCTGAGCACAGCAGAGTCCGTCAAGGAATGGGTAGCAAGGATAACACAGGAAGGCGGAAGAAGCCACCGCACTGCAGCAACTACAAACAGAGAAGAGAGGAGTGGGAATATGTGAGAGCAACAGCCTTGCAGACCCCAAGGTCAGTGCACGAGGGGCAGGAGGTGATCCAGGCAACAGAGCAGAGGTTCCCCTGCAGCCAGTGGTGCTGGCCTTGGTGAGATGCAGCTGTGCCCCTGCAGCCCATGGAGGCCAATGGGGGAGCAGAGATCCACCTGCTGCCCCTGGAGGACCCCACGCCAGAGCAGAGAGATGCCTGAAAGAAGGCTGTGACCTCATGGGAAGCTCATGCTGGAGCAGGCTCCTGGCAGGAGCCTGAAGCAGATTTGCTAACAGGAGTTGTGATCCTGGCATGGACCCATGTGGGAGCAGTTTGTGAAAAGCTACAGCCCATGGGAAGGACTCAGGCTGGAAAAGTTAATGGAGGACTCTTTCCTGTGAGAGGGCCCCCATGCTGGGAGAGCCTGCAGTTTTAAAATGACAACACTGAAGTCAGCTTGAAATTTCCTCTTTTTGAGAAAGTGTGAGCAATTATGTGTTATATTACTCAAGAATATTAGCCCAGATGAAAAAAAAATGACATAACTGATGTTCTGTTGATTCCTGAGACTGGGTTTTCCCCTCGAGTGGACAGTGCTTTGGATATCTGTTCCTGTTTCCTTAATGGCAAGGCAGCTTTTGAATAGAAGGCAGTCTGGAAGTCTCTTGTGACTTACCATATCCTAATCCCAACAATCATTAGAAGTTAACTGTATTTGTATCCTCTTCAATCCATTGCTTATTTTATGTTAAAACATTGGCTAATTAATGACTATCATTGAACACCAGAGTTAGACTCATTAAGTTCATTTAAAATAAATCAATAACAGAGATAAAATTCCCATGGGTTTAGGCTGCCTTTAAAAAGGGTAATTTAAAAATTGAATTTTCAATGGTCCATTCTAGCAATTGGCAAAAACTCAAAGAATAAGCTCAGCTTTAGTCCACTATAAAAACTTCTGTAGAAACACTAATCTCAGATTTTCAAGGAAATTCAGGACCCCAAATTCCCAGCCTTTCTTAAAATCTGCATACTTTCTTGGCACTGAAATACTTGCTGAGCACTTACTTCAGTGGCAAAAACTCTGAGCAATCTACAAGCAGGAGTGGGCTGTTCACTCCATACACATAACCATAGAGAAAATAAATGATTTAGTGAAGCAAAAGGCCTTTTAAGAAATGGTTTTGCATTTCCTCCTATCTATTAGGAAAAGTTGGAAGGCAGGTAGAAGAAAACTGCAAGAAGAGATAATAACTTCACGGAAATGCTAACATAAATGAAACTTTTAAAGTATTGATTACTTTAATACCTAACTGCTAAATCTCATTAGTAGAATTTAACTGCCTTCTTAGGGCTTTCACTGCAAATTCTTTTCATGCTTGATTTTCAAATCAAATGGTAAAAGTCCATCACAGCCAAATGCAAGGACCCCCACTGAGGGGGAGTGAATGAGTCAGGCCACTGGTTGTTTATGAAATAAGTCCCTAATAACTTACCATCAAGGAACAAATAACATTCACAAATAATCAGGAGCCAGACTTTTAATATCTAGATAAAAGTCAGAGCCCTAAAAGTGCAAAGTAGTCTTTTGTGCCTCAAAAGAAGGCATGGGCTTTGGAAACCAGCTTCCCGAAAGCTTGCAAGGGAGACAGGACCAGAGCGTCTTTTCCTTCCACCAGTTATACCAGTAGAATTTGTTCTAGTGGACATGATAGCATCACTTGGAGGGGTTATATTGGCAAGCGGAATGGAGAAACACATCCTATGGCAATTGCTGTTACTTCTGTGTCCCGTAGAAACACCCTGCATGAGCTGAAGTGTCACCCTCATACTTCACTGAACACCATAATCAGTGCTACTGTAATTATCCATACTGTAGGCAACACCATTTAATCTAGCATTTCATTCACACATCTCTGCAAACGCTGTGTTTGATTCTATCCCAGCATGTCGTCCAGCCAGCATTCAGAATTAAACATGCTAATTGAAATAACAGGTGAAAAACCCAATTACTCTTCATGCCTCCTGATGAGTTCTGTGGGTCACATCGTGGTTTTCTGCTGCAATTAATTGGCTGATTGCAGGGAGGTAGACACTGAAATGGCACAGGGCATTCCACCTGATTGTTAGCACACTCATCCTTACCATGACTTGAAAGCATTTAGATGTGCAAGTAACAAGATATTGCTATCAAAATTGCAGCATAGTCACTGGTTATTGTGTAAGAACATATGAGCTTTCATATTTAGCATGTGGCAAAAAAAAGTCTGCTCACACAATCCTACTATATATAGTGTTCCCTGATTCTAACTGTTCATCCCATCCCAGGACCACCTGGGACTGTTGCAAGACCCAAAATGGTGCTGGCAACATTCTGGCTGTGTGTAAAGTGCAGGGGTGTAGCTTTGAGCTGGAATTAATGTGAACTGGTCTGGGGGACGACCCCAGGCAACCAGAGCTGATAAAAGGGCAGTGACATATGTGTGCTACGTGGAGTGCTCTGTTACGTTGCATTTAAAAGCTGGTGAGACCACACTGGATCCTACAGCAGTGGCTACCTATCTATCTCCCTCCTTTCTCTTTCTTCTACCTTCTTCTTGAAATGTGTTGTAAGCGGGACCGAAAAATCCAGTCCATGCCTTGCTAAGTGTTTTGTTCTGTCTTTACATTTTAAAGTTTGCTAAGTGAAAGTTTGTCAAGTACCTTAATCTATCTTGGTGTCCTAAAGTTTGCAGGTAAAAAGTTGTTTGTTGATAAACCTCCTGACAATTTTATTGTTTCTCCCATGCACTGCCCAGAGTAAATTAAACTATCTTCCCTTAAACCCACCAAGCAGACCAGGATATTACAGCTGCTGAGTTACTAATCTTGAAATACTTCTAGGCTTTTCCCTATTTTATATTTCATCTTGAACTAGAGGCATATACGTAAAAGATGTTCAAGTTCCTACAATAAATGTCCATGAAAACACACAGAGATGTGAATTTCAACATTTAGCTACTCCAACTGAAAACTCCTGCAGAGTGTGGGTTATTCATACCAAAGACTGCACACTTATACACAGATTTATCTGAAGAACAGAACTCATCATAACCCTAAAACATCCTTCTCATTTCCCCAGCAATTCCCTCACCCAAAATCATTAAACAAAAGCCAGGTGTGGGGTGATGGGCTGATAAGCCTTGATGAATTGAGGGAAAAGCCTCAGCCCCCTGGAGTGGTGCTCCCATCAGAGGACAAAGGTTTTCAAACTGATAAAATTAACAAAGGGTGGAGTGTTAAAAAATGACACGGTCTCCCTTTGCGATATCTTCTATAACCACTCAAGGAGCCACCACCCTCAGGCATCTGGATCAC
>JAOXXN010033802.1:0-13171 GCA_026770055.1 Myrmophylax atrothorax
AATTATCAATTTTGAAGGCAGAATCAGCTGCTATTTTTGTTTATCTAAATGGACCTTGAGTCCATTTAGATAAACAGATCAGTAATTGAGGGAAGTTTATACAGGAAGAATAAGGAGATCTGAGTGTCAAAATATTTTATTCCAGAGAATCTTTTGATTATTTTCCTGTGAACAAATGCCAATGAAACATTTGTAACTCTCTTTTGACATGACATATTTTTGACAAATGAAAACTAAAATCTGAATAAAATAATGTAGTTAATCCTTTCTGCAACAATATTTTTTGGTTTTGGTGGTTTTTTAATTTATTAAGCTTGAAAAAATTTTGGCTTTTAAAAAAACCTTTCCTTGCAGTGCTGTTTTCCTCCATTTTCAAAGGTACATAAGAAGATCTCATAGAATTTCTTCAGTTACTAGTTCATATAAATTTTGTTTATTTAACTGATTTTTAAAAATTAAAAAAATAGACATGGGATTGTATTTACAACACTTCAATAAGAATGCCTGAGTAGTTGCAGTTCTTTTGAGTAAAGACTCCACTCTCAATACTTGAAGTCCTCTAATACCTCTTCTGGTGCTGAACTAAGTGTCTTTTACTTGCAAATCCATCTGTTGCATAATTATTTTGGGGTGCAACTTTGAATAGAAAAAAAAGCTGGTCAAAGCTGCTTCTCGTCTTACAAGACTGGTGAGAAGATAACTGAAGGATATGGCCTAAATTATTTACATCAGTCTTAAACCTGAAAAGTTTTATATGTTTTTTATGTGAATAAACAGGTTTGGGCAGGTACCACAGGGCTTGAAGGCCCATTTTTGCAAGGTTTCTCACCTGAGAAAATTTCCAGGATTCAATCCACTCTCCACATCTAGAAAGGCAAGCAATGAACTGTAGAAATTATACTGTAACCTGAAGCCTGGTCAACAGATGAAATTAGATGTTCCTGGAAAGCTATTTTGCATAGGTCACTACGTAGTCATTTTTTCTTGAATTTTGAGGAAAGTTTGCTTTTCTGGAAGGAAAAAAAAACAAAAAAAAAATCCCAAAAATCCAGGAAACAAAACAACCACCCAACCAAAGAGCTAAAGAAAAAAAGCCTAAACTCAAGAAACATAAAGCTATGTGTTTTTTAGAAGATCTTATATGTAGTCAATGCTGTATTTCTTCTAACAAGTTTCATAACAGTAGTAGTAAGACCTGTTGCTATTTAGAATTCCAATACTGATTTCATTTTTGTCTGTATAAATAACACTACAAGCAATGTAATCAGTATGCCCATTTATATAACATTAAAGAAAGATGGAACCATTCTTCCCATCATGAACATATTTATTATTTTTATTTCTCAAATAAATTACAAAAAGAGACAGTGAAGCTTTCTTTTTCTTCTACAGACAACTGCAGACACCTGAAATTCTATAGATGGAACAAGAAGTTTTTTGAAATCAGATTTATATGTCCACATATGTAAATAATGTATGTTTCTCAATAATTCCATGATCTGCTGAGATCATGAGCTTTAGGAATCATGTTGAGGGATATAGTCACTTGTGGAAATAATGCAATATATGAATGGAAAACTTGAATATTATACTTCCTTTAAACTAAAGGGGTATGGAGTTTCTGATTTAAAATGTATCAATTAGGGCACTTCTGCCATTGGAAGATATTAGGCTAATAATTAAGGAAGGTTTAAGTGAATAGATGAAAAATAATGATGCTGAATATCCCAATTTAAAGGGATACCCCCACTGAAGAGTTTACTGAAAGGCAAAATAATCCCCATTCCTCTTTCATCTTTGGACAAACTATTCTGATTCTATATTATGAAACTTCCATTAGTGTCTTGAAACATATATGTCAGTATTACTGTACCAATGTCAAACTGATGTAATGCATCTAAAAGTACAAATAGAATTAACTTCATTGTGTTGTGTTATGTATATTTTTGACAGTTGGTTAATTGAAACTCAACAGGCAGTAACATGAGGTTCCCACAAGCAACCTTAAGTTGTCTAAGGGCATGGAGCACACCAGCTAAGAGGAGAGGCTGGGAATGTGGGGACTGGGCTTGCTCAGACTGACCAAGAGGAGATTAAGGAGCCACCTCATAGCAGACTACAACTGACTGAAAGGGGGATGAACAAAGATGATGGCACTAGGTTCTCTGTGGTAGTGCCAGACAATATAATACCGAATAACGGAAAAAAAATTATTTGAGACTGTTCAGAGTGAACATTAGTAAAAATGCTGGGAGAACAATAGGAACAGGTTGTTCAGACATCATCCTTGAAAGTTTTGAAGACTGGCAAAGTCACAGCTAGCTTATTATGTTGGTTATTATCTTGCTTTGAGTGGAAGGCTGACCTACACAACCTCTTGCAATCAATGCTGTACTGATCACATAGTGGAATTCAAATATGATTTGCCTAATACTCGTTGAAAATAGAGGACAAAAGAAAATGTTAATATGATAAGTATTCAGTCTGATAGATTGCTATTGATACATTACTGATCTAGCAAGAAACCCAAAATCTGTTGGGCTTCTTAATTCTGAGAACAGTGAAACTACTGATTGTACTTTAGTTAAATTCAAGTAGGACTTTTAAATTTCTATTGGAAATGTACTTACCTTGTGCTTTTTTTTTGTTAGTTTGATTCTAATCTATGATATCAAGGCTAGTTTATTTGTCCTCATGACATTTCTTGTTGTCTGGTGTAGATTTAATATGAGAATTGCTGATAATTTGTTTCAAGATTTACTAGCATAGACCATTTGTTCTGTGCTATGGAGCAAAAATACATGACATTTGTGAGAAGGGAAGTCAAGTGTCAGTAGCAATTCCAGGGTTTCCAACTGAACTGTTATATTCTGTCTTCCTAAATAATTGTGATAACTCAGTATGATAGAGTGACTGCATTGGTGGATAATGGAAGAGCAACTGATGTCATCTATCTTGACTTCTGTAAGGCTGACAGTGTTTCAAACAACATCCTTGTCACTATATTGGATAGACAGAGGTTTGATGGAATCTTTTTTTTTTGGATAAGAAATTGACTGGATGGTCATATCCAAAGAGTTGTAGTCAATGGCCTAATGTCCAGTCTCAGGTCAGTGACGACTCCCTCAGTGGTGTGTACTGAGACTAGTACTTTTTAATATCTTCATCAGTGACATAGTGGGATCACATGTGCCCTCAGAAGATGACACTGTGCTGAGTGGTACAGTTGATATTCTAGATGGACAGATTGCCCTCCAGAGGGACCTTGACCTACCTGAGAAGTGGGCCGGGCCCATGCAAACCTCATGAAATTCGACAGGGCCAAGTGCAAGGTCCTGCATCTGGTCCAGCAATTCTTTATATCTATGTAGAAGAAGAACAGATTGAGAGAAGCCCTGCAGAGGACTTGGAGATATTGGTAGGTGAAATTTTAAACATCAGCTGACAATGTGCATGTGCAGCCCAGAAAGTCAGTTGTATCCTGTGCTGCATTAAAAAGAAGTGTGGCCAGCAGGTCAAGAGAGGCAATTCTACTTCTCTACTTTTCTCTCCTGAAACCCCACTTGAAGTATTGCATCCAGTTCTAGGGGCCTCAACACAGAAACAATGTGGCCCTGTTACAGTTGGTCTGCAAGAGGGTCATGAAAATGATCAGAGGAATGGAACTCCTTTCCTATGAGGAAAGGTTGAAAGGGTTGAGGTTATTCAGACTGGAGAAGAGAAGGCTCCAGGGAGACCTTATTGCAGCCTTTCAATACTTAGATGAGGCTTATAAGAAAGACAGGGACAGATTTTTTAATAGCAACTACAATGATAGGATGAGTGGTAATGACTTTAAACCGAATGAGGATAGGTTTAGATTAGATATTAGGAAGAAACTCTGAGAGTACTGAGATACTGAAACAGATTCCCCAGAGAAGTTGTGGATGCCCCATCCCTGGAAGGGTTCAAGGTCAGGCTGGATGTGGCTTTGAGCAGCCTGATTTAAAAGATGTCTCTGTACACAGAAGGCAGGTTGGAACTACATGATCTTTAAGGTCCCTTCCAACCCAAACCATTCTATGATAATAGTGAAGGGTGACAGGAGGATGTAAGAGAGATGAACCATAACAAATGACTGTGTTTGTATTTGATTTTTGTTGTCTGATGGCATAGAATGTTTCCATAGGAAAAAGCTCTTATGCAAGATTTAGTCAAATTATTTACTCTTTTGACTTATTTTGCCCATAGCTAAGTCACTCTGTTAAAATCTTTTAAACTTTCAGCATATAAATGAAAATGTAAGACAAGAAAATATGAAAACAAAGCAGGTTATCCAGCTCCCTTGACTTTTTGAGATGTAAAGGCTTACAGTGCTTGCTCTGTACATCTCTATATTAAGTTTTTCCCCCAGAAAGCAGCATTTCTTGTGTTGTGAAACCTTTCAATTTTTTGAATTTCAAATCTTAAAGCCAGCTCACAGGCACAGTAGTAGTACAAATCCATTTCTCTTTGCAGTTGAATAATCTTGCTGAAAAATCATGACAGGATTAAGGGACAGGCAGATGGACTAAAATGCATTTTCATGTATGGGAAAGAAGATTTACCAGAAAGTGATGTAGAAAATTCTGGTGATCATATAGGTACAAGCTGTTAATGCCACCTAGATCAGGTTAAAGCAGGCAAGGAAGTCTCACATGATTCTATAGGCTTATATTATATGACTAGTCTGTAGGGTTCATGTCTTTGCTTACTTCTCTGAGAAGTGCAAATAAGGAAATTCAAAAATCCTGTAACCTCTTTTACTTTAAATAAGGGATCCAAACAATGTTGTTGTGAAAGTCTGATTTGTTGTTGAAGAGAGTATTGAGGCAGAGTATTTTCTCAGGGATACTTTAGCATGTATTTTCAAAAATACATTTAACATCAGCATTTTCCTTAGTAAGTGCCAATATTAAATATACATTTCATGCATAATTAATATGCAAAGGAATAATACATAGGTAGAAAAAATACTCCACTAGCAACAGGGTATTTTTTTAATTGGATCTACGTTTGCTTTGTATAGATTCTCTTTTAGCACAATAGTTTTGTGTAGTTACATCTATATCCAAGTTTGCAATGAATAAATATGCCTTAAAGACCTTTCCAATTACAAAGGGAACCTGACTGAATTGCACTGTTTCTTCCTACTGTTACACAATTACTATCAAATTGTGGGAAGGGAAATGGTTTCTGCATCTAACAATACATTGTGTCTCTCCTTTTTGTTGTTAATTTCTCCCTTTTCTCTCACAGAAGAGAAAGGCTAAGAAGTTTCACTTGACTGACTCTGTATGAAACATGCTTTTTTTTTGTATGCTTATCTATCTAGGTTTTGAAATATCTCTTTAAGGTTCTTATTCTAAACATGCTGAAATGGCTACCCTTACTCACCTTTACTTCCTTAAAAAACCAGGAGTTATAAATAATGTATTGAATAGATTTATGAATAAAAATCCCTGGTTTCAACTACAGAAGAGTGCTATTAACCAGTGAATCACTTTCTGGGTTTTGGCCTGTGTTCCTGTGCAGGTGAGGAAGAAATTCTGAATGCAACAGTGTGTTAGGAATCAAAAACTGTTGATGTTTTGGTCTGTGTTTTTGCTAATGCCATCTGTGAAAAGATTTATCCTTTTCCTGCCAAGTTCTATGGAACAAAAGCTGATAGAGTGAAGGCTCTGTCCTTGAAGACAGAGTTTGCATAAATAAAAGTTTCTTGAGTCTCTCCTATTGGTTGACAGCCTTTGAAGGAGAGCTGAGGGGGAGAGAGCAAGGAGGAAGAAAGAGAGCAGAGCCTGAGACCTCTATTGTGGGGTGCTGGCCACACCTCCCTAGGTGTCTCTAGCAGGCTCAATAAAAGGTGAGAGGGCTCATGCTCTTGATGTTGGTGGTTTTTTCCCCCAAAAAGACATCAGGGATGCCTGTTGTCTGCCAATGCCTAGAAGATAGAGCTCCTGCCTTCGGGGGAGTGTCCTGAGTTGGTAAGACGACCTTATGTGAATAACTCTTTGGTGAGTGGGGTGCTTACACATTTGGGCTTCTTGCTTTAGTTTCCCTGCTCTCTCTCCCTTCTTTCTCTTTGGATTCCTGTTATTTGGTCACTCCTGCTAATAAAGATACTGTGTTTTCTGAACTCTTTACAGTGCTCAGCCTCACTTTTCCAGCAACTGTAGAACCCACCCTGTTACAAACAGGCAATTTCATAGCCCAAAGAAATGAGATTCACAACTAAGAACAAACATATCCCTCCAATGTCTACATCAGTATCTGAAATACTAGGAAACCTGCCTAAATGTTTTGGACGCTGTCCATTCATTTTAGGGTGATTTCTAAAGACGGTTGCCTAATGCTTAAAGTTGAAGGATAAAAATCTATTCAAACTGGACTTGGAATGCATGATTTGTAAATAGCAATCTCTCTCAACTTGGGCATATGGAATTATTAGAAGCCCTTAGAGTTCTATTTTTCAAAGTGAGATTAGAATGCCTCCTCTCTTAGAAGGTGTTGTAAAGATATATATCAATGGTCAAAGTCTTCAAATGCCATAATGATGGGGCAGTCAAATGCCACAGGGAAATCAACAATTCAGTAGATCTTCCTTCAAAGTGGAATCAAACAGTGCATGGTAAATAAGACTTAGGAATGACACTGATTAACAGAATAAACTATGTAACAGCTGCTCATTTAATGAGCAGTGTAGCTCTTAGGAGCAAAAGGAAGTAGTAGTCCTCCGGAAGATGTGTGCAAACATGTCATTAGACTGAATTGCACACACAAAATGAAATCAGAATATTTTTAATACAGTATTGTTTATGTTACCAAGGCATTTTGAGGCAAACAGCCTGGACCACAGAGTAACTGTCAGCTTTAGCTGACAGCACCTTGTGTGAAAGAAAATAGCATCCACGAGTGGATGTTATCTGCTTTGCAAGACATTATGAAACTTGCTAATAGAATCAGCTACAATCTGAACTCTCATTTATGATAGACCTGGGGCTTTCTCTTTCCCGTGCTAATTTTTCCACCACTGTTCTGTTGTTCTAATTTTACAAAGACTGTTTTCCTCTTAGGCTGGTCTTTTCAGTCCTTGTATGCAGAAAATCCTTTCCCACTTAATGATGCTCCTTTGTCACTGTCAGCCTTTCCTGCAGCATTTAACTATCTCCTAGCCTAACTCTGTTATACTTGCTTCTGCTCTGTGCTTACCATCCATTTGGACCTAGGCCAAATTTCCCCTACTAGTTTTTGAAGTCTTCCCCTCTTTTTCTTTCTGCTTTGTTGTTCTTATAAATCCTCCAAGTTTCTTTACATCAGTTCCCAATATTATTCATTAGTCTATTTATTTTCCCAAAAAAGATACATAGTTCTGTTATCTTCCCAGCATATTATGTTTTTGCTCCTGTGTAGTCTTAATAGTTGTACAGACTGAACATTGAACATATTTTCCAGCAGGCATTTGTTGCCCGTTGGCCACGGCATGGGGCTGCTAAAGCAGTTGCATGTTCACTGCTGCTACCTGAGGTAATGGGCAGCCCCAGCTGGAAGAAACCTACTCCCACACTGACGACTGATCGATCGTTCTTCCAGTCAGTGTTCCAACTCATATGGCACTGATTACCAATCCTGAGATCTGAAGGCTTTAGATTTTCATCTTTTGTTTGATGTAAAAGGTCACGACTTTTCTCAAATACCAGGAAGTCCTCAAAATTTTGTGAGACAGAATATTTAGGGAATTGCATTATCCATGGGAAACCTGATTCAGAGTTCCATCAAATTCCTCAAATCTATTTTCCATTTATGTTGTGATTGAAAAAATATTGTGACTATTTAGCAGCTAAAGCATTCTTATATTATTCGTTTACTTGAAATGTTCATTTTGATTCTGTATTAATGAGAACACTATACTTCTCTTCTTAAATTTGACATAAATAAAAATCAATGTTCTTTTTATCTAGATGGTAAAAAACTCTAAAGGGAGGCATAGATTTTCATACATGTGAAAATACATCTCCAACTAGTCTTTTGACCAAGTTAATACAAATCACATTTAAGTTTTGAAATTCTTATTTTTTTTTATCCTCAAATGTGAAGATGTATCAGTTATAATTTATTTCTACAGAACTATCATGAAATATAATACTAAGGCTTGTGAAATTTTCCTACCCAATACTGTGGGTAATGTTATAGACTTTTTAACCTATTTATATTGTTTCTCTCATTTTACAACAGTGGAAATCACTGCAGGTTGTTTACACTTTTGGGGCTGTATCATCTAAACTGTCACATTGTATACCTGATAAAAGCACAGAGCTCTGTGTGTTTTGTTTGCTTACAAAGTTGGCTTGAGGAGAATCACAAGAGCCTTACACAGTTAAGAATATGAGGTGTTGGCTGACAGCAACACAGAGAAAGGGATTCAGAACTTTTCTGTTATCATTGGTTCCCAAAAAAGTCTCACTGAAACAAATAGAAGCAAACAGATGAATCCAAACATGTAGTTTTAAGACCCCAAAGGATGACTAGGTAAACAAATTTAAAATTCTGCTTGGCTGTATAATAAATTATTAATTAGTCCCTTGATTTTCCCACAGTAGAAATTATAGCTATTATATTGTAACATTTTTCCTTACCAGAGTATGTTTTGGTTTATTGTCTTGTGGAGAAAGTTCTGCATTTTTTTGTCTCACAAAAGCTGATGAGATGCTTTCATTCATCATTCATGTTTTATTTTCAACTAACCAGTGTCCTAAAACGTTCATTTGCTGTGCTTGTATAATGAGATGGGACAAAAAACTTGTCTTAATTCACAGATATTGTAAGTTTCAGTATTTTCACATTTACCCCATGTTATTACCAGACATAAGTCAAGTGACTTTACACCACTAGTCTGTTTCTCTCCCTAGCATGTATAAAATGTACAGATTCATTTTTTACACTTTTATTACTTCAAATAAAAAAAATAACAAAATTATAAGTATTAGATTTCATTTTACTTCCTTTAATACAGCTGGAATGATCTACCCTCAGTATGCATAGCTCTAGAATATGTTAACTCTTGTCTGATGTAGCTTTCACAAGACAAGTTTTAGTTTTTGCTTAAAAATCCATCCGTAAGTTCACAGATGCTATTATGCAGTATGAAAAGGAGAGATAAATACTTCTTGCAATTTCTATTATTAGTTCCTTGTGTCACTTTTGGAAACAGAGAATGTTGTAAGTTAAAGTGTATTGAACTTTTATAAAGGATATGAAAGTCCAATACCAGAGGCTTTCCCTATTTTAAAAAAAGAACAGCAATGGTTTAATCTAAGTTTTTTATATATCCGGGCAAGTCAGTTTGAGCTTTCTTGTATATAATTCACAGTGGATCTACACCAAGTTTCTTACATCTCTGCAGTACAGTTAGTTCTGAATTACTTGGCCCATACTGAATCAGAGCTGGAAAACTGAAAATAAACTCTTAAACTAAAATAGACTCATGAAAATGGTCAGACAGCTAAAAAATACTGTAAGCTTCAGCACTCATTCTATTTTGAGAGATGTTTCAGGTATAACTCTCAGCTATCTCAAGGGAATAAAGCTTTGATAGCATCTCTTGGACTTGCCAGAAAGATAAAAATAAGATCCAGAGGATGGAAACTGAATTTGGAGAAATTTAAAAAATGGTGACAAATGTACATACTTCCAGCAGTAAGAGTAATTGATCACTGAGACAGCTAAGCAGGAGCTGTTAGGATTTCCAAACTGCATAAACTTCTTTTTCAAGATTAGTAGTTATAGTATGGTCAGAAATTAATTCTTGTAGTTTTCCTATATATGAAATTGATCTAAAATGATTCTTTCCAGCTTTATTTTTCATTTGTGAAATTGGGGCAGTTTAGTAAAAATGCTATTATCCAGGCACCTATAGTGTATTCAGCGGTCATATCTAATAATACCCTGACTTTCTCTGCTTTACTATTCTTTTTTTTTTAATTACTAGAAATGTAAAACAGCATATCTTATCTCATAGCCTACAAACCAAACAAAATCATTTAATCCAAAGAGCTTTTTTTGCTATCAACATTAGTATTTTTTTGCCAAATAAAATAAAATAATTAAGTGTCTGAATGAGGAAGTAGTCAGGAGGTATGCTGGCTTTTTGCTACACTACAGGTATCCAAAAATAAATAGCCATAGTTTTACAACTCACAGGCAAGCCTCCAGCTGCCTGCTCTAGTATGCTGCACGGGATCTCTTTTTGAAAGCCTACAACAAAGTTTAGAAAGACATCTTCTATCTTAAATAGTACCATATAGTTTAAAGTACTCAAAACATCTCCAAGCAATTTGAGATAAATGTTGGTTAGACAGTAAGCATTTAACAGAGATCAGATAACACCTGATGAACTGATCCCTTGAATCTGAGACAGGAGAACCTTGACCCTGAGTCAGTCCCTGAATGGTATCACAACCTGTATAAAAAGAACTTATTTCCGCTACCTATTTCATTAACTTTATAGTTGTTTTTTTTTCTCCACTATACTATTCAAACAGCTATATAGGAGGAAAACTCTGCATATGCTTCAGGTATTTGACATCTTTCATATAATGAAATCCTGCTGTTAATGACATGCAAAAGCAAAAAGAGTATTCTAACCATATTTGAGTAAATGCAATACTGCTATCATGAAATAAGCAGTACCTAAAATGGACTGAGATTACAAGTTTGAGTTTGAGTCCAGGGATGATGATGACAAACTTGAGAAATAGATGTATGGAGTTATTTTTTTCCCCTACATATTATTTCTGATTAATCCAGTATAACTCCTTGTTGCTCTTTAAGAGTCCTGGATTATCTTCTTTTTTCATCTGATGCCGAAGGGGTTTCTGATTTTATGATTTTCACATTTTGTAGATTTTAGTACTGGTAGCTGTAGCAAAGTAGATTTTAGTATGTTAATATCTTTAGGTTAAGTTTAATGCCTTTCTATCTCTACCCTGTCCCAGAAAGGGGAGCTCAAATTCCTTTAGTTAATTAATTTTGTTTAGACTCTTTTCAAGGTAGAATGCTGACGACTATCAGAAAGGCCAGGTGAATGAAACAAAAACACAGGTCAAAGTGACCCAGAAGTCAAAACTGGAAGAACTCCAGAAACCAGAAGAGGAGAATGAGGAAGAGGTCTTGCCAACCCCCCAGACCCAAATTCCTGGGGGCAGGACCGGGGCTGGACCGAGAGATGTGTAAAGTAATGATTGGAGGGATCATATAAAAGCCATGGAAACTAGGGCTTGGAGAGGACCTGCATGTCATCATGTATTCCTGTGGGCACTTAGCCTGATATTAAAGGACTTTTACTTTTTATCTTATCCCACCCTAACTTGGCCCAGAGTCCTGTTTTGTGGGGGCATTCATGGCATCACATAGTATAACAGCTGTAATTTACTGGACAATACATTGTATCTCTTGAAGGTAGCTCTAAGGAGTATTAACAGAAGGGCACTTTCAGAGATTTTTGGATTTGGCCGTTCTACACTACATTGTAGAGCATGGTGCCTGCCACTCTGAAAGGTGAGACACCTTCATCAAAGAAGGGAAATCCCTGTTTCTGTTTAGGTTGGCAAACCAACTTTCCTAATTGAAGACTCAAACTTACATTAGAGCTTAAAGAAAACAGAAACTGAGTACAGCAGTCAGAGCACAAGAAACAAAAGTCTTGACGGGGTAGATGTGAGTTCAGCAGCAGACAGAGATGTTGAAGAGAGCCTGATATTACATGGAAAGATGGAGACAGCTGGATTGGTCAGTCTATACAGGCACAGGCCCCTATTTAAAAAGAAGAAGGTATAGCTCCAGGTAGAAAATGGAGATTATGCTGTATGTCATAGGTGTCATTGTTATGAACACCTTCCCTTGCTTAAAGTGTGGAAGATTTCCACATCCACAAAGGAAGTATATGAAGAACATTTATTCAACCCTTGGGATTGTCTATAGAGTGGGTAAAGTTTTTAAAGTCAAATTCAGGGAGGAGAATTAGAAAATAAAATATTAAAGAAAATTTCAAGGAAACATTAGTGTGATGATTATATATTCATGGAATGACAACTTTGAGGGAACTGGAGTTTCAGAAAAATATGAGCACATGATCTTTGAGAATCAAACAGGCTTATTTTCTATCCTCAAAAGGCTCCCTTTGATACATAAGGCCTTAGTGTGTTAAAATGTTAAATAATATGAATTTAAAGATCAAAACAGAGTTACCTAGATAATTTTTAAGGTTGTATCACCAGCCAGCAACTAAGTGCCACAGAGCTGTTCACTCACTCTTCCCAGTGGAAGCAGGGAGAGAACTGGAAAAGTAAGAGACCAAACTCATGGGTTGAGATAAAGACAGTTTACTAGGAAAAGTAAAAGCCACACATGCAACCAAAGTATTCTTATATTCAAAGATCTTATTTGCTATTTCATGGGCAGGAAAGTGTTCAGCCATCCCCAGGGAAGCAGGACCCCATCACACATAATGGTGACTTGGGAAGACAAGCACCACTACTCCAAATGTCTCCTCCTTCCCCCAGCTTTTTATGTTGAGCATGGCATCTTACCGTGTGGAATGTCCCTGTGTTCATTTGGGGTCATCTGTCCCAGCTGTGCCCCTCTCAGCTTCTTATGCACCCCCTGACTCCTCACTGGTAGAGTGGAGCAAGAAGCAGAAAAAGCCTTGACTCTATATAAGCACTGTTCACTAATAAGGAAAGCACCCCACAATTATCAATGCTGTTTTCACCACAAATTCAAAAAAATTAATCAAACCAGCTACTATGGAGAAAACTATCCTAGTCAAAACCAACACAAAAGTGTAAGGCAAGAACACAAATGGGAAGGACCAAGTTTCTCAAAATGAAACAGAAGAAAGACAAAGGTTTTTTTCATTCTTACAATTTTGCCATAATGTTATATATATTGACTCTTTAGTGATAGTGTTACTTATGCTCTAGGTTGAATTAATGACATGAACTCTCCTGGCATGAATCCACTCTTCAATGATACTCTAATAATATATTTCTTTTTAATAATGTATAGTGTTTTCTAAAGAGGATACATTACATTATTTCAGCATCTTCTGTCTGGTTATATTTGATTCTTACCAATGAAACCAAAGAAACACATAACC
>JAOXXN010033803.1:0-13146 GCA_026770055.1 Myrmophylax atrothorax
TGGAGGGAGCTGATCCCAAGGGATCCCTGGGGGCTGCTGGGCTGGAGGGAGCTGATCCCAAGGGATCCCTGGGGGCTTCCTTGGCATCACAGCTGGGAGAGGGGAGGGAGGGTCACACAACCTCATCTCTGGGCATTCCAGGACATGAGGAGGCACTGCCTGGATCCACAGGGAGCAGGGCAGCTGGAGGGGCTGGGAGGGGCTCTGCTGTCCCTCTGTCCCCTGTTCCCTGGACATCCCTCTGGGGGTGCATCCCGTGGGGGAATCCCTCTCAGGGAATATCCCTCTCAGAGTCCATCCCACCATGGCCAAGACCATGTCTGAGCCTCCTGCTCTGGGTGGGCCTTGGTGCTTCCTTCCCAGTATGCTCAGGATTCCCATGAGCAGCCAAGCTCTCGCTTCCCTGATTCCCAGTTAATGAGGAGGAGGGGAAGAATTCCATTCTTTGATTCCCAGCAGGGCTGCAGATGGACAAGAGGGTTGGGGGGTGCAGGGTGCCCCATTCCCATCAGGATGGGGGGTTTGGAGGATCTGCAGCCCCCCCCTGCTGCTCTGAGTGCCCTTCCATGTGTGTCAGGGCTGGGATCTGCAGCTGTGCCAGCAGGACAGGGCAATGCCCCACATCCATGGCCACATGCTTATTCCACGTGTGCCCATGAGCTGCAGGCTGGGCTGAGCTCCCCAAAAAGGCCCTTCCAGCCTCTCCAGTCACGAGCAGCCCAACCCTGTCCCTCCCTCCCAGCTCAGTGGCTGCTCCATGTTATTTCTGGAGCCATCTGGCCCCGGTTTATGAGCCATTTACAGCAGTTTGTGCAGGAACCTGGGCCAGGCTGGGAGGTTCCTCTGCTCCCACCCTGCAGCTGCTCCTCTGGGCTGGGCCCTCCATCTCAGGGGCTTCCAGGGCCCTGCCCTGGGCTGTGAGGGGGAAGAAATGCAAGAAGTGGGCATGGAAAAGCCTGATGAGGTGGAGAGACAGGGGTTGGAGGAAGCAGAGGAGTGCTGGGAGGGGAGGACGCTCATCCCGTGGGCTCCAAGTGTGGAGCACGTGGCTGTGTTGGGAGGAGAGGTTGGACTGACCACGTGTGATGCCAGGGGAGCACCTGGGCAGGTGCCACCAGCTGGGAGCAGCTGGATGCAGGACAGACCCCGCTGGCCCCAGCATGAAGGGGAGGTGGGAAGGGGAGGTTTGGGGGGCAGGAGGGTGTGGGAGCCCCCAGAGGTTCCAGCCTGTGAGTCACTGCTGAACAGTGTGTTTGTTTGGAGGATGCAGGGCTGGCCCATCAGTCCATCAGTCCATCCCCAGGCCCTCTGGTCAGGGAGAGGGGGACAGCGAGCTCAGAGCTCCTCCTGGCAGCACAGGGGGACTGGCACCTGTGCCCTGGCACCCCTCCTGCCACCCGGCACCTGCCCATCCCTGCAGCTGCAGAGCTGGGGCCACCTTTGCCTTTCACCAGCAGCCCCCCAGCCCTGCCCAGCCCTGTGTGGGGTGAATCCCCTCCCAGGGTGGGTTTGTGCCCGGCCTGAGCCCAGGGCTGGCATTGCAGAGTCGCGGCGCCGCACCATCTACGAGTACCACCGTGTGGAGCTGGACACCAGCAGGATCAGCAGCCTGGCAGCCGTGGAGTTCACCCCCCTGCCCAGTGAGTGCTGCCCACCTTCCTGCCCAGGATGGCACCCAGAGACCCCCAGCTGGCAGCCCAGAGGGGGAGCCGAGGCCGGGGCAGGCGGGTGCTGGGAGGGGGTGCCACCCATGACCCCTGGGGTGGGCAGGGAGGGTGTGCTGCCATCAGGGCACAGTTTGCCCTGCCCTGGGATCCCCCATCGTGCCCAACCCTGTGTGGATCGATCCCCTCAGGGCCACCCTCAGCCAGCAGGAATCCCAGTTTGTGTGCCAGCCTGGCTGAGCCAGGAGCCTGGGGAGGGTCTGCACAAACCCACCCTCCCTCTGCTCAGGGGTCCCCAAGGAGGGCAGGGGTGCCAGCCAGGATGCCCTGGGAGCCACATGCCACAGTCCCAAGCTGCTCCACAGGCACCCTTCGTCCTGCCCAGGGTCAGTGCCCTCGCTACTCCCCACCCTCAATTCCTCATTCCCTGCACTGACAGCAACTCCCACCCCAATTCCTCCTCTTTGCCCCACGAGCTGCAGCTGATTTTGCTGGACATCCATTCACTTCAGGGCTGCACACCAGACGTTCCCAACGCCCCCACACTGAGCTGAGAGCTCTGAGAGCTGCTGTTCCACAGACCCGTTTTGAGGGGTTGGATCCAAGGCCCTGGGCACGAGGGAGAGGAATCAGGGCTTGGGAAATCTGGGGGAGAGCAAACCTGCCGTGGGGACAGGGAGGGGCTGCCCCCAGCACTGTTGGGGACAATTTGAACAGCAGGCAGGTTATTGCAAGCAGAACAGAAATAACCATTCTGCAATAACTCTATTTTTTTCCTCCTGGAGATTTGCTGGGTTGGTTTTCCCTGTTTTTCCCTGGCAGCTCAGCGAGCTGAGAGCAATATCTGCTTGGGAGCCACAGAGCTGCAGCAAACCAGGCTCTGCCTTTGCTTCTGGGGGTTCATCCCTGGCAATGTCCCAGCACTGCACCTGCTCTTGGCCCTGCTATGGAGGGGCTGGTTAAAACCACTGCTTTCCTCCACTCTTTTTGCAGCCAAACCCCTTCTGACCATCCTTTCTAGACAGAAAACACCAAATGTTGGTGCTCCACGAGCAGCAGAACCACTTTGACATCCCCAGAGGGCTCAGCTCTTTGTGTTGGTCCTTCCTCCTCAGGAACTCTCTCTGTGCAATGAGAAAGGCCCCAAAGCCTCACAGGCATTTGAATTCTCAGCTAAACAGAATGGGAGGAGGTTCCTGGATGGACTGGGAGTCCCCCCTGCAGGTCCAGCACAGAGAGGTGGGGTTGGAAACTCAGGGGTTGATTCTCTGGTCCTGCCCGTGCCACCAGCTCTCAGCAGCTGCTCCCCTGTGCCCACACAGATGTTGGCATCTGGCTGGAACATCTCTCCTCTCTTTCCCAGCTTGTCTCCAGCACCAGAGCTGTGAAATGTGTGTGACCTCAGAGCTGACCTTCAACTGCAGCTGGTGTCACGTCCTGCAGAGGTACCTGTGAGGAGTTCCCAGAGCTGGGACAGGGGCACAGGGCTGGGCTTGGGTTTGGATCAGTGGTGATGGGGGTTTTAGTGTGTTTTGGGGTTGTGAGATGCTGCTCCTGGGCTCCCAGTCAGGTTCAGCAGTGACCTGGTCTCTGGTTACAAGCCCTTGAAAAGAGACATTTCCTGGGGTTTTTGGTCCTGGAACAAGCTGAGACCTGGAGCAGGACTCACATTTCTGTCACTGAGCTTGAACAAGGGGGAAACTTGTCCTGACTTGGGCTGGGCTCAGGCAGAGGTGCAGGGACGGGGGGCTGGGACAGGCTCCAGAGAGGTCCTGGAGTTGGGAATGCTCCTCACCCCCTAGCTGGGAGGGCCATGCCCATTGTCCCACTGTTGGGGGACACAAGGGGGGAGGCACCTGCTGCTTTTTGGGGGTGACTGAGGCCCTGGGCCTGCCCCTGCTCTGCTGCAGCTCCAGCAGCACCACACGGAGCTCAGGAGCTTAATGAGATTGTGCTGAAGGCTTTATTTGGAGCTGGTGGCAGGGGAGGGGACCCAGAAACACAGATCCTCCCTGGGAATGTCTGTGCCATGGAAATCCTGCTCTCCCAGCAGGGCACAGGCTCCTGCCCCTCCCTCCTGCAAGGTGGGAGCAGGACACAGGGAAAGGTCCTGAGCCATCAGCAAAGCCACCCCATGAACCACCACCCAGCCCTTCTGACACAGCCAGGGGGAACGTCAGTTTTCAGTGACAGCTGCTCAGTGGTGGCTTCAGAGCAGAGAGTGGGATGTTCTCACACCTGGTGACACCAGATGTGGCTTCAGCAGCAGAGCTGAGCCTGGGGTGCAGTGGCTTCCTCTGGATCTGCTTTGGGCTGAACCCCAAGGGTTCCAGCACTTGGTAATTCTGATTATTCCAAATTAATGATGTTCCTAAAGCTGATTTTATCATATCATACAATGGTTTGGGTTGGAAGAGACCTTAAAGATCATCTCATTCCACCCTCCACTATCCCAGGTTGCTCCAACCTTTCCTTGGACACTTCCAGGGATGGGGCAGCTTCTCTGGGCACCCTGTGGCAGGGCCTGCCCACCCTCCAAGGGAAGAATTCCTTCCCAACATCCCACCCAACCCTGCCCTGTGGCAGTGGAAGGGTTTAGCCCCCCCTGCCCCCTCCCAAGATCCCAGTTGTTGCTGATGTTCTCTCTGGGTGTGATGGGGACGGCCCTGCGTCCTGTCACTGTCACCAGCGAGTTCAGGTTACAAATGGGAATTACACCAGGGAAAACCACCATGGGATGGGCAAGTTGGAGCAAACAGACCACTGTCTTTGCTGGCTTTCCACCAGCTTGGTCTTGCAAAGCCCACGGGATCTGTCCCAAGGAGCCGCTGGGGTGGCTGCCAGGGCTGGAGCTTCTCCCGACTCCAGCTCATCCCAGACTCCACTCAGCTCTCTCCTGGATGGTGCACTCTGTATTTTTGCCTCTCCTGAGCCCATAATTGTGACAGGAGCTGTACTTTAAGCAAAGATCTCAGCTGGCCCTGAAGTTTTTTGTGGTTTCTCCTCCGTTACTGGTTGTGTTTGGGGGAGCTGAACCCCTGATTCAGATTTTACTCCCCCTGAGACTTTCCAAAGGTCAGAGAGCTCTTCCATTCCCTGTTCCTGCAGGGATTTCTCTCACTGGTGTTTGCCTGATGTCATTAATAATTTCTTTAGTGTGTTTTTCCTGTGCAGATGTTGCTGGAAAAAACCCAGCAAAGCTCATGGAGCTCATGGCCTTGCCCTGGCACAGAGTCCAGGGAATGGAAACTCAAACTCAGCCTATGTATTTTTCCTAGTTTTTCCTTCTCCCTTTCCCTTGGAGAAGTGGTGTTGACCCTTTTCCTGCTCTCTGAAGGGGAATGTTTGGGTTCTTCCAGCTGGGTATCATCTTAGATATCTCCTTCCAGCCCTGTTTGTCTGTACCCAGCACCCACCAGGGCACAGTGTGGGACTCTTGGGCAGCTCAGCAATGCCAGGCAGTGCCTCCAGCAGGCACAGGGCAATGCTGTTTTCCCCCAGGTTAGTCCTGCTGTTCCCCTGCCCCAGGCAATGCTGTTTCCCCCCAGGTAATTCTGCTGTTTCCCCCCAGGTGCTCCAGTGGCTTCGACCGGCACCGCCAGGACTGGCTGGCCCACGGCTGGGGCCAGGTGAGCCCCCACCCCCTGCCTGGCCCTGGGGTGGGGCTGAGCTGATGGAGAAATGGGGCCACAGCCCAGGCAGGGAGGGAAGGCTCAGCTCAGCTTGGCCCCTGGGGTTCTGCACCAGGCTGAGTATCAGCCCCTTAGATATCCCTGTATTCCCTTTGGATTTACCTGGAGATACTCATTTACTCCACTTAAATATCCCTTTATTCCCTTTAGCTATCCCTTTATTCCCTTCAGATATCCCTTTATATGCCTTTATCCCCTTTAGGTGTTCTTTTATTCCCCTTAGATATCCCTTTATATGCCTTTATTCCCTTTTGGGACCCCTCAGCTCTCCCTTTATTCCCTTTGCCCGCCCCTTCCCATCACAGCAGGAGCCCTTGGGGGATGCCTGGATTGGGATAGTTAAAGGATGCTCCATCCAGCCCAGGATTTTCCTTGCTGGTTTTGCCTTTCCTGGGTGCTGGATGTTCCATGAAGGTGCTGAGACCTCCAGACAGTGCAGTTTGAGCACTCAGGGATCTGGGATGTTTTTCCTCCTCCTCCTCCTCCCAGAGCATGACTCTTACTCACTCCCAGGCAGGAAGGAACGAGCCCTGTGTTTGTCCTTGTGAGCACAATTATCTCCTCGCTGGATGAACTCGTTCCTTTGTCTCCCAAAGAGCAGCTCCAATGAAACATCTGGTTCTGCTTTGGGCTGGGGTTTTTTTGTTGTTGTTATTGTTAGTTTTATTTATTTCTTTTCCTACTGAAAACTCAGCTTTGTTCCCTGTTCACCAGAGGGTGAGCGAGGGAACTGGAGGTCACTGGCCCCATGGGATGGCACTGGCCCCATGGGATGGCACCGGCCCCATGGGATGGCACTGGCCCCATGGGATGTCCCCAGACCTGTGTGATGTCACCCAGTGACACACGAAGGTCAGGCTGCAGGGCCCTGCCAGGTCGTTGGCCTTTGTTCTGCTTCCTGAACTTTTCCTCCTCTTCCCCAACCTCTGGGTCACTTCTCCTGCCACCTCTGGACGTGTCCCCTGTTTGCCCTGCAGTGTTTGAACTCAGAGCAGCCCCAGGCCTTGGAAGCACAGCCCTCCCTCCCTGCCATTCCTGCTGCAGGAAAACTGGGAACAACAGCTCTTCTCCATTTCCCTTCCAGTCAGATGAACAGAGCTGTGAGGATTTAGCAGAAGGCAGTCGCTACTCAGCCCCTCCTGCCGGCTCCTTGGCACCTCTGGGGGAGGGGGTCCCCACCTCCACCTCCTCCCTCTTCCTGGACAGCCTCACCACCGAAGGTAGGGGGGACATCCCACCCAGCCCTGGTGCTGATCCTGGGAAGCTCCTTCACTCCACAAAGCCAATCCATGGCCAAATGAGTACAAGAACAGGATGGGGTTTGAAGCAGAATCATGGAATGGTGTGGGTTGGAAGGACCTCAAAGCCCCCCCAGTGCCACCCCCAGCCATGGGCAGGGACACCTCCCACTGTCCCAGGTTGCTCCAAGCCCCATCCAGCCCGGCCTTGGCCAAGGGTGGGTACAGGAGGTGGTGGAAAAGGGAAGGAAGGGCAGCCAGGAGGTGAGACCCGGGGGGATGTGGCACAGGGAGGGCTGAAACCCTCCAGGGGAAAGAGTTTGCCGCTTTTCCAGCTTTTTTACCCATTTGTGAAGGTCAACAACAACTAATCCGTGGTGGGCAGAATCCAGAGCATCCTAAAGGGGTTCATCCTTCAGAGTGGGGCTCAGGCTTTTCACGGGCTGGGTCTTAGCACTGCCAGCCTGGAATTAACCCAGCCCAGGCTGCCGCTCGCCCTCTCCTTGGGAATGGGGCTGCTCAGCCTCGGGAAGCTGCCCAGAAAGCCGCGGCTTTCCCTGGAGAGCGCCGAGTGCTGATCCCATTAACGCGGGGCGGATCCTCCGGGCAGGTGTCGCTTCCATTCGCTGCCTGCCAGTCCCCAACGAGAGCCGCTAATTAGCGCTGCCAAGGCACTTCAGGGCTTGTCCTTCAGAGCGGGGGGGCCGGAGCTGCGGGGCTGGCTCTGGAAGGAGCAGTTAAAGGAGGGGAGGGTGGAACAGCCACCACGGGGAGTGTTTCCCAACTCCTCGTGGTTCTTGGAAAAAAAGAGCAAGAGGCTTTTTCTGCTGAGCATGGAGTTCAGTGGAGATCCTGGAAGGGAACAAAGTGCTCCAGGAGGAGACCAAAGGGATCTGTGTCCTCCCCAGCCAGCCCAGTTCCTTGGATCCATATCCTTCCCAGCCAGCCCAGTTCCTTGGATCCATATCCTTCCCAGCCAGCCCAGTTCCCTGGATCTGCTCCTGGAGATGCTGCTGGATGTGCCTGACTCACCAGCCGTGTGTCACTGCTGCATCCAGCACAGCTGGAAGCCAAGCAGTGGGAATTCTGGACCAGGATTTCACCCTCGTGATGGGGGGGATGTGGAGACATCAGGAGACAAAGCCTTGTCCAAGATCTCCTGGTTCTTCCAGAAGGAAATGAAGAATGGAAGTGGGTTTGGGGACTCCTCCCAAAACCCCCCCCAGTGCAACATCCCGTTGATTTCTTTGGGATGGATTCGCTGCAGGTGCTGTGGCTGTGCCACCCCCTGGGCTGGGCCCTCACCCAGCACCCACGTGCTGTCTCACCCTGGGCTCTGAGGGGGGGGAATGCCCCCTTTTCCAGGTATTTGTGCCCCAGGTGCCACCTCGGTGCAGGAATATGACCTGTCCCCCACCTGCTTCCACTGCTGTTTCCTGGGCTCCTCCCTCTTCCAGATTTACAGTTGTCCAGAGATCCCACCCCAGGGGGATGGAGGCAGGTGGGAAACCTGCAGAGTGGCAGAGAAAGCTCCTAATTTTATTTCCTGCCTTGTTTTGTCCTTTCAGACGACACGAAGCTCAATCAGTTTGCAGGAGCAGAGGGTAAGCCCTTCCCCTCCTCCCTGCCCCCTCCGTGGGCACAGGTTTCCCTGGATTCCACGGGAGCTGGGGGTGGCCAGCAGGGGGGACAGGTGAACCCCAGAGTGAAGAGATGCCATCAAGATAAAATTCCTGTCGTCCTCACCCTGATTAATGCAATTGCAGATAGTGGAAAGTGAGAGTCTGGAATGATCTGTTTTACCCTGATGCTGTTTGTCCACTTTTCCCACTCAGTCCTGCTGTGCAAACCCAGATAGGGAGTTTCCTCCTTCCCTGTAATTCCCTTTATTTGCAATATTTTCACAGACACAAAGTCCTTTTTCCTTGGAATTCCCCCAGCTGGGCCAAAGAGCAGCATAAAATCCCAATAAAAAGTGTGCTGAGTGCCTGGTGAGCCCCGGGCTGCCCATCTGAGCTGCTGCCACAACGCCCTTCCTGATTCCAGAGGATGGGAAGCATCCAGCCCTCCTCAGTGATGCCAGGCAGGAGCTTTCCCTCTTCCCTGGGAGCAGCTCAGGGCAGTTCCAGTGGCTGAACTGGGCACAGGGTTGGGCCACTGAGCCCTGGAAATCCACGTTATTCCCAGTCTGCCCCCCAAATGCCCAGTGCTGCCCCTGCCAACAGAGGCCACGTGCCCCTGTGTGGCTCTGCCAGGGCTCAGCACTGCTCCAGGGCCAGCTGCATCCTGTTTTCCAGGCCTGGGAAGCAGCATTCCCTCTGGGACAGCCCCAATCCCCACGGGCACCATCGTGGGCATCGTGCTGGCCGTGCTGCTCGTGGCTGGCATCATCCTGGCTGGCATCTACATCAGCAGCCACCCCACCTCCAACGCTGCCCTCTTCTTCCTCGAGGTGAGTGCCCAGCCCAGCCCTGCCAGCCTTCCCCTTGCTGTGCCATCCCCACAAATCCCAGCCTTCCAGAGGAGCTTGGTGGGTTCATCTCCACGTTCCTTTGGGTGCCCCTCCTGTCCTGGCTGAGCTCCCAACCTGCAGCTCGGGGGGTTGAAACTCAGCCTTCCTCCTTCCCACATGGTTTATTTCACTCCCTTTCCCACCCTGCCTGTTTTCCCCCATGGAATGCCAGGCTCTTCCCCCTGCTCCGTGGGCAGCCTGGCCTGAGGGCACCACTGAACTGCCCAGCTGGAGTTTTGGTGCCTCAAATTGCCAGACTTGCCTGGTAGTGCCACCAGCTCTGTGTGAGGGCAGTGGGGCTGCTTTGAGGGGAGGAATTCAGTGCCCAGGATGGTGGGGGGGTCCAACAATCCCCACCATCTGCTGTGGAGCCAGAGCAGTGCCTGGGGTGGGACGGGGTGGGCTGGATCCTGGCATGAGGCTGGATCCTGGCATGGGGTGGGATCCTGGCATGGGGCTGGATCCTGGCACAGGGATCCTGGTACAGGGCTGGATCCTGGCACTGGGAATGCTGTGGGCACAGGGCAGCTCTGCCCAGGGAATGCTGTGGGCACCCCCAGCTGCTCTCCAGGATTCCCAGGACATTCCCAGGGCATTTCCCTGCCCTCCCATGCCCTCCCTCTGTGCCCACAGCGCCGGCCACGCCACTGGCCTGCCATGAAATTCCGGAATCACTCCAACCACGCCACGTACTCCGAGGTGGAGGCTGCCAGCCAGGAAAAGGAGGGATTTGTGGAAGCAGAGCAGTGCTGAGATCCCCCCCTGCACCCCCAACCTCCTGTTATCCCACGGCAAAGTGGCCCCTCCTGGAGAAGAAACGGCAAGGAGAGGAAAAGGACAAAACCAGAGAGTTCTCAAGGACTGAGGCAGGGCCTGGATGTGCCTGGATCTGGATCCTCACGGGGTCTGGGGGGATTTTTGGTTGCTTTTTTCCCTCTTCCCTCCTCCACCAGAGCCCGAACAGCAGAAGAAATGGGGGGGAAATCTTGTTGTGGGCAAACCCAGGGGTTGCCTCGAGCAGCAGGTTCTTGGGGAGCAAGAGCAGCTCTCTGGGGCACAGCAGCTCTGGAGTGCTCAGGAATGTCCTGTCGGTGCCTCTGCCCTCTCTTGGACTGGTTGGGAAGTGGGGTCAGAGGTTGTGGTGGTCCAGGAGGGGCAGGGATGGCTCCCCTCTCCCCCAGCTCTGTCCCTGTCCCCACTGTCCCCTTTGCTGCCTTTAATTGACATTTCATTTTGACATTGACATTTCTCTCCTCACGGCTAAGAAGCCTCAAGTCCTGCTCTTTCCATCCCACTCCTGGTTTTCCACCCCCAGGGCTCCAACTCTCCCTTCAAAGCAACACCTTCCCCTCCTCTCTCTGGAGAAAAGGGAACCTGATCTGTTTTAAGGACAAAACTGCAGAGGATTCACCTCCTGGACTTTGTGAGCCAACGGCTTTGATGCACTTTTTGGCATCTAATTAGTTTGCTAAATTACTAATTATGACCCTTCCCCTAAAGGAGACAGAGAGTGGGGGGAAAAAACTCTTGAGATTCCTTCAAAGTCTGTCCTGTTGGCCACTGCTCCAGTGGGAACAGAGTGGGTTTGGTGGGAGAGGATGAGGAGGGAGCAGAGCAAACACAGACTAAAGCCTGGAGTCAATCCAAGCTCTTCCTTTGGATTTCAGATCCCTTGGCAGTTGGGCATTTCAGAGAAACAAAAAGTGCCTGGACACCCCAGAAAACCAGAAAATCCCCTTTCCAGCATCAGAATTTGGAGTCAGTGGAATTTTTTCCTATTTGTTCTTTTCTCCTGTCACGCCCCAGGTGGGGATTGGGATGGACTTGGTGACTCCAGAGCTGCCCCAGCCAAGGGCTCTGACCCGAGGCCTCTCAGGGCTTTCTCCTCCCTCTGTGCCCTCAGAATTCAAGATTAATCTGCCAAAATCCTCCCCCCAGTTCCACAGATGGGCCCCAAACTGAGGAAAGCTCTGTATAAAGAAAGGGAGAACCCACAGTCCAGGGGGGGCCTAAAAGTGTCTTTCCCCACCCAAAAAAGTGTTGGCTGGGGGAGCTTTTCCTCCCCTTTTTTTAAAATTTTCTCCTGCTCTCAGCTCTTTATTCTGATCATCATGTTTGGTGCGTATTTTCTGCTCAGCTGGCACTGGGGGTGGCACTGCCAAGGGCAGGGTCTGTCTAATTAATGTTTTCCTTCTCATCTGCTGCATTTCCAGAGCCATTACACATAAATACAGATCTTTGCTGGCATTTAAACCCCACATTAGACTTTCTGGGACCCCCCAAGGGGATTTTTGCTGCATAAAAGCACCAAACTGCTCAAACTGAGTCGTGCCAGGTTATCCTGGCCCAGACAAGTCTCTCTTTTGAAGGTAAATTTTATTCCCAGATAAACCTTTTAACTAAAAATTGGGGTTTTTTTTCCCCACCATTTCCAAGAAGTGGGAAGAATTCAAGGGGATTCTGTCATCTGGTTTTTGCCCCAAATCTGAGCTCCTTTCAGAATGAGCTGGTAAGGAATTTTCTCTGGATTCAACTCTTTACATTTGAACTATTAATTCAAATAGTTTTAGGCCTTGTTTTTCACATACTTGAATTTCCAGCACAGTTTGGACTATTTCGAGGGACTGAAGGCACTTTAACTCTCTTTTACTGCAATGTATTTACTATGGATTATCTGCATGGAATTCTGAATACGAAATAAAACCTCCTTCCTTTTGGACTGGTTTGCCCAAGGAACCTGCCCAGGGTTATTCTTGGACACTTCAGCAGGGTGGGGATGCTTTTCACCTGGGGTTCTTTTCACTGATGCTGCAAAAATAGGGGGATTTATTTTTGTTTGAAGGTTTTTTCCCCCCTGTCTTTGCCCAGACACATCATTAGGGGGGAGTTCCCAGGGCTCACAACTCGTGTCACTGAGCTTTGAGTCCAGACCATCATTTGCTTCTCGTTTCTTCCTCTTGGCTTGTTGAGATGAAGCTTTTCCAGGCTCCCCATCCTGCTCAGTGGAGTCTCCTCGTGTTGTTTGGCTCTCCCACAACACTCAGGTTGGGTGTTTTGATCTCTGCACCAGCCCCAGATTATTTCAGACACAGAAATGCCTTTCAAGTTGTTCCCTGGGCAGCCCCTGCACAGCCAGATTTCCTTTGCTCTGTTAAACAGCCAGTTATTTCCACTGGAAAATACAGAATATATTCACCTCTCCCCATTTCCCCCTTCACCCTCCCAGGCCCATCCCAGCCTGTTCATCCCCCTCTTCCTCAGGAGCCTCTTCCAGGCTGGGAGAAACTCTGTCAACACAACCCAAACAGGAGTTAATTCAATCATGATAAAAGAATCCTCCTGTCCTGGTGACTGTTCCATTTTCCCGAGTGGAGCATTAGCAGACATACAATTAAACCATATATCTCCATATTCCATTTATATACATTCCCCCCACTTTTTAACACATATATTCCATTTTGTGTATATATTCCATTTATACCTGTTCAATTTTATTTTCAATTTTTATATATTCCAATGTTTAGAGATTTTCCATTTCAGTCTCTGTTTTGCTGTATTTAATTTTCCATATTTATATATATTGAATTTTACACGTATTCAATTGTTATGTATATTCCATATATCTTTATTTATTCCTTGTAGATACATATATTCCATGTATATATATATATCCCATTTATGTATATATTCCATTTATATATATCCCATTTATATATATATTCCATTTATATATATGCTCCATTTATATATATTTAATTTATATTTTGATATAGATATATTCAATTTTTATATATATTCCATTTTTATATCTATTCCACTTATATATATATTCTATTTATAGATATGTTCCATTTATATATATTCAATTTATATATATATTGAATTTTAATAACTATGCCATTTATATATCTATTCCATTTATATATATATATTCCATATATATTCAGTTTATATATATGTTCCATTTATATATTCCATTTATATATATTGAATTTTAATATCTATTCCCTTTATATATATTGAATCTTAATATCTATTCC
>JAOXXN010033804.1:0-13116 GCA_026770055.1 Myrmophylax atrothorax
TACTAACCGGGGCTGACCCTGCTTAGCTTCCGAGATCTGACGGGATCGGGTGTCAGGGAGGCATTTAACTGCCTACATCTTCTACTACTTTTCTGGTAAATATAATTTACTGGAAATAATATTTGCATCTTTTATTTTGGATCTGTCAAAGAAAAAAATACACTCAGGAATAGATATCATTACAATTTAGTTTTAATAATAGATTGCATGTCTGAAAGACCATCTTCAAGGATTTAGGTTTGCATAATTTTAATAAATGCGTCAACAACAACAACAACAACAAAATTAATAGCTCAATGAATCTGTATGTACTATTTGGACAGAAGAATATTTCTGACTACTCATTTAGAATTTTAGACACCTTATGGAAAACTCCACCTCTTATGCCATATATGGTAAGTAGAAGTAAAGATTTCTACAAACTAAAACCCTATTACAATGCTTAAAGGTACACAGAAGAAAACATCAAATTACATGATCAGTCTTTCTTAAATATTTTTATGTTCTACAGATGAAGATGCATTGCTTGTAGCTCAAAGAAACAAATATCAGAATACAATGACATATTATTTTACTTTATTTTAAATTAAAAATACACTAAATAATGAAGGATAATGATGATTTCTTTCTGCTGCTTTAGTATCTTTCTTAATTTAATTTGAAAATTCATGGTAGACAAAAATAATTATTAACACTCAGATCAAGTAAAAATATTTTAATTAACTGTAGTTGAATACTAAACATATGACAGGCTCTTTTAAATACTGGACTGTTATAGATTTCACCTATTATACAAGACTACAAAGGATTATTTATACAATTGCATATTATTTATACAGTTTGAAATGCATATGTAGCAGAAGCACATTTTCTCAATCAGACATAGGCATTCAAGGAAAACAATATCCCCTTTGAGGCTAAAGAAAATATAGTACCGTTCTACTTACTGTTCCTCAAGTCAAATTTAATTGGAAATATGTCTTAAAATATCCTGAGAGTTCCCAGCTTAAGTACCTATGCAGCTCTTAAATTTAAGGAGTTAAAATTCTCAATCCGGGATTTGATTCCTAAGGACTTTGCTTGACCATCAAAAACTGTGTTTCATCAGTGCAGTTGAGATTGCCATTAAGGACAGAAGGAGACTATAATGTTCCTTGCAAATTATCTGTGAACTTTATTAAAAGCTGGTCTTCTCAATTCCTTTACTCTACTTTCTGCACATAATATTACATAATGCAACCACAGTAAAATTGATACCAGCATTGTGGGAAAACAAAAATATTTTATTGCCATAAAAGAGTTAATTACATTTTTAATATACCAGTATTTTAAAACAGCCATGAATTTTTTCACCTCACAAACCCATTATAATGCCTAATTCACTGTAATTAGTGACTGTACATTTTGAAAAATCCATATTAGTGTTTCTGATTTTGCATGCAAACCTTCTCTCTCAGACATCATAGTTGCTGTACCTCCTAGCTATTACAAAAGCAGCTATGCCACACTGTTGTCAATGACAGACATCTGATCTTCTCTTTCTAGGAAAAGTCATCAACTCTGCTTGAACAGTATGTTATAGGCTTATGAGAATTGTTGGGGAAATAGATACTTCAGGTATAACAGAATATTTTAACATAGGTTTTTCACTCTCATTAAGTGAGATGAAAAAAAGTCTTATGACAGACATCATATGCTCACAACTCAAAGTATCACACAAGTCTCAGAACACTTGAGATGAAACAAATTGCATTTTCACACATTTAAATATATCAAAATTTTCTTGAATACTTATGTCTGATTAAAAAAAATATACCTCTGCTGCATGTGCGTTTCAAACTGCACAGAATTAACAGCCCATTAAAGCTGACATGAGAACAAATTCTGAAGAAAAATTTATATATTCAGTCATGATATTCCAGTATTTTCACACAGCCTACATCAAAATGCATTGTTCCCCTACTTTTGCCAGTTGTCATGATCACATGACATTTCAACATCAACTGCTTCTGTGGAAAAGTGACATTAGAAGTGCACTGAACTGATTCATCTTCTTTTAACATGATTTACTATGTGTACGCCATCAGCACACCACTGCTACCTCACCAGCAAGTATCCACAAGCACTGCATAAGTCACCTGCATACTAGCTTGAGAAACTCTGAACTAAGCCTAAGTAAAAAAGATGTAAGTCACTATTTCTCAGGGACACGAAATTGCTCATCTTCCATAACCCAGCTTGAGTCATCTGATAATCCAAGGCCTCCTCTAAAAACTAAAGCCTAAATTTAGGCCTACTTAAACCCAGGACATTGGGTCTCTTCTGGTAACAACTATGCTGAGAGAGCCAGCTAGAGAAGGTGCCCTACTGGACCTGTTGTTTGAGAATGGAGAAGGAAGGACTGCTGGCACACGTAGTGGTCAGAGGCTGTGTTTGGCATAGCAATCGTGAAATGACAGTTTTCATTTCTGGAGAAGTAATGATGAAGATCAGCAGAACTGTCATCTTAGACTTCTAGGGAAGATTTTGGCTTGCTTAGGAGACTGATTGAGAGCATCCCTTGGGAGGCAGTACTGAAGGGCAAAGGAGGCCAGGAACACCTGGCTGAACAGAGATCATTGGTTGTAATTCATAGAAATAGAGTTTTGATCTCTGGAACAGGAGGCAGGCAACTCAGAAGCACTTCAAGCATCTTGTGAGGATATGCCAGGAGAAAATAGAAGGGCCAAAGCCCAACTAGAACAAAATGTGACTACTGCTGTAAAAGAAAACAGCAATGGTTTCTATGAATACATTAGCAACAAATAGAGTGCTAAGGAGAATCTTCATCCTTTATTGCATGTGGCAGTAAGAATAGTGACAAAGGATGAGGGCAAGGTTAAGATATTTGTTTGCCTCTGTCTTTAATAACAAATCCAGTTCTCTTCAGAGTACCCATTCCCCAGAACTGGAAGATAGGGTTATTGAGAAGAATGAAGTGCTCATAATCCAAGGAGAATTGTCAACAGCCTGCTACACCACTTAGACATGCACAAGTCTATGGAGCTTGATGGCATCCACCCAGGGTACTGAGGGAACCAGTGGGACTGTTCACTGAGCCACTTTCAAAATCCTGGTTGACTGGAAGTCAGCAAATGTGAAGTCAATCCACAAGAAGGACCAGAAAGAGGACGTGAGGAACTACAGACCTGTCATTCTGACCTCAGACCCAGGGAAGACTGTGAAACGGACCAACATGGGTGCCATCACCCAGCATATGTGGGGCAACCAGGGTGTCAGGCCCAGCCAGTACAGATGTATGAAAGGCATGTCCTGATTGTCAAATATTATATTTTATGTCTGTATGGCTGTCTAGTGAGTGAGGGAAAGGCTGTGGATGTTTTCTACCCTGGCTTTAATAAAGGCTTCAATGCTCTTTACTGCAACATTCTCTTGGAGAAGCTGGCAACCCACACCTGAGACAGTTGCATTCTTCTTTGGGTAAAATCTGGATGCATGGCTGAGCCCAGAGAGTTGTGGTGAATGGATTTACATCCAGCTGGTGGCTATTCACAAGTGATGTTCCCCAGGGCTTAGTGGTGTGTCCAATGCTGTTTAGTATCTTTATTGATGATTTAGATGAGGACATAGAGTGCACCCTCAGCAAGTTCACAGATGACACCAAGTTGTTGATCTGCTGAAGGATAGGAAGGGTCTTTAGAGGGATCTGGAAAGGCTGAATTGATGGGTCAAGGCCAGTTGTAAGAGGTTCAACAGGATGAAGGAAAAGGTCTTGTCTTTGAGTCAGAACAATCTCATGCAGTGCTACAGGCTGGGGGAAGAGTGACTGGAAAGCTATCTGGCAGAAAAGGACCTGGGGGTCCTTGTTGACAGCACCTGAATATGAGCCAGCAGTGTGTCCAGGTGGCCAAAAAGGCCAGTGGCATCCAGGATTGTATCAGAAATAGTGTGATGAGTACAACTAGGGAAGGGATTGCCCCACTGAATTTGGCATTGGTGAGGCCACACTTCAGTTTTGGGTTTATCACTACAAGAAAGACCTTGAGATGCTGGAGCATGACCAGAGAAGGGCAACAAATCCAGTGAAGGATCTGGAACTTTGGTAATATCAGAAGTGTTAGAGAGAGCTGAGGGGCTTTCACCTGGGGAAAATAAGGCTCAGGCAGACCTTATCAATCTCTACAACAGCCTGGAAGGAGACTGTGACCTTTTCTACCAGGCAACAAGTGATAGGTAAATGGGAAACAGCCTCAAGTTGCACAAAAGAAGGTTCATGTTGGATAACAGGGAAAACCTTCACTGAGAGAGTGATGAACTGCTGGAACAGACTCTTCAGGAAAGTGGTGGAGTAACTATCTCTGGAAGTGTTCAAAAAAACAAGTAAAGTGGCACTTAGTGCCATGATTTAGTTAGCATGGTGATATTCAGCCAAAGGTTAGACTCGATGATCTTGGAGGTATTTTCCAAGCTTAATGATTCGAAGAGTCATTAAAATCTGAGATTTTAATTGGTTTTCTGCCTAGAAAGCTCTCTCTTCTATATTAAAATAAAACTCAAATCTTTACATTTACTTTATGAACAACAAAAAAGTCAAATGAATAACCATTTTTACATTAGGATCCTGGGTGAAGAAATTAATTCAAGCACAGCCTTCAGTCAAGACATTTAATCTTCTTTTCCTCTTTCCAGCTTTTATACACATATTTCATATTTATCTCAAACATATTTGCCAGTAAAAAAGTCACTAAAATTACATGTCCTCATTAAACTTCCCCTTTGAACAGTGTGTCATTTCATGTAATTTTAGAGTTTAATAAATGAGCAAAACTATACATCAAACACATTCAATGCAAAAAAAATATACCTACACAAACCCCCCACCAAAATCCAACCAACTAAAGAAAACCAAAACCAAAACACTCAAGTTTGGGTTTTTTTAATTTAACTTAGTCATGGACCAGTTTGTTTTCAATTTTCCCTCTTCTCTGTAAATATATAAACTAGTTCCGTTTTAAGTTTAAGTTTTGGTTTTAGGTTTTTTTTTTTTCTTCCTCCCTTTCCCTTGAAGGACAGAGACTCTGTGACCCTGCAGTGAGTACTTGGCATTTTGGCAGGTCAACCTACTGCATTGGTTCATGATTTACCAATTAATACAATCTATTCAGTGGTCACTATTCTCAATCTGCTTCTGTTATTTTTTCCCCTACTCACACATTTATAAGAAAGAATTCTAATGAGAGCACAGGATGGATGTCATAATTAACCATAGAGAATAACTCTAATGAACTCAATTTCATGTGAAAAATGAAAGGTGATTTCACCTTGGAAATGAGTCACATGTCCAAAAGCTGTGTCTTGTACTAATTTCAGAATTATTAAAAGCAAAGTTCATACTACTAGGTCGGTCAGAATTAAACACAACCCAGACTAGCACCAATTCTTCTGCGAGGTTGGAAAGATCTGAGTTAGAATGGGTGTTAAATATGAAAAATTGATACTGTTCTAAAAAAAAAAAATGGATTAAGAGCATTAGGGATCAAAGAAAAGAAGTAAAAGAAGTACTTCGTTTTCCTTTGTTACATCTGTCTTGGTTTAAAGGAAACCAAGGTGTCTTATCTAAACTAGCGAAGAGGACCTCAATAACCAACACTACACCACTTTTAAATTTAAGGGAAAGAAAATAAACTTTAATTAGAAATTGTATAGAAGAGGATAACAGTTCTTAACTAACTTATATATATATATATATAACTATAAAACAGACCAGAGCAAAACCACCCCTCACTTTAGCAAAACAACCTCAAAACAAAACAGGGAGACTCTCTTGGTGCAATTATATTTTTAGACAGCAGGTGGCAGTGTCGCACCTCAGCTATTTTTCTCCCGGCTTTTCCGTGGGGACAGAGTAGAGTCTCCTTGTCCTTTGTTCAAAGGAAACGCTAGGAGCTGGCCGAGGGCAGGAGTGGGTGGTGGTTCTTAGGAAACCTTTGCAGTAGGTCTTAAGGAAGTCTGCAGCAAAACCAAAAGTCTGTCTTTCTCTCTCTAAACCAAGGGTGCAAGAAGAGTTGGAGGTGGAAAAGCAGGAAGACTCAAGCTTAGAAAGGTGCTCTCTCCAAGGTGCTCTCACCAGCTCAGCAGAATGGTGGCTTCTAGTCAAAGCAGCTGCCAGAAACTAACTGAAGTTCCAGCACCAGGAAAAACCCCTCTCCCTCTTCAGAGCCATCAAGTTGGAATTCAAAGCAGTTGGCCAATCCTTTATTATCTGGTAGTGTGGGTGGTTGGGTGTTAATTCTCAAACTTCTGTGTTGTTAGAAAGAAATTCTATGAAAGATTCTGAAACTATAACACCAAAAACCCAAAAGCATAACTAAGAAATAAAAGTAAAATAAAATATTTCAAGTTATCATTAATGTAAGAATCCCTGATGAAATAGCAAGTGTTGTCCTGAGGTACAAAACTTGTTAAATTTCATGTGTTCAGTGGAATCTGCAGTTGGACAGTAACAGATCCAATAATCAGGAGTCCTGAACAGAATGCCACCATCCCATGCAGGTGGAATAAGAAAGCCAAAGCAGCATAAATTAAAGGAGTTATTAGTTTGGGGATTTTTTAATACACATATATCAGAAATTATCCTATACCTTTATAGGTTTTTAGTGTCAAACTCATCATGGCTGCCAGGAAGACCATAATGTAACAAAAATAAAGCACTGGAAATTCCCATTAAAATTACTAATCATTTATATAGTTATCCAAAAGCTTTAGTCATTATGTCCAAACTAATAAATTTAAAGGAAGATTGCATGCTGTCAAATTTTTTTTTATTTTTAAATACTTAAGATTGTGTAATGCTTTTATCACAATCAACAACGTCACAACAAAACTGATTTATACTATAGTTCCTTTCTGTAAATACTATACCTGAAAATACGTTATATTTTAGGGTTCCAGTACCTAAGTAAGTAGTGAAGTCCAGTAAGGATAATAGGTTAAAATTAATCACTGCATATATCTCTCTTTCAGAGTACACATAGTGTATTTATCGTATATGATGTCAAAAGTAAAGGCCTGAGATCTATTTCACCAAAATAATTAAGCTTTACTCTGATTTTAACAGCAGTCATCAAACAATCTTCATTACAAGATTCTAGAACTTAAATTTTTATCTTTATTCATGGTTTGTTCTATATTGCCATGCAAAACTACAGTTCTGGAAACAACTCCTTGGTTTTATGAATGAATAGCTGATTAATTTGGGTTAAAGTCAGAGACTTATTTCCCCCAAAATGCCAGACCTTAGAATTTACTATTTCATTTTCTCATAGGAAAATAAAAAAAAAAATTGCTGGTGTGTGAAGCCACATCTAATCCAGTAGCAGTTTTGAGTAATCCCTGAACCTTTTGTTTAAACCAAAGTAAAAATTTCAGGGATGAATGAGAAAGTAAAATAAATGAAAACTGGCATTCATCAGCTGAGTTGTGAATCCAAAATACACTATAAATATTTCTAATTGGATGTGCAGAACAGTGACTCAAAAGCTAATGCGGATAATAAAAGCATAACATAGTAGATACTGATTTCATGAAAAACTGTTTAGACAAGTAGCTATTGTTCTGATGTTGAAATGCCCTTTTGTGTTAAAAACGGATTTTATTGACAATTAATGCAACCACTTTCCATTGCAAATAAAAGCTTGCAGTAGAGACCTGAGCTGCTTTTCTCCAGAATGAGGTATCAGTATGAATTTAGAGCATGAAATGAAAGAAGCCTTGCGTCTCCAAACTAAATATGAATTTATGGCTAATCAAATAATTATTCAAATTTCTGATTAAAATCTCTGCATCCAAAATTGTCTGTGTGATAGGAATGCCTTTGTGGATGTCTTAATGCATAACAGAGACACTCACCAGCTTCTTTTTTCATCCAGATTTATACTATAAAATCTTACCATATAATTACACAGATATACAAACAACCACCTCCCAAATTTCGTAGCTTTCAAACTTAACATTTTGCTGAAACACAAGGAAGCAGCATTTGAATGTTTAAGTTTTAAGTTTCTTTGTTAGCTTGGTCTTTTTGAAGTGGGTTTGCTGGAAAAGCTCTCTTTTAAACGTATAATCATGGAACCAACTGGGCACCTTTCTGGGCAGGCCATTCTGATGCCTGATTACTCTCTCTGTAAAGCATTTCTTTCTTATATGCAACCTAAACCTCCCCTGGCAGAGCGTAAGCCCATGCCCTCTTGTTCTACTGCTGATTGCCTGGGAGAAGAGACCAGCCCCCACCTGGCTACAACACTCTTTCAGATAGTTGTAGAGAGTGATGAGGTCACCTCTGAGCCTCCTCTTCTCCAGACTTAACAACCCAAGCTCCCTCAGCCTCTCCCCATAGGACTTGGGCTCAAGTCCCTTCACCAGCCTTGTTGCTCTTCTCTGGACCCGCTCCAGCACCTCAATATATTCCATAAACTGAGGGGCCCAGAACTGAACACAATACTCAAGGTGTGGCCTCACCAGCACTGAGTACAGGGGAAGGATCACTTCCCTGGTCCTGCTGGCCACACTATTCTTGATACAGGACAGGATGCCATTGGCCTTCTTGGCCACCTGGGCACATTGCTGGCTCATGTTCAGCTTCTTGTCAATCCAAACCCTCAAGTCCCTTTCTTCCTGGCTGCTCTCCAGCAACTCTGTGCCCAGCCTGTAGCTCTGCATGGGGTTGTTGTGGCCAAAGTGCAGGACCCAGCACTTGGCCTTGTTAAACCTCATTCCACTGGAATCAGCCCATCTCTCTAGCCTATCAAGGTCCCTCTGCAGAGCCGTCCTTCCTTTCAGTAGGTTGATACTCCCTCCCAACTTGGTGTCATCAGCAAATTTGCTGATGATGAACTCAATCCCCTCATCTAAATCACCAACAAAGATGTTAAACAAAGCTGGGCCCAACACTGATCCCTGGGGGACACCACTGGTGACCGGTTGCCAGCTGGACACAGCCCCATTCACCAGCACTCTCTGGGCCCAGTCATCCATTCAGCTCTTAACCCAGTGCAGAGTGCCCCTGTGCAAGCCACAGCTTTTCCAGCAGTCTGCTGTGGGAGACAGTGTCAAAGGCTTTGCTGAGGTCCAGATAGACCACATCCACAGCCTTTCCCTCATCCACCAGACAGGTCACGTGATCATAAAAGGAGATCAGGTTGGTCAGACAGGACCTGTCCTTCCTAAATCCATGCTGGCTGGGTCTGATTCCTTGCCCATCCTGTAGATGCTGTGTGATCGCAGTCAGGATGATCTGCTCCATAACCCTGCCAGACACTGAGGTCAGGTTGACAGGTCTGTAGGTGCCCGGATCCTGCTTGCAGTCGTTTTTGTGGATTGGGGTGACATTTGCCAACCTCCAATCATCTGGGACCTCCTCAGAGAGCCAGGACTGTTGGTAGATGATGGAGAGTGTCTTGGCAAGCTCTTCTGCCAGCTCCCTCATCACCCTAGGGATGGATCCTGTCTGGTCCCATAGACTTCTGTGAATCCAAGTGTTTTACTAAATCAGTAGCTATATCCTCCTGGAATTTAGGGGGGTTATTGAGCTTCCTGTCATTGTCTATCATCTCCAGAGGCCAGTTGTCTTGAGAGCCACCTGTCTTGCTGGTGAAAACTGAGGCAAAGTAGGTGTTAAGTACCTCAGCCTTCTCCTCGTCCTGATTAATTATACTCCCCATGATTAACTATGTACCCCAATTATGTCTGAGAAGAGCTATGCATGCTCAGATCTATGAGATCGTGTTGGTTAATGTGGTAAGGAAAAGCTTACTTGATGTAGAATTTGTGAACAATTTTATGTCAATAGGTATTTTTGTTTTCATTGCTCTTTATTAACAGTTATGGACACTGGAGAGTATCATATCACAGCTTTCTGTTATCTACAAACAAACATGGCCACAGAATTTCTAGTGTGTAGTTTAGGTAAGCCTGCAAATGGACAGCGTACAGCTATATATGATAGCTTCAGAAAGCCTGAGTGATTTTGGCTCAGACTGTTTATCTCTTTATTAACTTGCTGTGTTACTGAATTGTGTGGCATGGAAACTGGAAGCACCAAGCTAGACAGTAACAAAGCGGAAAAAGTCTGGCAGATCAACAGAAAATAGGAAAAATGTGGTGATGAAGGCTTCTGCATCCTGATATTTTGCTGTCTTCTTCCCTCAGACTATGGTGGCTTTGACATGGATAATCCTGTAAAAGCTGAAGACTGAAAATTGATCAGAAATCTTTATCTTTCAGTTCTAAAGATAACATAGTTCAAGTGCTAAGACAGGTTACTCTGCGGCTTTGCTGTTACTTCATGTAGCTTCTTCTCACCCTTGTCCATGTCCATCTTATGTAACAGTTTTTATAGGGTTCGTTCCTGTATGAACTACAACTTTCATGCAGGGGAGTATTTAATCTCTTGTTTAATGTGTATATTTATTTTGAATATCTTAAAAAAAAGGAAAATTAACTTACTTTCTTGAAGTTTGAATTCTGGGACTAGTGATTTAAATCACTTCTTAGGCAGATATGACTAATGTTTGAATGGGAGCAAGATGTAGTGCTGTGAGCATTCTAGTCAGTGTCTGTGAGAACATGACAGAGATAGTTTGACATGTTAAGAATTGCCATGGGGACATTGTACCCCATTATGTCATATGCTTATACCTGGCTCTTGAAAACATGTAGTTTCCACAATAGCTTACAGTGCCTGGTGTCTAAATGCAACTCCCCCATATAGTTAGATGTAGTGAATTTTGAGTGTTGTGTTTTGCTGTTGCTTGTTTGTTTTTGATGTTTTGCAGTTTGGTTTGGATTTTTTCAGTGTTTTTGATGTAGTTTTGTCATTTGTTTGTTTTTAATAAATGTTTGAGTGCATATGTTGCAAGGAAATGTTAATGAAATGGATATTTTGATTTTGAAGCATCTACACTTGATACTTAAATTTGTTTTATTTATCCTGCTGTGGATAGAACCTATTAGCCAAGAAGATTAGCCAGAAACATTCTTCTGTGCAGTCGTGTAGGCGAATAATATAAGTGCACATATTTTGCATGAAGAGTTGCACATAAGAGAAATATAACCCTTAGTTCAAACGGTTTTGGTTTGAAACGTTGGCAAAATGCCAAGTGTTCAACCACACAGTGAAGCTCCCTCCCCCCACTGAGAAAAGGGAGGAAAAAAAACTCCAAACTTAAAACAAATCTAGTTTATATATTTGCATAGAAGAGGGAAAATTGAAAGATACGCAATATAGCACATATATAGAAAGGTAGAAAGAAACAACAACTCCCCACTCCCACCGAACACAAATTCAGCCACCCCACCTACAAAACACTGCAAAAGACTCTTCCTGAGAAACATCCAGCAAGGAAAAAGGGGAGATTAACAATACAAATGTGTGCTTCCCCAAACCAAAACAGCTGTGGTGAGGCCTGGTCCTCATAGGACAACACAGCAGGCCCACTGAACAAAAAAAAGAAGATACTCCTCCCCAATCCTTTTATATCTGAGGTGATGTCGGATTATGGCATGGAATACCACTGGCCGGTAGCAGTCACTGTCAGCTGGCCTAACCCATCTCCAGTCTGCCGATAATCTGATTAATTAAGCCTGCTCTAAAACCCAAAGCCTAAATCTAGGCTTAACTAAACCCATGACAAGATTTACAATGTAAATGGATGAGAAATAAAGACTGAGGAGGAGAATGATGCCACATAAAGATGCAGCTCCTTTCTTGAGTTATGTAAATAGCAGAGCTGGTACTCAGCCACTGGGTAGGCTTCTGTTTCCTGTGATCTCCTTGAACATAACCTGTGGGATAACCTGTAGAGTAGATGAACAGGTAGCCAGTTGGCTAAAACTTGGTTGTAATAATGCCAAGGTCATGGGTTCAATCCCCTGTATGGGCCATTGACTTAGGAGTTGGACTCGATGATCCTTGTGGGTCCCTTCCAACTCAGAATAGTCTGTGATTCTGTGAACTATATTCAAAGTAATTGTGATTTTATTTTTCTTTAAAAAGAAAAATAGTTAAAATATGTTATGAACTATTTCTACTGCTGCAATACCTGTGAATGGATAGGAGCATGTTCAGTGAGTTAATGGCATTTGTTTTGCAGCATAAATATGGGGTTTTTACAATTCTTGATCTGGAGGAGGGGGAAATTTTTGATTTTAAAAATATTTTAGAGGTAAAATCAAGAGATGTAAATGTGGGGAGATGAATCATGAATAGACTAATTTTTTTTGGTAATGGTTTTATTGGTGCAAAAAGGCCACTATTGTAACTGTTAGGTTAAAAATGTAATTCAGTCCATGCATTTTATTAACCTAGTGAAAAGAACAAATAAAATACAGTGGTCATCAAGTTAACCAGGTATATTATAAATCGTTGATAGCAAGTGTAAAATAGCATATAATGTTGCACATATACATCTAATAAGACTTGTATAAAAGTGCATATAAAAGAAGAGATGAGGAAGATCTAAAGAATTAACAATGCTTGTGATATTTTGCAGAGCTGCTTTTTTTTTTTTAATAGAACAGATGTTAAGAATAGTACAAATAACTACAACCCTTTTTGTACATTAAGGTTGAGGGGTTTTATATCCTGACATTTTCCCTAGTACTTTTATTTAAGAGGATAGTTGGTGTGTGTCACAATCACTATCCACATAAATGAATGATTGAAATCAGACAAAGATATTAAATAGCAGTATTTAGTGCATATTACGAATGTACCAATAAAGTCTTAGCTGGTAGTATTTTAAATGTACAACATTATAGTCTCTAAAATATAAATCTTATTTTTAGAATCATACAATGATTTTTGTTGGAAGAGGCCTTAATGATCATCTAGTACCAAGCCCCCTGCCATGGGCAGGGACACCTCTCTCTAGACCAGGTTTCTCAAAGCTGCATCCAACCTGCCCTCAGGAATGGGGCATTCACAATTTCTCAGGAGGGAACCTGTTCCAGTATCTCACCACTGTTGCCTTAAAAGTCTGTAAAAAAAGACTCCAAGCCAAGTTTTTGTAGGAGATAAGATAAAGGGTAGTTACTTTAATGAGCACACCGGCCCATCCA